>KB205947.1:2260817-2577298 GCA_000328965.1 Ascocoryne sarcoides NRRL 50072 | reverse complement strand
CCCTAACCCTAACCCTAACCCTAACCCTAACCCTAACCCTAACCCTAACCCTAACCCTAACCCTAACCCTAACCCTAACCCTAACCCTAACCCTAACCCTAAATCTCTTCTGCAAGATGTTACTTTGTGGATGGATCTGTTTGAAAAAGAAAGCTCGCTGGTTTGCGAGTTCGCCGGTATTGGGGATATTTCAATTTGTCAAGTAAGAATCTTTGTAGGCCCCTTGCTTTCGCCATTGTTCAAACAAGAGTGTTAAAACTGGAATATTAAATCAATACCATCAAACTCGCAAGAATTGATCAGCAAGACTACTCTTGTCCGTCAGCTTGAGTGAGAGCCATTTCGGTCTCGGGACGAGGATGGTTGCTGTGGACTGGGGCGCTGACTTAAACCCGAGAGTATTCCAAGATACCATGTATAAGCTGCCTTTATAGGCTAGGCTATGAAATTCGTCGAAGATATAAAAACTTTGGAACCCATAGAGATAATAGAATATTAGTTCCCTCCATTCACAAATCATTACTCATCCGCTGTTTCCAAGCGTGCAATGGTCTGGGTGAGGATATCCAACCTCTCCTGCAGTTCCCCATGCTGTCTCTGATCCCAAAGATTCGCAAATTCCACATAGCACAAGTCTAACTGCTGTTGCCTGCTTAAACCCAGCACATTGCCGACGATAGCCTTGAACCGATTCTTCTTGAAGCCGCAGAATAGATGGACTAGTTCCTCGGCATATTCACCGATATATCCGCGTACGACCTCCCTTGTGATGCGGCTGCTGGAAAATTCGTAAAATTCGGTGCCGTATACAGAATGGAACAGCCCGGCGTTGCAGACATTCTCGGGAAGTTTCTGCTCATGCAGATACATATAAACGTTGCAGAGATGCTCGTAGAAGGATTTGTGAAGATGCTTGCTGCTCGACGTAAGCTCTTTGAGAAACGCGAACTTCTCTTGAGCTTCTAACTTCTCTGGAGCTGTCGGTAGGCACAGTGTGCTCGTTTGAGAAGTGTCGTCCTTGAAGCTGCTCGATGATTGTGGCTTGTAAATAGCGTTCCTTGGAGAAGTCATTCTGTCTCCAGTTGATATATCTCTGTTTGGTATAATCTTTATCGGAGAAGACAAGGGGGTTTACAAAATACACCGAACAAAGTTTAAAAATGGATGCGGCGAGTTATCTACCGTTACAGGTTTCGAAGGTTCAGGCTAGCTCACTAGAAACAAAACTCTAACGGGGATTTAGAACAGAAGAGGTCAGCCTGGATCATGCGTATCCTAACTAGAGAAGGCAGAGGTAGGTAGGGGTAGGACAACCTCAACCTCGTCATGTGTAATACAAGTGTGAGTGGGAAAATATCAAACACGCCCCCTTTCGTACAGAATATAAAAGTAAATGCTTTCGAATCCATTCAGAGTAAACCCACCCACATAGTAGCCATTAAGTCAGTTGGGATCAATTAATGACGGCACCTCGGCTCGAACACGTGCGTTATCAGTGAAACACTTTAGTTGAGGCCCGGTATGTAAGATTGTCACATTTCAAGTCGGGCGGCTTTGCCTGGCATTTGATTTGCCACCTCACTTTACAGTACGTCATCTCTGAATTTCTAAGTTCTGAGAGGTGGGAAAGCAGCTGCTTTACAGTACCCATTTATCGCACTGAAAAAGCATTTGTATCTTTGAGTCTTTTCTTCTAGTAACGTTTCTTTGTCGATCCCCTACCTTTCCCTTGCTCAACCCTGTTGATGGAAGCCTGGCACCAGTAGCATAATAAGATATGGAAGCAAAACCAAACGGTCTACAGCATATAATGGTTTGGGCTCACAGCACGTTCGTTTGTCAAAAGATGTCGCAACTGTTCTGCTTTTGTGCGCTATGAAATATGGTCTATCCAACAGAACGGAGTCTGAGCAGAAACGTAGCTCACTAGACCTCTTGCTCTTCCTCTAAAATCGTCCTGCCTTCGTTCTCGATATATTTTTTCTGAATGGGACATCTAAGTGGTACGCGCATTGCATCACCATGAATCACAAATATCTCCTCGATCTCTGTATTCTCCGGATCCGCCAAAACCTTTTACTCTATTTTCACATTGTCCGTTGATACCAGCCTTCTTCTGGAGCTTTTTAACACAACTAATGCCCTCTCTTGAGAAGGCTTCCAATTTCGGCTCTAGACTATTCTCGACGTCCAATATAAGAACTTCCCCTCAGCATTTGTTTCAAATGCCGTCGCTTTGTCTTTCTTCAGAGACCACCAAGTAATTGGGTCCCGAGCATCCAGTTGGATTTCCTTCACAGTGATACCCTTGTCTCGAGTCATTTGGCGAACCTGCTCACTGCTAAGTTTTAGCAACGCTGCAAATACCTTCTTAGCCTGTTGTTTGAGCTTACCGAGGACTGGGAAATCGGCGGTCACGCTGTACTGCACGTCATGCCGAACTTCGTCTGAGGTTGTAATGAAATCTTGGATGTTCAGCTCGCGGCAGATATATTATTTCAATAGCCATACATCTCTGAGGTAAGTAGTGGAGAAATGTATAACTAAGCTCCCTAGTGGCGTTTTGAGCCCGATCGCTCGTCGCTCACGGGCAGTTCAGCCAAGCTCGATGATATTCTACATGCGACCTACACGACGTTCGATGACCTCGTTAGAGTACTCCTCGTTGACAGTAGGGAACGGTAGGAAGTGAATGCTTGGATGGTCCCCCGTCGCAGGGACAGTGGAATAAGGGGCATTAGAAGGCCGTAGATCTTGTCTGTGATGAATGGCACAAATGGCGCAAGAGAATAAATGATGGCATAGAGCACATCAAGGTGAGTATTTAGGGCGTCAAGAGTGTCTTCTAGACCTCCCGAACTTTTGAGACAGTCTCGGTTAAGTGGAATGTACCAGTTGGTTGTAGCCTCAATGTGGGTAAGGATCCAAGGGACAATTAATTGTATAAAGGCGTGGGCTTTTACACTGTTAATTTGACATAAAGTTGCATAAGGAAGTCAGTTATGCATACCTACCATTTCATTCTTGATGTGCTTCACAAGGCTCTGCCAACTTGCAAGAATTCCCACGTCCATCAACTTGGTGGTCAAAGCTCTTCTTTGATTGCTAAAGACGAACTCGATCCCCCTTGTGTTTTCTTTAGTAACTGGGTCTAACCTTCGAAGAATTTATCCCTGTTCCAAAGTGGGAGTAGAACTCTTGCTATGACCTCCTCAGCGCCACTCTCCTTAAATCGAAGAGTTCTGCCCCAACAACTGGTGATTTGATGAGATATAATAGTAAGGCATTAACGCCATACATATCGATGACTAGCTGGGAATCTGGATAGCTTTTTCAAGCATTTTAATATCTTCTTGCCATCTTCTACGACCACAATACCATTGACAATACAATTGCGGAATGGTGATACGCAGAAAATATGGGTTCCAATGTTGACCATTGAATAAAGTCAGCCTCCCATCTGGTCGAGACCTTTGGTAATGAAATTTGCTGAAAATATCTTTGCAAGACTACTAATGTTATTCTTTTCTAATGGATAATGCCTTGAAGCATATTTCATTGATCTGGATTCAAACCAGCAATAGAAAACCTCTGGAATAAGACGAAGCTGCCCCTTCCCCTGCTTGCTCGGAATGGTAATCTCGTCAATAATATCGCAATGAATGTCAGCGAGTTCTCTTATGTATCCACTTAGTTTTTTCAGTTCCTTAATACTACCCACACAGACAACTTCCAAGTAGTCTTCGCTTACTCATAGAGTTTCTCTACACTCCAACTAATTAACATTTCTATAATAGTCACAT
The DNA here is from genome assembly GCA_000328965.1 of Ascocoryne sarcoides NRRL 50072. Classification (NCBI taxonomy): domain Eukaryota; kingdom Fungi; phylum Ascomycota; class Leotiomycetes; order Helotiales; family Gelatinodiscaceae; genus Ascocoryne; species Ascocoryne sarcoides. The sequence continues at coordinate 2,573,495 of KB205947.1, read as the reverse complement.
TTTCCTCCTTAGAACGAACTGAAAAGCAGTTCAGAGAGTTGTTAGGGTCAGCAAGATTCTATTTGGTGGGTATTTAGTGGCCTAAATAGCCAAATAGTAGGAATGATAGATCGCGAGAAGTTGCCAAGATCGAGAGCAGACGTATGCTGCTGCAACAAAGTAAGAGTAAGAGAAGGGTTGGCTCTATTCTAATGCATTAACTGAGTTCCCTAGACAAAGTGGTCTGGATATTTTTCCATCGGGGAAAATGCAACCGAGTGGGTGGTGGATGCTAAAGGATGAAGAAATAGGGGGATCGTAGCCAAGAGTCATGTGACTGTTCAACCGACAAAGTCGGCTAACTTAGGTGGAGATGAGTTTATTGTGCGAAACAATGCGGCATTTAATTAATGCCATACTTCTAGACTATAGTGGGAGCATCCATAACGGTGATGACTGGGACAGCATGATACTATTTACATGTGGAATTGTGTTTGCCACGCCGTGATTCTGGCGATTGAAGTTTTCAACAACGAAGCTTGGATTATGGTGCCTGGAGGCGGCTTAAGCTTACCCGACTCGGCGTCTTGGCCCCAGAATTCTAATCTTAGAGCCCCGTTTATACCCCTGGAGAGGAAAACCTTCCCCTGTCGACCGCAGTGGCACAGCTGGTAATAGGCCCATGTTAAAGTTTAAAGGTTGAAATCCCCGTAACTTAAAAGACTCTTCCCTCCCTTGAAATGCATTTTTGGTTATCTTGCCTCGCTTACCTTGCTTCGCTTTGGAACTTCACTCGTTAACCTGGAGAGGTCTAATACTCGTTCATTCGTTTGAATATACTTGTGCTGTGTTCTTCTCACTGTATTTGCGTTGTCTATGCCTCTGTCCTCATAATATTTACAAAAATGAAGCCCCTCTTTCTCCTGCCAGTAGCGCTCCTTCCCCTCTACGCCTCAGCAGCTCCATACATCGTCACTGAATACATCGCGGTCGAAGAGGTCACATATAACGCCGCGACAAGATCTTGGACCACCATTCCCCAGACCGTTTACACGGAAACAATCGATGGCGTCGTCCCGATAGAAACCCCTTACACAGCCCTGGAAACCATCACAAGCGACTCTGTTTATGCTCATGTCACTATCGTCGAAATCGTTCTCCCTTTATCTGCCGCAACAGAAAGCTACGTCGACTACAGCAGTGCATACGGTACCTCCGACACCCTCGCAACGAACTTCGTAGTTCCGATAACGTATTCTCCTTCGCCGACTTGTAGCCAGAACTGGACATGGGTGACCAACGTGCCCATATATATTCCTGCCATCGTCGAGCCCCAGATATCCCCGGCAACCATCACGACGACCATCTCCACCGTCTCATATCTACACTACGTGCCGCAAGCTTATACCACTGTGCTTGCGATTTTGAACCCGGCGGATATTGATTCGGATGATCTTGCATCGGCTTCAAGTAGTTATGAACCGGACTATTTGAGCGATTGCTATACGCCAACCACGTACTGCGGATCTGCAGCAACTACGACGGGGAGTGCGGCCACAGCATCGTGCTCGGTCTTCTTCACATACGATAATTCGGACAGCGAATACGGGAGCAACTATTATTACGATGACTGGGAAGACTCATGGAGGAGACAAACCATCATCATCGCGGTCTGTGTTCCCGTGGGGTGGGTCTTGATATGGCTTTTGCTCGGCCTGTTAGAAAACTGGATGTCATTCAAGGGATTAATGCTGGGTCAAAAGAGAAAGCGAGGGTTACCGTATTCGTGGTGTTGTTTGAGTTTTTTGTTTTTGTGCTTCACGGGGCCGACTTATAAGGCAAGGAGCGTGGAGGAGCAGGCTGTGTGTAAGGAGAGGTGGGATGCGTTTGGTGCCTGGGAGAAATTCAAGTTGTGGATAAAATGGGGATTCAGATGGAAGTATCCGGAGGTTCTTGGGGAGGAGCCGGAGGTTGCGAAGAGGGCCTTGAGGCAGGGGTTGTTGTGACGAAATACCAAGGATAGATCATGATAGATAAAGGAGTAGGGAGGCTAAGGTAATGTGGGGATATGAAAGTCTTGCCTTGGTAGATACCCATTTGCTTGGAGCGTTTTAATGGTGATAGCGAGATAGTATAAATGAATACTTGAGATTATATCAGAATCGATATACCCCAGTCCCTGTTACCTCCAATGATTCGATCTTGGTAAGCTAAACTAAGAACACAATCATTCGAGGCAGTTTAATAACTAAGTCCCTCGACCTTATATCCTAGTCTGACCTAAATTTGACTTATGAGGTGTGTTGAGGGTTCTAGGAGTTTTCAACGGATTTGAATTTACACTAAAAAATAAAATATAATATGAGGAAAGGATATGTTTTTCTAAATAATACGGGAAGTTGAGAAACAATAGGCCTAAATCAGTTCCATAAAGACTATAAAACTTTCATCTTCCCTGTTGACAGCTAACCCAAATTTAGATTTTACATTCACAAGGCAACACCTTCGCCAGTGTTAGGTCTTATAATAGGCAACGAGATTTAGAATTTCAGGCAATTATGTTAAGATTTTATATAAATGGTAATAAAGCCTCCTACTTGTTGAACATTTTAGTAAGATCATCTTTACTCGTTAAGCCTCCTGGGAGTCCCAGCTCCGCATATATATACCTACTATGCAAGCAGCAATGACTTCTGAAGCTTCGCCGTACACAACTTCCTTCGCCGATCAAGTAGAAACCTACCAGGCCGCCCTGATGAGCCTTTTCTCTGGCAACCCGGAAGACACAGAGGCAGACCTGTCGAAGCTATTCACCCCAACATTCACGCAGCGGGACAATAAAGCATCTCGTGACTTCCCCGCCTTTGTCAAGCACATCCGCGGACTTCGCGAAATTCTCCCGCCTGGGAGCGTCAACCTCACCGTCACTTACTTTCTACGCGACGGCAACCAGATCGCTGAGCGGCATAGCTCATCTACAAAGATGCCTAATGGGGTCACAAGTTGGGCCGAGACGTTTATGTGGGTGGAAATAGCGGACGATGGACGTATTGCTTGGATTGTGGAGACAGTTAAGCCGCGAGTAGAAGTCTAGGAAAGGGTGTGGCCGGCAAATCCCAACATCCTCTACGACCCGTCAAGGCCGCTTACCTTCTTCAAGACTGGCGAGTTATAGTTCATTTCGATACATTCATTTAAAGCTGTCTTCATTTCATACATTTGTGGAGTGAGCGTTTTGACGCATCAAGCTTCGAATAAGCTTTCAATTCGGCATTCTAAGTCAGAGTTAAAATCAAGTGGAAATGCAGTGGAAATTAGCTCCTTTGAAGCAGTTCATCAGTTCTTTATTCATTGATATGGAACTTAGAATTCACATTTGGTGATCCGCGCAGTAGAGCATTGCCAAATTAGGATCGATCCGACCAGCTACATAATTATCAAGCCACTCCACTTAATGTGCCTCAATCTCTTGACTATTCTTCCAGCTCATCACTCTCCGCATTCAATTCCTTCGCAGCTCCTCGTTCTTAATAAACGTTTATAAGACGACTCTGAGACAACCGTCTCTACCCTTTGAGTGATATGTATCAACCAAATTAAAGTACTCCAGCTTTGTCGTCAGCAGCCTCGCATTTCTCATCTTCGACATTTCCGCCGCTCTCTATATCTCTAGCTTGATTTTTAATGTCGATGCGCATATTTCCTTGCCTTGCGGCTCTCCTCTTGCTTTTGCCTTGTCGCCGGGATTGTGGGGAAGGTATGGCGCTAGTCGCATTATCTTTTGTACTCCTCGCACAACCGTTTATCTTCGAAGAAGCGAGTAGATAACCGTAACAGCCATTACACACAGGCTCGCTCCATTTATCCTTGGAAAAGGCCACCAGATTCGAAGTTTTCTCCTAGGTACAACGATTGCATGTAAAGGTAGAGGATTTAGCTACATCGATGGAGCCCGAGGTGGGAACACCTTCACTACTTGGAATTGAGGTGGTATTGCCTTTCGAGTATCGTGATCCATGGCTCAAAATGTTGATTGTACTTTCAAGCTATGAGGGTAGAGGCGCTGAGGAGTTGACCGAGTGTTATCAACTGCGGAACAATATCTCTGTTGGATGGGAGGGTTGGCACACGTTGGCAGAATCTTGGGGGGGTAAACACCATGAATTCAATGAAAACTACGAAGCTATTGTTAGCAGAAGTATTTATTCATAAATTTGGCCAATCGAAATCGAAAATCTTATTATGTCACCTTTTTCGATCACTTTCTGTTACACAAGCCAGTTATTTTTCTTGACAAAAGAGCGGCGGCGACACTCGAGCAGAAGTTCAACTCAAAGCCTGTGAATTATTGCTAGGTGTGATATCAGATGCTTTGTTATTGTATAGTCTACAAGCTTGGCTCGCTCGATCTTTTCCCACTGCCGAAGTGTTGACTTGAATTATATGGTTTAATCTCCCCATACGTCGAGTGCAATACAATTCATCCAAGTTTATTACAAACACTCAAGGTCAAGATCATGAATTCTGACATTTAATAAAGCATGAGTAGGAAACAGTCGGGTCACTATATTTAATACTTGATTCAATGCATTTGGCAAGCTTAGGTCGAGTTTTTATTTAATATTGAAAGCGAGTTAAATATTTAAGTATGCATACGCTTGAAAAATAATATCCTATTTAAATTGTCAATCGATTTGTTGTTCATCGAAAGGAACCTAAAATTCATGCTTGGTTATCTGCTCAAGAGAAAGGTTTAAACCAGTGTCAGTAAACCGGGTTGGTAGGGCAAGAGGTTGTAGGTACCGCTGGAGCTCGTGGATCGTCCCTGGTAGAGTAACTGTAGGTTGCACGGATCAACGGTCATTGTCTGGTCAGGGTTGCTACGAACTAGATCGCCGCTGCTGATGTCGTTAGTCCAGGTGATACCGCTATTGTCTTTGCCAGCGAACGGCGCTGCTTCGCTTGTAGTTTGTGGTGTCCATGAGCCGCCTAAGCCTGTAGCCGTGAATGAGCGGAAGTATCTCCCGTTTGCTCCAATTGCCTCCACAATCATCAGGTATTGGTTCTGGCCCTTTACTATGTAAACCTGAACTGCTTCAAACAAGCTGTTGGTCGAGTCGGTCAAGATCACTTGGGCCGAGGTACCGAAATCGCCTGGGAAATTTCCGATGGGCATACTAGCCCGGTAGATCATGCCATTATCTCCTGCAAAGAACAAGTACATAGTTGTGCTGTCACCGATGAGTGCTTCGTTGATGGGGCTAGAGCCGGAGATAGCGCCGGAGTAGAGGGGTTTTGACTACGAACATCCATTCGCGTTTGTAGGATCGCTCGATGTCAGGTAGGCGAATGGAGTTGAACACCATTCATAGGCAAGTACCCAGATACTTTTTGGGGCAAAGTAGAAGAGTGTGGGTGCAACCGTGCCTGTATTCATTGTGTTATGACTCGCCGAGCTCATGTTAGACCAATCCGTGAAAAGACCAAAGTTCATAGAGCCGTAACTCCCTGCAAAGTTGACGTAAGACCCATACACAAGATGCTGGCCATTGTAGACAACATTGGTAAAGTCTTTGAGCGAGACCAACCCTGACTTTGGGTTTACCAGCGGGCCGGTTGATGTCTAGCGGTACGATGATGGAAGAGTGCATATGGCTGTTGATACTGCTGTCGTTGAGCTGGCGGAAGTTGAGCTAGTTGAAGTTGCTCGACTGGTAGAAGTCTGCACTAGTTCCAGGGCATAAAAGACATTGAGAATAGTAAGAATTGGAGTAAGTGCAGCACGCCCCAGAAACGCATGTCGTTGGCCCAGTTCATCCAGTTCCACCACCTGAATACCGTTAGCGTCGTTGTGAAAAGATGTATTCTACCAACATTGGCCATAGATTGTTGCTTGGCTAGATACATCTGGCAGCACCACGAAAAGCACAACAGCAAAAGAAATCATGGTAGCAGATTTCAATGGAGAGATTGAGAAGTATCTGATGCCGCTGAGGATTTACGTACATCCATCCTACTATCCTACCATTCTCTATTTATATTACTACCAAGGTTGTAGAGGGAATAGAGAAGCCCATGCCTGGCAGCAAATTGATTAGCGAAAAACATCGCATGAATATCAACATTATAAACACTATATGCATTAGTTAAAGTCACCAGATGGTAAAAGAGCGGAGGCTAAGAGTTTCGGCAAAGTATATACATGAAAATCTTGGCGCACCTATTAACTGTGAGATCATTCGAGTTTAGCATATATACAACGGCTGTAATAGCCGCTTAGACTTACCACCGAGGATGAAATATTTGTATTATTTATGAAAAGATCAAATGTTTTGATTGTTTTATTTAATAAACGCCTGAGGTGAATCAGTATTTGTTAGCTGAAATAATCAAAATGATTGAAATGATTAATAAAAGTTAGGAATCAAATTTCCTACATTTTAATTCATTTTTACCTTCATAGACTACAGCTTTACATGCGTATATCAGAATGACTTTCCTTAAACTCCTCAACCTAGCTAGCTTTACCATCATTTCGTTCTAAAATACTCAAAGCCTCGGAAGAACGCACAGATAGTACGTAGAGCCGTGTTTATTATCCCAGCTTATTGATCCATTTGTGACATCTTCAGAGTTCAAATATTCAGTCACTCATCTTATACTACAATCTTTCCATGCAGCGTGAAAATAAGCAACAGATTTGCCGGCTTTTAATTTGAGTTACCCCTCACTGCCGGGGTGGGGACATCTCCCCACTTAGCTCCCATTTGACGAGAAGACTCGAGGATTCGCCAGACCGGTGCTAACTAACCACCCTACGCCAGTTAACAACCGCCCAAGCAAACTTTGACCATTTGTAATCTTTGAGACTTCGCGGAGAAGTGCACGGGATCGCGTGTTGGCTTCTCATCAATCAAGGTGCGGGGGAGGAGGTTCTGCGACTAGAAGTTAGAGATGCAGCGATGTTCCTGGCGCCATTTGACAGAAGCAGATCCCTATTAATAACATATAAAGTGAGCTAAGTGTAAAGACTATATAGTAGCTAAGAATCTACTGCAAAATCCCTTCGCAATAGCTTACAAGCTTTAAGTTGCATCTCTACTCGAGGATGGAAGTAAGATGGAATGTCGTTGAATTAAGTTTGCAGGAGAAACTCAGGCTGGACCACATTATTAAAATAACACAACTATCTAATGATCTAGTTATATTCTTACAGGTATATAAAGATTAGCCATTACCATTAGCAGCGCTATGGTTATTTCCTCATCTTTACTAGCCATCCATCCCTTCACGTTCCCACAAATCAACTATCCTTCGAAAAAAGAGATACATAATTAATTTCGTTATTTATTCATGACTCATATCTCATCCCTCCGTGTGTCCCAAATAATTCAGTACAGTAGGCAAGTAGGTAGGTCTGGTAGACCAAGTTACCAAGCCCCCCCTTCATAGCCCCCCACCTGCCTTTCCCTCCCAGCCCCATTTTTGTTTATCGCACAACGCCGAGCGCTGCAACGCAGCGCAAAACATAATCGTAATATATACACAAGAGTCCAGCCCACTCTCCCTTAGCAGGACCACTTGCCGCCTTTCTAACTACCTCTAGTCCTGAGACCTATCCCCATCTTCACCACCCTGGTTAAGAACATCCCTAATGAGCCACCTCCACGCATCCCCTCCAAAATTTCTATGCGGGCCGACCCACTTCTCCGTCTTCCTCCGCCATCTCTCCTCTTCCTCTCGCTGTCTGCGTATAAACTCGGGCCCAACGTCAAACTCCTCACCAACGAGCCAATCGTCCTTCAATCCCCCACTCAGCCTCGCCTTGCCCGCCGCGCTCCCTCTCCCCAAAGCAGCCCCGCCCGCCTCTGGGTCTTCATTCTTTGGCGTATCCTCTAGGTCCGGAACGTCCTTGAAGACATCTTCTTCCTCTTCATCAAACCCCTCAAATCCGGACGACGCATCACTTCCCCTAGCCTTCCTTCTTCCATCCCCGGGCATTTTAAGCCAGCACATTCTCTCGGGATCAAACACCATTCCGCCCACCACCTGCACGTTCTTACTCGGATTAACGTTTTGAATTAGTGCCGGTCTGGGTGTTGTATTCTCCTTCTCCCTGTACAGCGCCGGCCCTGCCTCTTTCTCGTTAAACGTTGCAGTCGACGGCGTCGAAGAGGACGGAGGGTCAAAGGACTGAAGCTCCGTCTCGTTACCCTCCCATCGAAACTTGTACGGGTTATAGTACATGCCTTTAACTGCTACATCCAACCCATCATTAGCAATTTTCTCCAGAAATGAAAAGAAGGTGACTTACACTTCGGGTTATTATTATTCCCAAGCGGTTTGATGAGCTGGGGTTTTTTGGGCGGGCCTCTTATCTTCTTTGGCTTCACACTCTGCGCATGTATAGTACTCAATCCCGTCGTGGCCTGGACCTTTGCTTTCCATTGGTTTGTGAGAGCAGCAAACGGAGCTCCGGAATAAGACGGCGTGCGTTGAGCAATCTGCGCATGAGAATGCTCTCTCGCCATTCTACTTGCCGCCGTATCTCTGGCAAAACTGGGAAGATCATCTCTCGACCTTTGTGCTGAGTGTGCGACCAAAGGTGTAGATGGTGCTGGCGTCGTGGTCCTTGGTGTCTGAAATTCTTGATGGCTTCTATGCCTCAAAGATAATTTTTGTCCTCCACGGCTATAGCCTGCAGGCTCTTTAACGAACTGCTTCTCCATGTCCCTCGAGGTGGGTAGGTCGTCGAAGCCATCTAATTCGAACCCATCCCCATAATGTCGCCTCCTTACCGGCTTCTTGACCTGATGTTTCGCAGCAGCTTCTCTGACCAACGCTTCTGCACCTCGAGGATTATTCCGACGGGGACTCGGGGATCTCATGGTAGACCTTGACATAGCCCTCGACGAAGGTCGAAGTTCAGCACTATTATTCGAGGACTCGGAATCGTGCCGGCGAAAGTGGCGGGAGGATGTAGATTTGATAGCAACGTGATGAGACTGGTAATTCGAAACGCCAGCTGGAAGGAAGGGGACTGTATTTTTTCGGGCGTGAGACAAACTCGATTCAGCTCCAGATCGATCCCGTTCAAAGGGACTTCTAGCCCGAGACATCTGTATCGGCCTCCCACTGTCTGTGCGGGATGATGGTCTTTCGAATCGTGATAGCATTGGTTTGGCGGGCGACTGAGGGTATGTTTTCATGGATGGCATTGACCGTTTGAGCTTAAGGAGCTGAGCATTGGTCGTTGTAGGTTCATTGCGAAGACCGGTGAAAGATGTTTTGGGGCCAAGATCCCGTCGGCGGGGTGTAGATGGTGGTAAGGAGGAATTGGAGGGGGTTGTTGGTGTGCCGATGCTCGCAATGGATGATTGTGATGAATGCCCCCCAAGTCGAGACTGCGACCTCCGAATGGTTCTGATAATAGGTCCACCACTCTCTGAGACTGGCTCAAGACATGAAGCCGTGCGTTCGTGACCCCCAAGAGGTCGCGGGAGTCGTGAGACATTGGCTATGGATGGGTTGGGCTTGTTGGTGAAGGTAATCGATACCGATGTCTTGGGTCGGCTAGGACTCGATGGTCGGGGCGCTTTCAGCTTAATATTACGATTGAGGGTTAGTTTCTTCGAGTTAAACACATCTCCATCCCCAATTTCCAAGCCGGCGAGGAAGTCCTCTTTAGCTTCAGCACGCTTGGCAGCTTGCTTCTCAACAGATTGGACGTCAGGAGAACGGTCGTCTTGTCGTCTTTTAAGCATGTCATCGAAATGGATAGGTCCAGGCGGGAGGATCAAGTCGTTCAGGACGTCATCTGCATCACTCTCGGCAGTGACTGAGCTTGCTACACTCGGACTAAGGGCAGAAGCTGAAGAGCTTCGGTTTGATCGCAGGTCTCTTTTCGTTCCGCCGTTCCTCGTTCCTAGGCTGCCGCCTTCTCCCCACTCATCGAAGTCATCCTGGAGGTTGTTTGGTGTTTTCGGGATGTCCTTTCGTGAAGAAGAAAGTCTGAGGGGTCTGCCGTCAGCTGGAAATTGGAAATCATGCTCGAAGTCGTCATCTTGATTTTTTGACCTCTCTATTCGTTGAGGTGTAGGGGGTATGAGGGGCGAAATCTTTGGGACCTGACGACTCTTCGTTACCTTGATAGTGTCTCCACCATCGCCAAAGAAATCGTCGTCCTCTTGGTCTCGATAACGATCGAGCATCAGATTTGAGGACGCTGCTTTTGGTTTCAACTGATGTGGTGTATTGTGGATAAGGACTGGGGCAGCCTGCAATAGCTTGACTGGGCTCTCTTTTGCTGATCCAACGCTCACTTGTCGTAAAGCATCGGGGAAATTAGAGCCGTCCTGGGTTTTGAGATGGAGACCACCTGAGCCAGGTAACTCTGCAAAGTCTTCGTCCCAATCATCTTTAATGATTCTCTGTATCCTTCTTCCACCGAGACGTTTGATTGTTCCTCCCATCAGAGCTGACTTGGGGACATTCTCTGGAATCGGGATGCCGGCTTTCTTTGCTTGTGCTATAGCATCAGTCGTCGATCTCTCGTCGTCGGAGGGCACGTGAACCTGTCTCTCGTCGTCCCCATGGGTCGAGGAGCCGACGTCTGATCGGAACGACTGCCGTGACGACACTGAGTCTCTCATGTTTGACGAAGCTGTAGTTGTCAACGATGCGCCCCGAAAATTAAAATCGTCCCCTCCGATATCCAAATCATCATCCCAGCACTCCATGGGTTCCTCCACCACCGCCTTGCGCGGCTTCAATATTAACTGGTCCATCTTTCAATTGTAACACCGTGTTCGTTCTCGCAAATGTGGCCTGGAAAGCTTATTGCGAAGGGAAGATCGGCCGCGCGTGTTCAACAATATTGCAGCTTCATGGCTCCCGGGCTTGGCGATCTGATGTTTTGTGTTGTAGATCTCGTAAAAGGTCTGTTGGGTTCAATGGTGTGATTTATTGTGCCCTTTGCTCTCGAATGTGGGAGTTGGGTCTTTTGTTGGTTGCCTGCCGATCTGTTGATTGAGGTTTGTCGTCGGTGGTGCTTTCCCTCTCATGCGCTTCCACAATTCTCAGATCGATTGTTGGACGGGGTCGTCCGCGTGGGACGGAGTATGTGGTGATCGAAGCCTGCGAGAGCGACGAGGCCGACGTCTTGTTTGGTGTGGGCTCAGCTGCTGTGTCGTCGTGGCTGCGTTTGTCGCTTTGTTGATGTTGATTGTCGCGCTTGTCCTCTCTTGCGCCCGCACAACCAGCGATTGGATGGTCGTAGTATATCCTCACACGGATTCCTAAATGGTGCGGTGTGCGTAGGATTGAGCAATTGGTCGTTCTCTGGAGCTGGTGTGGGCTAAGCTTAGTCGTGATGTGATGGCTGGGTTGTTGTTGAGAAAAATGGCTGGGAAGAGCCTCCCTCCCACCTTTCCCTTTTTCCCTCACCCTGGCGAATCACGTGTTGTGTTGATTATCGTTGGTCCGTGCGCATCGCGTCAGAACGCGTTGGTTTCGTGACGGAGCGAACTCTGCTTCCGACAACATCCAAGATCTCGATTCCCAGTCACTTACTACGGACGATTGTACGACGTCTATACAGGTGGAGGATGTCGCTCAAGGACAGGTCTTAAAATATCACTTTCCTTGCTTCTTTGCATTCCTGAAACACAGCCCTATCTCACCGGCAGCCCGCACGGTAGCCCGCCCACCCAGCATGGACCCAATTGTTCGCAGATTCCCCCGCATCGACCCTCCGCCGGACCAAGCCGATTTTGTGCTTGTTCGTGTCGCCCCCGATGGTGGTCGCCATCCCCTTGACCTGAAGCTGATTGGGACGGAAGGCGCTGAGGTTTTCTCGGTTTCGTGTAAGGTAGCCATAAGATCACCTCTCGGGACTGCCCCTTGCGCCTTATGTTCATGCTATGATGATCTAGGGCTAATTAAATCCGGGCAATACAGTAACGCATGACCGCATTTCGTCACTTAGAGGGAAGAAATCTAAGATCTCGGGGGATGAGTGGGAGACGATCTTAGAGTGGGCTCTACTTGGAATAACCCCGGATGCAGAACATGCGAGAGCGACGGCGGGCGTCGAGGCCGTAGTAAAAGTCGAGGAAGAAGAGATGGTACTCACAATCCAGAAACGGATCGAGGGGATCACAGTATGACGATGTGTCTTCAAAATGCCCTGCTCTACTACCAGGCTAATCATGGCGTAGCAAAAACTCGGCATAATACTTATTCCAGCGAACGAAGATGAGTCTGTCGAAATCTACGATTGGTGCGGACAAACCGTGCAGGCCAAGGACTCTGCGAATCTTGAGATGCGTCGATTGCATGCACTAAACATCAAGAAAGACGAGCAAATCACGAAGCTGGAAAAAGAGTTAGAGAACTTTGTCAAGCTCAAGAACGACAACGAGAATCAACTCCTCGAAAAGTTCTCCCTGCTACTTAACGAAAAGAAACTCAAGATTCGAGACCAGCAACGCCTACTCGCCAATTCTCATGTGAACCCCGCCAGAGTTGAAGAAGCAATGGCAATACGACCAGCCGCTGCTTCGAGAAGCGGAAAGCGCAAACAAGACAGTGACTCGGAAGATGTATTTGAGAAGATGGATATCGATGAAATGCCCGTGGTTAAATCTGAAGAAGAAGAAGAGCAGAGACAAACCACACCAGAGGAGTCAACGGCAGATGAAGATACCGCAGAGGAGGAGCCGGTGGTGCCCCCAACCAAACGGAAGGCTGCCGTCAGGAGGATAAAGGGTAATGAAGAAGGGGAAGAAATGGGCGCCAAGTCCAAAGGATCTAGCTCGAAAGGCCCACCCCCCGCAGACTCCGATATCGAAGATTATACCATTCCTCCGAAACGAGAGTTGCCATTTTCTAGGAGCACAAAACCCACCGCCCCAGCTGTTAGGCCTGCAGCGCCAGTGGATGATTCGGAGACAGATTCTGATGATGAATTATGAGTTATGATACTATGTTTTGTATACGAGGAAATGACACATGAATAGATACAGCAATTCTATCATATTGGGGTTCTCTGCACTACAGATTGTTCGTACACTGCGCTTTTAGCCTCCGAAGTGATATCGCCTGTTTTTCCTACTTCACGCTCTACGTACAACTATTTATGTGTCAATCATCACCTGAGCATCCTTCAAACTGTCATTTTTCCGTGCCAACGTAATCGCGAAGTTGCCCTAATCATTCAATTATGTCTTTCTCTTAGTGATCAAGTTTCCTTTTCACCTTTGGATCGTAATCCTTCAATTGTTTTGGCGCAGTTGTGCCATTGCCTTTCCCTCTCTCGCAAGCTTTCGTTTCCTTTCGCCTAATATAGTTTTTCCCTGTTATCTCTGACTGACAATATTGTTGGCGAGACTTATCCGTTGCTTTTTTGCCTTTCCTAGTACATCTTTTGGGCTACTCTTAGGGAATGGTGCCTAATGGATTGAGTTTTATGTTGTCATTGAGTGATATTTAATATAGTGAACAAATATTCAAATGAACCTAGAAAATCGGATTCTAGCACTATGCTAAATGAGAACCCAGGGGCGCAGGTTGTAAAGAATCTTTCCTAGGTCTTTTACAAACAATTTTTCAGAATAATGCCGATTAGCTAAACTCAATCTGTTTAATCTTCTTAAAGGTTATCTCGTCCTATCTTAATTGTCAAGTAAGATTTATTTTTACCTTTTTTCTCTTTTGAACATTCCCTCGAACGCTCTAAGACTTATTATAGAAGAAGTTTTATAAAAGGTAATAATATTGCCATCTCTCTTTAACGTCAGTTAAAGAAGTTAAACCAGAGGGATTCACTTGTCATAGAACTCGGTTACTCTGTACCGAACTCCGACTAAATTTCGGCCCGATTTTCGGATGCTCAGTCCCCGAACCGAGGCATCTCAGGACAACATCACCTCCTCCTTGCCTACCAGCAAGCTGTAGAAAACCTTACATCGTTCAGTAAAATGGCGCATGATAAAAGCACCACCACATCGGCTCTCGGGGCTTCTCTTCAAGAGACGTTATCAAATCTAATCCATAATCCATACCCCCACGTTCCCAACCCCCAAAGCTGCAAGAAGCGCGCTTCAGTAGCTCTCGTTCTACGCATCCGCCCTCATCATGACAACAGGCCTGAGACTTTCCTCTCGAGTGCAGATAAAAGTAAAATTGAGGGAATAGTTTTCATAGAGCAGTTTTTCTCGCAACCATGGGTTCAGGAAGGGGACCCTGAAGTAGTATTCATAAAGAGGGCAGCACGTCCCGGAGATCGATGGACTAGCCATGTTGCTCTCCCGGGTGGAAAGAGGGACCCGGAGGATGTAGATGATAAAGCTGTTGCTATACGGGAGACTGCCGAGGAAATTGGATTGGATCTTAATTCCCCGAATGCTTTCTACGTGGGAAATCTCCCTGAAAGGGTAGTAAGCACATCCTGGGGAAAGGTTCCGTAAGTCTAGTGCAGCATGCTCTCAAAAGTCCACATTGCTTACTGTTCTCTACAGCATCATGGTTCTCTGCCCATTCCTTTTTCTCTGGACCAGTCCAGACATACCACCACTGAGACTACAACCCATGGAAGTTGCTTCCACTCACTGGGTGCCACTCCGAGTTCTGTTGTCGCCGTCAAGCCGCACGCATGAATATGTTGATGTCTCTGATCGTTTTGCCCACAGGGGAGGCCCTCTATTGAAAGCAGTTATCCGATCAATGCTTGGTAAAATGCGATTTTCTGCGATTAGGTTAATCCCTTCCGAATCTCTGTATTGCAGCTCAACAGCCGAATTCTTTTCCCCACCAGAAGAGAATATCAATTGCAAAAAGACCACGCCATTGTCGAGCCGGTTTTATCACTGGTATATCGGAGACCATGCCGGTTCATCAGAAAGATCAAGGCCATTGCTACTTTGGGGACTGACACTTGGCATGCTTGCAGATTTTCTAGATCAATTACCACCAAACAATGCAGTACAACTGTGGTCATACCCAACCTTCACCTCTCCAGATGTTCAGTTCGTCATTAAAATATTGACGCTATCTCTCAAGCGGAGGAATAAGTATCGATTAGAGAAAAGTGGCGTGCAAAACCAAACTGCGGTTGACACTGAGACAGAAGCTGTGGCTACTGGAGACAACCCATGGTTTATCGGTGGCCTGAGCGACGGCATGAAGCACCCAAACAAGTCGAAGAATGCAACGAAGTCGTATGCCGTTGGTATCATGCTAGATGGGTATTATGACATGGCTCGGAGGGGGGTTTGGATTGCTGCTACTCTGAGAATTGCCGTGACGGCTGCTTTGATTCATCAAGTAGTCAAGAGGGTTCGCAAATCATGAGTATCACGAAAGTTCAGTGACTGAGCTTTGGAATCTCAATACTTGCTTCGTCGATCAGCTCCCCTGTTGGGACATAGCGTTGTGGGATTTTAGGGAAGATTGAATAGTGTTAACCCGAATTTTATATCTTCTCAACCGCATACATCGAATGTAATACAAGCTGATTTTATTACAATCACCCGAAGTCAACATCATAAATTCTAATATTTATAAGTTGTAAGCAGGGCAAAAACCAAAAAAGGTCCGCCGGCCTTTAATTTAACTTATCCCTCGCTACTAGAGGCACCACCTTGGTACACTAGTCGCCTGGAGTCCTAGACTAAGCCAGCGCTAAAATACGCTACCACTCGCTATTTAAGTTTCACACAGCTAAGTTTCTACTCTAAATCTTGTGCATGAATTTCATCGCCCGTACGCAAACACACACCTTCCGCTTCGACCTTCTTCGATATGGCGGCCAATGTTCATTTCCCAGGACGGTACCTACAGCGTCTACTCCCCAAACCCCAAAGCTTTGCCGCCCAAGAAGCACGAGAACGAGAAAAGTCCGAACGAGAAAAGCTCAAGCACAAATTCTTTGCTCCCAAAGATTTCGACCGCCTTGGTAACGAACGGTGCCGAGAGTGGATCGAGCGAATTGCGTTGGAAGATACAACTTACACCCCGAAGGAGAAGGAGGCGGTGGCTGAGAAATGGGTTGGAAATGGAGAAGCCTTGTGCCGTATGAGCACGGAAGAGGTGATCGGTGTGTTAGGGCCAGCCGGCTCGTTTGTCTCGTTAATAAGATGGGAATGTTTGGGAGGGAATAATACGAGTCCGGAGTGTGTGTTGTGCTCGTGGGAGATGGTTTGACAAGTTCAATTTTGTATTCACGGAGATGGGAATGTTGAACTTTTTCTGAGGTGTGGCAATTTGGCATTTTGTTATGCACAGGTGGACTGCGATAACTTGAAAGTTTAAAAGATGTTATTACATATAATATGGTTATAAAACTTTAACATTTCAACCGATAATCTGTTCTAAATAGCACTCCGATAAGTTGGGACTTAAAAATATTTATTACATAGAAAAAGATTACGATAATCTAATAATTTAATCCGTTATATTATATAAATAGAAATTGTAATAATTGGGGCATTTCAAACCGTTTTATTATTCAAAGGCGGACTACGTTATTAAGCAGCGAATAGAGGTCACTTTACAAAATATAGGATGTGAGGCCTCAAATTTGACAGTCACAATACTTTAAACAAGCACTTTTAAACAATATTCAACAAAATCATGATGATTGCAGAGGAAGCACCTAAGTTTTTGAAAGTCACACAAGTACTCTAGATAAATAGTTGACTTCTGGTGTTTAAGTTTGTGGTAATTAATAGTATATATTATTCAAATTCATTTATTATTCATTTATCAATGCAGTAGAATCAATAGGAATATTGTATGGATATATCTAGAGCTGTTCTATTTTCCTTTATCAAAAAAAAAGAACCAAACATGGGCTTAAATACCAATTCAATGAAGTATACAGATATTCTAATCCTAACCTGAACGCAAACGTGACCGAATTCAGGGAAAAGCACCTTTAAAGTTGATAGAAACTCTTTGAACACAATCCAGCAAAATGCCCGTATTTAGCCATTGAAATGCTTTACCCTACTATTACATATATTTACTAATTACTAGCCGCTATGCATTTCATCTATTTAGAAATTATTTCTGTACTCCGGTTTGCAGCAGACCATTTTCCTTCCCACCTGCACCGGACACCAGACAGATCCATTCATGCGCCCCCACCGTCCTTTAAGTATACACAGACCTCATCTGATGAATGGCGGTTTTAGCCCGCTCCCGAATATCAAGCTCGGGATCCATCTCCAGCGTTTCCAGCTTATCCAAGAACCCAAGGTTCTTCAGCTCGAGACTCCGCGAAATGCGGGATTGGGCATCATGGCTGTCATCCATCCACGTTAGGTTAGTAATCAGCCAAACCAGGGAAAGGCGAACTTCGATATTCGGGTTGTTCATATGAGGAACAAGTAGCCTTAGTAGTTCCGTCTGAGCAATTACCAATTGGCGGTGCCTTGGCACACTGGCCGCCATATGAACCAAGATGTATACAACATTGGTAATGATCTCGGGCTGGGGCGGTACGATCTTGGTCTCGGGAGCCGATGGACTTCTTCGACTGTATGGATTTAAAACTTTGGGTCTAACTTTATTAGCCAGGATCCCGAAGAAATTATCTTGGCCCAGGGCATTGAAAAGGAAGTCAATCATTTCTGTATTCTCTGGTTCGGTTCCTCCTTGGCCGACCCCACCGATGAGGTTCCGTATAAAATCAAGCCCCTGCTCTTGAACAGCAATATCATCTTTTTTCGCCTTCCGTGTCGGGTTTGTTTCTGCGTCTCGTAATGCTGCCAAACGGATTTCTGCCTGTTGGATTGCCTTGTTACGGCCACTGCTTGGGCGCGAAATGTTCGGACGACTGGAAGAGCCCCCAAACAGGCTTTCTACCTGCTCATCAAATTGATCCATATCAATATCCTCATCCACATCCTCATTTGGAGTTTGCCCCCTCTCGCTCTTGATTTTCGAGGATGATAAAGCTTCGTCTTCAGTATCAGTGCAGATCAAGCGAACAAGCCATCCGACTTCGAGTTCGTCTAAACATTTCCGCTTCATATCGTTACTAATGCCTTGAACAAAATGCTTGAGCGCCCAAACAGCGTTGAGCCGTAATTTCGCGTTGGTGGAGCGGGCGTGTTTACAGAGAATTTTGATAGCGCCTGTTTTCGCGATGGACTTTGAGGAGTTAATATCACAGAATGAATTTGTACGTGAGGATGACTTACGTCTCGCATTGGGCTAACTTCTGTCACTAGATTACACATTGCTGCAGTGGCAGCAACTTGAACCTCGATATCAGGATGTTCAAGAAGACGAACAACAGGAGTAGCAACTCCATTATCGATTAGTGTTGTTCGTAAAACGCCCACCGATCTAGAAAGAGCTTGAATGGTTCTACATGCAGCAATCTGAACGCTGACAGGGTTGACACCATATTCTTTGTTGAATTCGGCACCATTCGAGTTATCACTCGAGGACTCGGGTTTGTCGGAAGTCTTTGGAGATGGTTTCCCAGGGGCTGAGCTCATAGACTCTACAATGTAGGGCACTATGCCCTGCTCTACTATAGCCTTTCGATAATCATCCTTAAAAGAGATGAGAGCGGCGATTGCTTTTAAAGCGCTCTCGCGGACCTTGATCCTATGCACAAGTAAAGGAGCGCGCCCATAGTGATCAAGGCGGGGAGAGACGGCATCAAAATGATCGCCGACCTCTACATTATACGGGGTCCATGGCTGTGGGTTTGCGGACTCTGGAACCGGATCATAGGATATCTTGAGAAGTTTTGAAAGCTTGCTGAGGAGATTAGCGTCAAAGGCGGCCTTTTGAAGATACTCGCTATCAGTGATAAGCATGGCCAAAATAGCAGGCGCACGCTCTTTAATTATCCAATCTGTTGTAGTAGCATCATCTCCAAAGGTATCTTCCGATTTTGGCGGAATCACCGGGTCGTCAAGCATTTGGACCAGAGGGGGAACAACTAATAAGCCCAAGTGCGTCTCCCTCATTTTGTTTGTCAATCCTGCTCGGTGTAGAGTAGCCAAGACAAATGCTGCCATTAGTCTTCTAATTCCAGTCCATGCCCTGAAAGATCTGAAAAGGTAGGCGATCAACTGGCTTTCCGGCTCCTCTGTATTTGTAACGGGATTTTCCTGACTAGCAACCCCGCCTTCTTGAAATGAAGAATCCGTCCAGCTAGCGGGCGAAGCAAAAGTGTATTTATTGCGACCATTTAATGCCAAGTTTTCCCTAGATCCAAATGCACCAAGCGGCGGAAACGCGGAAGTATGAGAGCTGGAGATTCTTTGAGAAGGGACAAACGGCAGTAAGAAATCCGTTGCATTGAGCGGACTTTCCAGCCCACCACCCAGCCCAGCTAAATTGAAAGAGTTCCACGCCATATGAGCGTTCGGCCATGCGGTAAATTCGGGGAGAGCAGCTGGGAAGATGGTAAGTATAGAAGGCGAATAGAGGAGCTGGGACGCCCTAAGCTTGGAGTCGGCTATAATGGCAGCAATTGCCCCCATGATGGCAGAAAGGTTCGCATTTGGGGGAGCTGCTTGAGGGAAATATTCCTGGAGGCCATCTCTTTCTGCAAATATCTCAGCTCCTGGCGGGACGAGACCCTCAGCAACAACGAAACAGGCTAATTTAGCTGCAAGGGCATCGAGCACCCCGGAGTTTGCAAGCCCCTGCTGATAACGCTCATCCACACAAACGCAACTTATTAATGAGGCCGCAATGGATATTTGGTTCGAGACAGTGGTCGATGCGTAAGGTTGGGATATTATTCGGCATAAGGAGGTTATATGCTGGCGGGTAAAAAGAGCTTCGGCGATAGTATTTGTGGTGAAGTCATGATCCAGGGAGGCCAATTCAGCAGAAGCTGCCAAGTTAGACAGTCCACGAAGAGAAGCCAAAACTAGCTGAGCCGGATTATTGGATGGGCATAGGTTTGAAAGGAGGGCTGGCAAGGCAGAGGCAGAAACGAGAGGTGATAGGAACGGGGGGCCACCTATAAACGATTAGAATAAATCAAACAATCCCCCTCCCTCGTAAACTGTTGCATACCTGCGGCTATGCTGCCTAGAATGATCAAGCCTTGAAGTCTAATTGTCTCGTCTTCGTCGAGGGGCCGAGAAATAAAACTGTGGTCGTGCGATTTGCTGTCTTGTCTCGCCCCAGCCTTGTTGAGAGACAGGCGCGCCAGAGGATCGAGTACACCTTGAACGACAGCCAGCTCTTTCTTAATGGCATGGCCGAGAATCTCGTTCTTGAGGGCCTTCAGCACCCCTATCTGCTCGCCGGCAGTCCGCGCATTGCGGAGTTGTGCCACCCAACTCTGTCGCGACATAGCGATGGGGCGTCGGGAGGAACGTTTCTCGATCCCGATAACTTTCCTGTCGAACCAGTTGGTTCCAGGAGGGCGATGTGTTCGTGCTGACGGGAGAGAGATACCGAGAGGAGGAAGGGCGGAGGGTCGCAAGGAGAACGAGTCGTCTAGATCCACTCTAATGTGAATGGGTGATGTCGGATGGTCTTAAGACTCGAAGGATATATCCACGCAAGGTCGCCAGGTGAGGCGGCGAATGCTCCGACCGTCACCAACTTTTCTCAAGGCCAGTCAGCCTCGTTCTTACACATCAAGTCAGTCCACCCACACAGCAACACGCATCAGAAGCACACAAATGTAGTGTCGACGCCGGCACAAGGATCCAGAAATCCACGTGGATATGCTCGACATGACATGCCGAGGTGAGGTGCGAGCATTTGGGATCAGGGCTGGGCTGAAAATCCGAATTCTTGAGCATGGCACGCCCACTTACATCATTGGACCAAATGCTCATTCGACAACTTCTCGCCATTACTAGCTCCAACGGCAAAGCAAAGGTAAAAGTCTGTCTCTGCAACAGATCGGGGCCGCAAAATACCAACATATACCAACCACCAGCTGATGCCTCGACCGCGGAATAGCACGATTCCCTCTATTACCGTCGCAGAGTTTTCCCTTCCTCTTCCTGGACGTCGAGTTTCCGAGCCCTCTCCACCCCACTCTCATCTCGAGGACGACGTCGATACCTCTCCCGTATCCTGCGCGCGCGAGACAACTTCTGACCATGGTCCGACCCTAGGACTATGTTGAAGCCTCTGCAACATCACAGGCCGTCTCCAGCTTCCTCTCCGGGTTTCCACTATGCGCAGGCATCGCGGTCGTTGCCAGGCTCCCCACTATCGCAGCGAAACCCTCACACGGGGTGGAAAGGGCCTTTGCCTATGCCCAAATCACCGAAGCGTCCCCAATATGTTGACGCCGCTACCCAGTGGATAAGCCCTATCATGAGTTCCCAGACCAACCCTCCCAGCATAGAGCCAGAGCGTGCGGCCGAGGCGGATGGTCCTGAGAATCCGGTGAAACCAGCCCCGACGCCGGAAGATGCGCCCTCGATCCCACCCGAACCGACGTTGAAAGCAGAATCCCCGAGTATAAAGAGGAGGCAGTCTAAGGATGCTATTGTTTCTTCTGTTGCTCCTGGCCCCGCAGTCCCTCCAAAACGCCACCGACCAGATAAAGGCTCGGTCAAGATTCTGCCGGCGAAATATGAGCTCTGCGAGATCGAGGACGTTGTTGTGCTGATTGCAAATATGATACAAGAGCTTATTCAGACGAACGACGAGCTACCTCTGCGCAGCGGGGTCTTGACCCGGTTCCATTCGAGGTGACTACTAGATCGCGATCTTGCTGCACTACCCTCACTGACCAGCATGCTTTAGAACCCCACCAGGAATTTCCGTTCTGGACTACCTCCAAAGACTTGCGAAACATGCGACCCTCACTCCTCCATTGCTCCTATCGATGGTCTACTATATTGACCGTCTGTGCTTGCTCTACCCTGCCTTCACCATCAATACTCTCACTGTTCATCGATTCCTAATCACAGCCGCGACGGTCGCTGCCAAGGGCTTATCAGACTCCTTTTGGAATAATGCTACATATGCTCGAGTAGGTGGCATCAAGATTGCGGAGCTGGGCCTTTTGGAGCTCGATTTTCTATACCGTGTAGATTGGAAGATTGTTCCGAATCCGGAAGCCCTGGTCGATTACTACCGAGGCCTTGTCGAGAGAGCAGAGGGATACGAGATCGAAACAGAGACCAGCTCGATGGACGCAGATGGGGAGATAAGTGAGGAAACAGGAAGTGCGGAGAGTCCAGGACCCGTCTCGGGCCCCCCAGAGGGCAACACAGACTCTAAGTGGAAGGCCTGGATGGATGACGTATCGTCACAAAAAGGCGAAGGTAGCCATCAAGAAAAGCTGGCATGAGGTCGATGTAGTAATGATACCCAACTTCTAGTTCTTCCTCGCAGGGAGCATTTTAAGGACACAGGCGTTCTATTGGTTAGTTAGATACCACTGATGACAGTTCATCAGACATAGGTGGGATAGCTGCAGTACGTAGGTACCAGTCGAGACATATATAACGGATGGAAAGCATATATCGAGACTTGGGGTACAGACGATGATACTGACATTGGCTATGAATGCACATATACAATGATCGATACGCACTCCGGTCTTTGGTATTTGGGTTCCGTGGCGATGGCAAAGAGTCCATCATATATCCACTAGGATAAGTAGAGTAGAGTAATGCCACAAGGATATTCAGCTAGTGTTCAATCTATATCATTATAATTTTCAACTTGTAATTCTCATCTTACAATTTTCAGTTAGTGAAAAGATATGGGTAATTCGGGTAATTGCTTTGTAGGCGTGTGTTGACGTCAAGTAACTTTAGAGCGAAACATATTATTTAAAGCCGAAAATGGTTGTGTTTAGAAGTGAAATTTCATGATCTGGTGCTTTTAAAAATGCGATGGAGCTCATTGAACATATATCCATGGTCTGGCAGCCAGAGCCTTGTTAGCCTCGTTTTTGCCTCAGGCTGAAAATATTCGACTGGGTGCGATATTGCAATAGACCACATCCTCTACGTCCCTCGAGGCGTCTAATACAACCTTCAACATGAGAGTCCTCACGGTGCTATTTGCATCTTGTGCAACGGCCATCGCAGCACTAGACAATTCTGCAAAGATAGATTCCCCAGGTAGTGCAACAGTCTACATCCAAGCCGTCCAAGCAACCACCACTCCCGCAACCCCCCTCGCCGAGATCAAATTCAACCCATCCACCCTCTCCGCCGAGATCGTCTCCTACGACGCCCCCGAGATCGACCCAGAAGCAAAACTGCTGCGGGTGGGCATCTACGACGCTGCTTCCGCAACCTGGATATCGTCCACCTCGGTCACTTCCGTGGACAGCTTCGCGAAGGGCTATCAACCGACGATTGTGCTCTCGCTGGATGCAGAGGGGCAGGTCATCGGCGCCAGCTGCAAGAGTGGGACGATCGATGCTGGGGCGACGAGGGATTTTGGGCCTAAGGTTAGGGTGGTCAAGAGCGTGAAGGGGAGGGTGCCGGATCTGAATCGACCGGTTGTGTTGAGTGCTGAGGGGAAGATTGCTCAGCCGGAGGTAGAGAAGACTCTCCTTCAGAAGTAGGTTTTGTCTGGAGAGCTATGTTTGAAGAGAGAGAGAGGACGGGAGTGCTAACAGATGATAGGTATTGGTGGGTTCTGTTGGGACTGCTTATGTTGGTGTTGAGCAGCGGAGGTGGAGAATAGCCGAATATCATATGTCATTGAAATGGAAGCCATGACTGAGGTGAAGGAGAAATGCTTGAACATGCCATTGTGACTCTGGAGAGGTTCGAGGTGATGCTCCTGAAGGTGACAGACCCTTGTTCTATATACATCGTTCTTCCACTCGTCTCCTCTAGCTGGGTTCTATGGAAACACGCCTCGAGGATTCTGGGCGTCAAGCTTTTCAATTCAGGACTTCTAAATATACCATTTTGAAGGCCTTCCTAAAGTCATATTGCAAAAGTTAGAGCTAGCCGCCCTCAACTAGGGTGCTGTTTGTGCTTTCTTTTCTCCACGAGTTTTTACATTAGATGAAATTTCACATAGCCAAAGACTCACTTTCACGTCATACCTCTCCCTTCCAATATCTTGCTGATTTACAATCACGCGTTTGAACCAAAGCTTCTCCAGCAACCTTCCATCGTGAGCCGACAGGGATTCAACGCATAGTCACGTGCTGTGCGATGCCTGCAGAGGGCGCGTCTTTTCCTACACGCGAATTGAGTCGGCCGATTTCTTTTCACCAACCACGATTCACCCTTCCTCCATACACACAACATAATAACTCACACATTCAATCCACGCTTACATCAAATCAAGATGGCATCTGCAAACGCATCCACCAACACGAGCGAGAACGCTGGCTCTGCTGCCGAGGGCAAGGGAAAGGGCAAAGCTCCAGCTGAGGCCCCGGATACCAGCATGGACGTTGATGATGGTGACAGCTCGAGCGATGAGGAGGTTGACGAGGTTCGTTTCCCATGCTTTGCTTCGTCTTTAACCCTTTCGAGCTATCGAACTAGCTAGCTAATCAACAATCGAACAATACAGAGCGAAGTAGCTGGTAAGCCCCCATAACCACCATCCCTCCCCTCGAACCGCGTTTATTGACCCCCCCTTCTTCGCGCAGCCGAGGAGCCAGATGAGGACAACATGGAGGAAATCGACACCAGCAACATCCTGCCCGGTGGCCGTCGCACTCGCGGTAAGAACATCGACTTCGCCAAGGCGGCTGCGGCGCTTCCCGAGGAGGAGGACGAGGATGAGGAAGACGATGATTTCGAGGCTCCGGATGAGGAGATGAAGGATTAGAGGGAGGGGGATCGTGTGTCTGGATCGGTTCGGGGGTTGCCTCTTCTCGGTTTTGGTGGACTGGGTGGTTTATCCTGCGCGTGCGCCTCTCCTGGACATGGCATGGCATGGTGCTCTTATGACATGGTTGGGATAAAAGACTGGTCTGTCGAGAACGGGGAGGGGACTTTGGTATCGTCTGGATATATTTCCTTTCTTCCTTTTTTTCATCTGTCGTTGCACTGGGGGATCTTTTGTTTTACCGACATCGACAGCGAAAAAGTCACTTACTTCGGATGGAGGGTATGTCGTGGATGGAGGGCATATGATATTACGATTGATCGATTGAGCTGGAGTCGGGGAGGGAACGAGTGAAAGCATATGATGCGTGGTGGTACTTGGCTGGCATTTTAGAAATGGGGAGAGGGAGCATGGGCGTCGAGTAAACAAACGTCTAGCAGACAAAGATGCAGAATTCTAGCCTTTGATCAGAACACCCATGGAATAAACGAATCTTTATTCTCCTCTCCGACTTTTTGAAAAGAAGAAAGAGAAAAATGTTCAATCTAAGTGTAGCACCTGAATGCAAAGCGAGATACCGATCAACTAAGTGGCTATCTTGCTAATTTAATCTCGTTCGGATCTTGTTCTATTTGAGAGAGATGAACAAAACCGCCGAGATGAATGAGATGGTATATAAATCCCCTATCTCCCTACCTCCCTTGGCGAGTTTTAAAAAGTCAACATAATAAGCCCATTGTCCTTCTTGCTCGCTCGTTCGTCAATCATCAATCAGCTCTTCACCCATTCCGTCTTTCTTGTCGTCGTTCTCTCGTCCCACCCACCCAAACCGAACACATCTCCCCACCTAACGCCACCCAACCAAACCAAGTCAAGAACCCCAATCCGATCCCCCTCGCCGTCCCTACACGCGCCAACGACCCGCACCCAAATCCATATCGATATCTCAACGACCGACCGACCGAACGAACGAACGTCGGAACGAACAAACCCACGAACGAAACGGGATATCTCAACCATCCATCAGGTACGATATTCATGAGATAGGGAGTTGGTTGGCTAGTCGGTAGTTGGTGGGTTTTGTGGGTTGGTTTGTTAGTTGGGTTTATCTTTATTTATTCATGGCTTCACGGTTCGTGGTTCCCCCTTTTTTTTGCTTGACTTTCTTTCCCCTCGTTCTGGCCCGCGTCGCGCTATGGGGTGGGTGTTATGGGATGGTGTGTCAAGTAAATGGGTGGGAGATAGGTAGAGAGGTAGACGATGGATTGTCGTTTTGTTTGTCTTGCGCGTGGTATACTCTGGTTATTAGCTGGCTCGTGGCTGGTCGGTTGATCTGTTTATTGTCCATCTATCTATCTATCTATCTATCTATCTATCTATCTATTATCTCTCATCTAGCAATCACCCACAACACATCTATCTCAAACCAAAAACCAAACCCAACTAATAATAAACCAACCTCAACAGATTCAACAACCTCTCCTCCTCTTCCTCCTCCTTACACCAGCGCGACCCCCGTAGCGCGCTGTTCGAGAACTACAACGGCGGTGCGTCGGGCGGTGCATCTGCGTCGACGTCTCCCGGGCGGGGAGGGAGTGGATATGGATATGGGGGGTATGGAGGGCAGAGTGGGTATGGGAATGGGAGTACGAATGGAAATGGGTATGGGAATGGGGGGTTAGGTGCGGGGATGGAGAGGCCTGGGTATAGGCCTGCGACGCCGAATTCAAGGTTTGTGATTTTTTTGTCTTTTTGGGGGTGGGTTTGGGGTGTCATTTTGGTTCTTGAGTTGGCTCTGGGATTTGGGTTTTGATCGATCGTGGGAGGGAAAGAGGGAGGAGGAAGGAGAGGGAGGAGGAAGGAGAGGGAGGAGAGGGAGATGTATGGAGTTGGGAAGCGGGAGAAGAGAAGCAGAAAGAGAGAAGCAGAAAGAAAGAAAGAAAGAGGGAGGAAGAGAGAAAGAGAGAAAGAGAGAATCAAGGCTAATACAGCATCCTACAGAGGTCAATACTCCGACGCCGTACTCAACGAACTCGAATCCCAAAACGACGGCCAAGTCGAAGGGATCATGGGAAAGGTTAGACAGTTGAAAGACGTATGTTCCCCTTCTCTCTTGTTCCCTCTTACCCTCTCCTATTTCCCCTTCCCCTCCCCCCCCCTCCCCCCCCCTCCAAACCCCCTCCACCTAACTAACCCCCCCAAAGTTAACCCTCGCCATCGGCGACGAAATCCGCGACAGCTCCGCCCTCGCCGACAAGATGAACGACTCCTTCGACGGCACGCGCGTGCGGCTCCGCGGGACGATGAATCGGATGCTGGTGATGGCGCAGCGGACGGGCGTCGGGTGGCGGGTGTGGTGTCTGTTCTTCGCGGCGGTGGTGGGGTTGTTTTTTTGGGTGTGGGTTTTTTAGGAATTAGGTTTGAGGTGTTGGGGGTTTGGGGGGATGGGTGGAGGGGAGGGGAAGGGAAGATGGAGCTGGATGAATGGGGGGGATGGAAGGGGGGGGAGGATGACGATGGATAGATGAGGAGAGGTGGAGAGAGGATGGAGGATGGGGATGTGAATAGATATGGCGAGATTCCGTATGGGAACCAAAGAAGAAGAACAGCATCGCATCGCATGGCATTGTTTCGAGGCGTTGGAGGGATGAATGGATTGAGTGTACAGTATAGTAGGTATAGTAAGAGATTTCCGTGTCGGTAGCCATCACCACCACTACCACACACTCCGCGGCTCTGTTAATTAATATACGCTTTGATTCTTGATTCTTGATCTTAATATACGCCTTGATTCTTGGTTCTTGATCTTGAGTTTGTAATCTTACAATCGTGTGTGTGGATAGCTATGGTGAGAGAGAGGGAGGGAACAAATGTTTATCGCTTCTAGGTAGGTCCGCGGGGGATATCTATCTCCAACCTCGAGAGGAGGACTAATACAAGCTAGCTATCTGGTTATCAAATGCCACTTCACCTCACTACCACGCTCTACCAAACGCACCCCCCTCAACGACGGGCTGGTTGTCCAGACCTTCGCCGAGGACTACTATTCGAGATAAGACTACTCAGATCCATCGAGTTCTGCGTCCCATCACTCCTCACCATACTCGTACTCGGCGCAAACGCCCCCCTCGGCAGATCCGTCTCGTCCCCGCTCTCCTCACTGCTACTCAGTTCGGCCGACGTATCCGTATGTTCGTACTCGTCCTCCTCCGCCTCGGGGATCTCATCATCCAGATCCTGCTCTTGCTCCTGATCGAGATCTAAATCTAAATCGAACCCCATCCCTCGCTGCTGCTGCTGCCCCCCCTCGTGAACCAGATCCTGCTCCTGCAGCATCTGCGAGTTATCCTCCTCGTCCTCCGTGCCGCCCTCGTCGTCAAACCCCCCGCTGCGCGTCTGCTGTCCGCGCGCCAACGCCTCTCTATACGCATCATCCGGGACCCTCGCGCCGAGAATCGCGCGGGGGATCTCTTCCATATCATGATTCGTATCCTCCTCGTCGCTCTCCTCCTCCTCCTCAGCATCCAGGCCCGTCGTCTCCGCATCCGGGATATCATCGTCCAGATCCCGCACCTCCTCCATCTCATCCACGCCTTGGCCCATCTCCGCCCCCGCGTCCGCCGCCTCCGCCTCCGCCTGTGCCAGTTCCGTCGCGAGAGCTTCGCGTCGGAGGGCTTCTTGGTGCTCTAGCATCTCGCGCTTCTCCTCGCGGAGCTGGTAGAGCGATTTGGGGATCCCGGGGGGTTTGATCCACGAGCTGCCGTAGTTGCGGATGTTTTCCTTGCGGCGCTCCATGTATTCCTCGTCGAGGCGGAGGCGGGCGAGGGGGGTGCGGTGGAGGGCGTTGCGCCGGGACTGGTGGGCGGCGACATTCTGGCCGTGGATGAGGTAGTCGTGGGCGTTGTGGTTGATTTCGGTGGGGGAGGCGATGGCGGCGGTGGAGGGGGTGTACCAGAGGGAATAGGACTTTGATGGAGGTGAGTATGAGTAGATTTTAGGAGGTAGCAGTACAGGATGCGACTTACATCTCGTGGGGCAAGGCTCGGTAGAGAATACATGGCTGCGGGTCGCTCGTGGTTATATTGGCCGTTGAGAGCGATAGTGGTAGATTAGCATATTCGAGGTTGAGCTTGTCGAGCTTCCAGCTTGTGAAGGTCCATCGTTGTTGTCCCCCACGTCTGTCGATATCCTTGCACCGGGAAGTGTAGGCGAGGCCGAGCTAGCCCCAATCGGAATAGCACCAACCGGCTAGAACTGCAAGTTGGATCGCTGACTCAGCTTGGCCCACCAGCTCGGATACTAGTTAGTACGAAAGTACAAGCACGAAGGAGAAGGAAGCACAAGTCAGAGCACAACCGTGGTGGGCACAAAACTATTCGCATGAGATACTATCTTTTTGCATAAAAAACGCCGGTCGTGTGCCGCGAGGTTGCAAAGGGTCCCCTCCCACTTCTCAGAGGCAGAACTGGAACGGGCGCGCTGCATCATCTCTCTACTTGGTAGTACGGTTCCGCACCGGCCATCTGCGGTGCTGCTCCTCCCCTCTCCCTTCGCCGAGTCGTGAGCTGGCCGATGGGGACGGAGGGTCATGGATTCGACAAAAACCCACTATCGAAGGACCGCGCTTCGAGATCGGACTTGGGAATCCGTCAGACAAATGACCGCACGACCACCGATGTCTGCGAGACATTTTGTTTCCTCGGTGCGTGCCTCGGCTGGTCACTTCCTCATGCGCCCGACTCGATGGAAATTCTCGTTCCAATTTCGCCCGCGTCACGGGGCCGAGCGACCGACGAGAATCATGAGCAGTTGAAGACGGACGCTGGACACGTGCCGAGTGGGTGAATTTTCGCGAGCCAAATGTGATGAATCTGATTCGCCTCCCAGCGTGGGGCAGCCACCCACGCAAACCACAAACCACAAACCACAAACCACAAACCACGGCGAGGGCCTTGATCGGGGCGTGGTCGGGGGCTCTTCACGGTCGGGACCACAGGCGTGCACAGGCAAGCTCCGGTCCAGCGTGCAACCCCTGGCTGATGATGGGGGCTGGCATGGAACGGTAATCTCGATATCCCCGACGTGCGATTGGTTCCCGGCGAGATCCAGTGTGTCATTTTCTTTCATCTGCCTTCATCCTCGCGCCTTCCCACCCCCGAGATGCGGGGATCCTTGCGCGTCGTCAGCCAGTGGGCGCCCGACGGATGGATCGCCCATGCAAACTCTTCCCTCTTCCTTCCCTCTTTCGAACCATCTTTTCGCAGTTCGACAGAGGAAAGAGGAAAGAGGAAAGAAGAACCGTCGCTCCTCCCTCGTTCGGCCTCTCTCTCGTCGCCTCCCCCAGCCGTCCGCACTCGGCCTAGCAGCTCGCGGGAGCCAATGGCCGCCCGCAAATAACTAATCCTGTCCGCCGGTCCCCGTTCCGCCCGAGAGGCCCTGCGATATCGGCTGGATGGCGGTGCTGTCTTTGCCCATGTTTTCCCCGATGGAACTTGAGGCTACTCGCGCGGCCTGTTATTTGCTGGCCAGCGCGGCACGTCGCATCGCTTCTCCTGCACATCACGACATCTGCGTCTCCGTATGCAGGCGGCCTCACGAACTCGGTGGTGAACCGCAGCAGCGCGCGTGTGGGGTGCTTGGGGGGCCTCGTGCCAAGAGGCCTTTCCAGGTGCGATAGTCGTCGGCTACGAGAGACCCCGGCGCGAGGAGGAAAATGGCGAGGAAAAAAGGTACTCGAGGCTTCGGAGCGTGGTGACTCCTCCGCTGATCAAGAGCGCTGGCAAGAGAGGCGAGGGATCAGAGGCGGCTGGCTCTCGGGGGTTTGATAGGAGAGCTCGCCGAAGAGGGGAGAGCGAAGAGAAGAGAGGGCAGGCAAATCGGAGCGAGAATCGGGTCGCACCAGAGATGGGGGGGAAGATAGAAGGCCTCGGAGGATTAATATAATTCACTATCATCATTTCCAAACCTCATTTCCAAACCTCATTTCCACGCTGGTGGGCGTGAGAGTGCTGCCTGCTGCCGGTAGAGGCCGAAGTGCAAGTGAAAGGAAAGAGACGAGGTCGGACTACTTCCTCCCACCTCGTCTTCCGGAGTGAGTGAGAGTGGAGGGGTGGAGGGGAGAGGAGAGGAGAGGAGAGGGGCTCGCTCTAGGTCGAATCTACATGCACATCCACAACAGCCCAATCCAATCCCGTGCGAGCCATAGTCATAAAACCCCCCATCCCGTGCCAGAGCTTTTCTACTCTTCTTCCTCTTCTTCTTCTTCTTCCTCTTCCTCTTCCTCTTCCTCCTCCTCCCCTCGACCTGCTCCGTCATCCTCGTAGCCATTCTGCTGCCAATTGCTCCCAACTGCGATGTGAGTCCGCTCTCCCTGCTACCTTTCCCCTCATTTGTCTCTGCTCTCGTCTCGCACCCTCCAGATTCTCTCCAATCGTGCGGTTATCGCCCGATCGCCCGGCACTCGACATCATCCCGCATAAAAGCCGATTTCATGAGCCACTGCGAGAGGAGAGAACCGTGTTGATCTTGCCCGCTGCCCTTTTCTCTTCTCTTTGAGCCACCGGATCGTCCAAGGCGACGCTTGCGCAGACGGTGGCTCTTTCGAAGTCCCATCGCGGCCAAATTTGGTCCCAAGCGACCTCGGACTCCCCCACCATTCCTTTACGTCGATCGAGCTACGACCAGCTTGTCTTTCTTTATAGAGCATCAACACCTCGACAATTGATTTCTGCGTCTCGCTCACCATTTGCCCCGGGCTCTCCCTCCATAACACCTTGCTGACCTCTCTTCTGCTGCCTCAGAAAACACGTCGCACGTCGATAGAACCTCTTCCACCCGCACCGAGGACGAGAAAACAAAAGACACACGCCCGCTTGCTTCGCACCCCGACCGCCTGGAATCGCCGTCACTTTGCCTGCTATGGCAAGAGCCGACGATTTCAACGATAGACAAACCCACATCGATGCCGAGAATGCGCCATATCATCCGTATGAGTACCAGACCGAGGGGAACGGGACGTGGGCTGGCGCCCTCCCCGTGAAGCAGTAAGCTGCCCCGAACCCAACCTCTCCCCATCCCCCAAGCTGATCGATTGTCATAGGGGATTGTATGATCCGGGGCTGGAGAAAGATTCGTGCGGTGTGGGTTTTGCATGGTACGTCGAATCCCTCGAGAGACAACCACCACCCATACTGACCGGGATGCAGCCATATCAAGGGCAAGGCGAGCCACAAGATCGTCAGCGATGGTATGCCCCGATGCTTATATTCTCTCGAGCGGAGCGCTAACCCCTTTCTCACGCAGCACGGAATTTATTGTGTAATATGACCCATCGTGGTGCCGTGGGGTCCGATGCGCGAGATGGAGATGGGGCGGGGGTCATGACCTCGATTCCCCACAAATTCTTCATTAAGAACTTCGAGCGCGAGACGGATATCAAGCTACCCCCGATGGGACAGTATGCGGTGGGCAATCTGTTCTTCAAGCCGGATGAGGAGACGTTGCATGAATCAAAGAGACAATTGGAAGAGATCTCCGAGTCGCTGGGCTTGAGAGTATTGGGATGGCGAGAGCCCCCGAAAGATTCTACCCTGCTCGGGCCTGCTGCCGCTTCTCGTGAGCCCATCATTCTCCAGCCGTTTGTCGTGCTCGCCTCTGCATATGGCTATGGTAATACGCCAGAGACCACCGACCCCGCGCTTTTTGATGAGAAATATTTCGAGAAGCAATTGTACGTGCTACGGAAGCGGGCAACCCATACCATTGGGCTCCACAACTGGTTCTACCTCTGCTCCCTCTCCAACAAGAACATAGTCTACAAGGGCCAGCTCACCCCGGTCCAAGTCTATCAGTACTATTATGATCTGGTAAATGCTGATTACGAAGCCCATTTCGCTCTTGTACACTCCCGCTTTAGTACTAACACCTTTCCCTCCTGGGATCGTGCCCAACCCCTTCGATGGGCCGCTCACAATGGTATGCAAAGACTCGTAGATACTCACCCGCGGCATGTAGACTAACACCCCCCCCCCAGGTGAAATCAATACATTGCGAGGTAATAAGAACTGGATGCGCGCTCGTGAGGGTGTCATGCAGTCCGATATCTTCGGCGAGGAGCTGGAAACGCTCTACCCGATCGTTGAGAGTGGGGGTTCTGACTCGGCCGCCTTCGACAACGTCCTCGAGCTGTTGACCGTCAATGGTGTTCTCTCGCTTCCCGAAGCCGTGATGCTCATGATTCCCGAGGCATGGCAGGAGAATGCCTCCATGGACCCGGCAAAGGCCGCCTTTTACGAATGGGCCGCTTGTCAGATGGAGCCCTGGGATGGCCCCGCCCTCTTCACCTTCGCCGACGGGCGCTACTGCGGTGCGAATCTGGACCGGAATGGCCTCCGACCCTGCAGATATTATGTCTTGGATGACGACCGGATTATCTGCGCATCCGAGGTAGGCACCATGCAGATCGACCCCGAGCGTGTTGTTCTCAAGGGCCGACTGATGCCTGGGAAAATGCTGCTGGTCGATACACTTGCCGGCCGTATCATCGATGATGCCGAGCTGAAGAGCACCGTTGCAAACCGGCATGATTTCAGAGCCTGGCTCAAAAAGGAGTTGGTCACCCTGCCCGAGGTGTACGAGGGTCTCAGCAGCGATGTTTCGATCGATCTCGCCGCCAAGCCGGATTCGTCGCCATTACAAGAGGATGTCATGCTGAGAGCTTTCGGATACTCATTCGAGCAGATCAGCTTGCTTCTCGCTCCCATGGCCTCGGATGAGAAAGAAGCCCTGGGCTCCATGGGAAATGATGCCCCTCTGGCATGTCTCGCTAAAGCCCCTCGCTTGCTCTATGAATATTTTAGACAGCTTTTTGCTCAAGTCACCAATCCTCCAATCGATCCTATTCGTGAGGCGATTGTTATGTCTCTGGAGTGCTACGTTGGTCCTCAAGGTAACCTCCTAGAAATGGATTCATCTCAATGCGGGCGTTTGCTCTTGCCATCGCCCGTCATCTCTATTCCTGAATTCAATGCCTTGAAGAACATAAACAAGCTTCATCCGGATTGGACGGCGAGAGTGATTGATCTCACCTTCCCCAAGGCAGAGGGTGTTCCAGGTTACATCAAGCACCTCGACTACATCTGTGACCAGGCAACAAAGGCAATTCACAACAAGGATCGTCTTATTATCCTCTCCGACCGAGCCACTTCTGCCGACCGAGTGCCAGTCTCTGCTCTCTTGGCATCCGGTATGATCCATCACCACTTGGTCAATAACAAATGGAGATCTCTCGCTGCTCTGGTTGTTGAGACTGCAGAGGCACGAGAGGTTCATCACATGTGTGTACTGCTCGGATATGGTGTTGATGCCATCAACCCCTACCTTGCTATGGAATGCATCATTAAGATGAACCGCGAAGGGCTGATCAGGAAGAAGCTCAGCGATGATGCGCTCATCCGCAACTACAAGTACTCTTGCGATGGTGGTATCCTAAAGGTCATGAGTAAGATGGGGATCTCTACCTTGGCCAGTTACAAGGGTGCCCAGATTTTCGAGGCATTAGGTGTGGATGACACTGTTGTGGACCGCTGCTTCAAAGGCACAGCCACCAGAATAAAAGGTATCACTTTCGAGCTGATCGCAGAGGATGCTTTTAGATTTCACGAAAAGGGTTTCCCATCTCGTTATACCGTCAGTATTCCAGGCTTAGCCGAATCTGGTGAATATCATTGGCGTGACGGCGGAGAGCCTCACATCAACGATCCTACCTCTATTGCCAACATTCAAGATGCCGTCCGCACCAAGAATGACAAGTCTTATGAGGCGTACTCGCTTTCCGAGTATGAGCAGATCAAGTCCTGCACTCTGAGAGGGCTCCTTGATTTCAAGTTCGATGAATGCACCCCGGTACCGATTGATCAAGTTGAACCCTGGACGGAGATTGTCCGCAGATTTTGCACGGGTGCCATGTCCTATGGTTCCATCTCGATGGAGTCTCACTCTACGCTGGCCGTTGCGATGAACCGTCTCGGTGGCAAGTCCAACACTGGCGAAGGTGGTGAGGATCCAGAGAGATCAGAGAGGATGCCCAACGGTGATACGATGCGATCGGCCATCAAGCAAGTTGCCTCGGGTCGATTTGGCGTCACTTCCAACTACCTGGCTGATTCCGACGAGATCCAGATCAAGATGGCGCAAGGTGCTAAGCCTGGAGAAGGCGGTGAGCTTCCAGGTCACAAGGTGTCCACATCCATTGCTCGTACTCGTCACTCTACTCCTGGCGTGGGTCTCATTTCTCCGCCACCCCACCACGATATCTACAGTATCGAAGATTTGAAGCAACTTATCTATGATCTCAAGTGCTCAAATCCTCGGGCCAGGGTATCCGTCAAGCTCGTCTCTGAGACTGGTGTGGGAATCGTTGCTTCGGGTGTGGCCAAGGCCAAGGCAGACCATATCTTGATTTCGGGCCACGATGGCGGAACGGGTGCCTCTCGGTGGACGGGTATCAAGTATGCTGGTCTGCCGTGGGAACTCGGTCTTGCCGAGACGCATCAGACGCTGGTGCTGAACGATCTTCGAGGTCGTGTTGTTGTGCAAACTGATGGTCAATTGAGGACCGGTCGGGATGTTGCCATTGCTTGCTTGCTCGGCGCTGAGGAGTGGGGATTCGCTACTACCCCGCTGATTGCAATGGGGTGTATCATGATGAGGAAATGTCACTTGGTTAGTCGTTTTCATTTTCTTTATTCTCTACTCATGCCTACATCGGCCTGTAGACTGGTCTCGTTCAGATCTCTATCAGCGCCGTTGAACATAAATATTTGTATCTTCACCATGAGCCAGATTCTGCAGAAATCTCGGCCTTGGGTCGCTTCATATCACACTTTTACATTACGCACCAATAGTGGACATTCTCGCTAACTTGACTAGAACACATGTCCAGTAGGCATTGCAACTCAAGATCCTGAGCTTCGCAAGAAGTTCAAGGGAACACCCGAGCATGTCATCAACTTTTTCTATTACATTGCCAACGAGTTGAGAGCCGTCATGGC
Source organism: Ascocoryne sarcoides NRRL 50072 (assembly GCA_000328965.1). Lineage (NCBI taxonomy): Eukaryota > Fungi > Ascomycota > Leotiomycetes > Helotiales > Gelatinodiscaceae > Ascocoryne > Ascocoryne sarcoides. The sequence continues at coordinate 2,537,697 of KB205947.1, read as the reverse complement.
CAAGTTGGGCTTCAGGACCATCAACGAGATGGTTGGCCATGCAGAGTGTTTGAGAACTCGAGATGATTTGCGGACTCCAAAAACCGCCAACATCGACTTGTCCTTGATTTTGACACCAGCACACAAGCTACGTCCTGGAGTTGCTACTTTCAACGTCAGGAAGCAAGATCATCGTCTCTATGTCAGACTAGACAACAAGTTGATCTCGGAAGCTGAGCTGACTCTCGACAAAGGCTTGCCATCAAGAATCGAGTGTGATGTCGTCAACACTGATCGTGCCATGGGCACGTCACTTTCATATCAGATTTCCAAGCGTTATGGTGAAGAGGGTCTTCCCATGGATACCGTCCATGTCAACATCAAGGGATCTGCAGGTCAATCGTTTGGTGCATTCCTTGCACCGGGTATCACCCTGGAGCTCGAAGGTGACTCCAACGACTACGTCGGCAAGGGCCTCTCTGGTGGCCGTTTAATCATCTATCCTCCCCGTACCGCTGTCTTCAAGGCCGAAGAGAACGTTCTTATCGGCAATGTCTGCCTCTATGGCGCGACGAGTGGTTCCTGCTTCTTCCGTGGTGTTGCTGCTGAGCGTTTTGCAGTACGAAACTCGGGTGCCACAGCTGTCGTTGAGGGTGTTGGTGACCATGGTTGCGAGTACATGACTGGTGGACGTGTTCTGATTCTCGGGAGTACTGGTCGCAACTTCGCCGCAGGCATGTCTGGAGGTATTGCATATATTCTCGATATCAATCAAGACTTCTTGTCCAAGCTCAACACTGAGATGGTTGAGGCGTCGGGTATTGATGACCCTGCGGAAATCGCCTTCGTCCGAGGCTTGATCGAGGACCACCACCATTACACCGGCTCCGAGCTTGCCGCTCGCATTCTGCTCGATTTCAATCGTGCTCTTCCTCGATTTGTCAAGGTCCTACCTGTCGACTACAAGCGAGTGTTGCAGGAGGAAGCCGCCAAGGCAGCAGAAGCCAAGCGCGCTGAGTACATGTTACCCCTTCTTCCAGGTAATCCGGTTCGAGCGCTCCACGAGAATAGTCTCAAGAAAAAGCATACCAATGAGAAGAAATCCGACCTTCAGGATATTGAAGAGACCATCGGTGATGCAGCAGTAGAGAAGAAGCGATCCCTTGTTTTGGATAAGACCAAGGGTTTCATGAAGTACCAACGCCGATCTGAGAAGTATCGCTCTGCCAAAACGCGAACCCGCGATTGGGCTGAGCTTTCCAAGCGTCTCGATGAAGATGAGCTCAAGTATCAGGCTGCTCGATGCATGGACTGTGGTGTGCCTTTCTGTCAGTCGGATTCCGGTTGTCCAATCTCGAACATCATTCCCAAGTGGAATGAGCTTATCTTCCGGAACCAATGGCGAGATGCGCTCAATCGACTCCTGATGACGAACAACTTCCCCGAGTTCACCGGCCGTGTCTGCCCCGCCCCTTGTGAAGGTGCATGCGTTTTGGGAATCAATGAAGATCCGGTTGGTATCAAGTCTATCGAATGTGCTATCATCGACCGCGGTTTCGACATGGGCTGGATGGTGCCACAACCACCAAAGGTTCGCACCGGAAAGACGGTTGCCGTTATTGGATCTGGCCCTGCCGGTCTTGCTTGCGCCGATCAGCTCAACAAAGCAGGTCATACCGTCACGGTCTATGAGCGTGCTGATCGACTTGGTGGGTTGTTGATGTACGGCATCCCCAACATGAAGCTCGACAAGAAGATCGTCAAACGTCGTACAGACTTTATGGCAGCCGAGGGTATCAATTTCAAGACCAGCGTGGCTATCGGCGAAGATGTTTCACTAGTAGACCTCAAGGCAGAGAACGACGCCGTTGTCATCGCTACTGGTGCCACGGTTGCTCGTGACCTCCCTATCAAGAACCGAAACCTTGATGGCATCCACTTTGCCATGCAGTTCTTGCACAAGAACACAAAGTCCTTGCTTGACTCTGAACTCGAAGATGGAAGCTATATCTCCGCTAAAGGCAAGAACGTTGTTGTCATTGGCGGTGGTGATACCGGCAATGATTGTATCGGAACTTCGGTTCGTCATGGAGCCAAGTCCGTCACCAACTTTGAGTTGCTTCCCCAGCCACCGAACGAGCGTGCTCGCGACAACCCTTGGCCACAGTGGCCTAGGATTTATCGTGTCGACTATGGCCATACAGAGGTCAAGCAACACATGGGCAAGGACCCTCGGGAGTTCTGTGTTATGTCTGAGGAGTTCGTGGATGATGGCACAGGCAAGGTCAAGGGTATCAACACTATTCGTGTCGAGTGGACCAAATCCGCTACAGGTGGGTGGGACATGAAGAAGATCGATGGGTCTCAACAGTTCTTCCCCGCCGAGCTCGTTCTCTTGTCCATGGGTTTCCTTGGTCCCGAGGATCGGGTCCTTGGGGATGAGATTGAGAAGGATGCGCGGAAGAATATCAAGACGCCTCCAGGGAAGTACCATACCAATGTAGAGGGAGTCTTTGCAGCAGGTGATTGCCGTCGTGGACAGTCTCTTATTGTCTGGTAAGTTCTCCTTTCTCGAATTATGCATGTATATCTTTACTAATGATTTTCGATAGGGGTATTAATGAGGGTCGGATGACGGCCAGAGAGGTTGATTTGTATCTCGAAGGATCGAGCAATCTTCCTGTGACTGGGGGTATTGTGAAGAGAACGGCTGGGGAGGTATTACGTCCGCATCCGGGTCAGATCCAGAAGACGGCGTTGAAAGGATGAGGGGTTGGTCTGATCGTTTGTTCTTTGGGGTCTATGCATGCAATTGGAAGAAGAAAAGCGCTGTTTTGGAATTTGGACTTTTGAGGGAGGGAGTGGAGAGAGGAGAACGAGAGAAGCAAGAATATGAGGGAGAAAGCATCTGGTGGGATTGGGATTGGTGCTTTGGTGGTGATGGCTTGTGTGACCATGGATGGATGTGTATACGATCAGTGAGGCTGGCTTATATGGGGGCGAGAGAGGCGTGAGATGGTTTTGGCTGTGCTTGTTTGGTTGCATTGTGATATGATACCAGCGGGAAGGGAGGGGGAGGTAGGCTTTTCTGGGTTGTGCATGCATGGTTGTGGCGGGTGGGAAAGACTTTTGGGTCTGGTTTGGGTCAGGGTCTAGGAACGAATGGATGATGGATGATGATCAAGCGGGTGCATGGGCGCGTGCCTCTGGGCTTTTGGCTGCCTTGGCTTTTTTGTCGTTGTGGTAGTAGTTGTAGTTGCGGTCAGGGTTGGTTGGTCTTTTGGGCCTCTGGCATTTTAAAAGGGAATGAAATGAAGAAAGGCTGGCTGGCTTTTGGATTGGGGTTGGGTGGGTGGATTGGTGAGAGGATCGGTGGGCGAGACGATTGGTGGGTGTACTTAGGCTGTATGTATGTACATAAGAAAATGAAAGGCGACATGAATAATTCATGGGGAAGTGAAAGTGGAAATGAAATGTCAAGTTTGCGTGAAGCGCTGTCGGTTCAACGGTCGCCTGACGATGCGCTACCACCCTCATTATTTCTATATCTTCACTATATTCAAGTGCATTCATTTAACGCTTGTGCCCAAGCCTGTTCCTAAGGATACGCTGCTCAAACGGGTACCCACGGGTACCTGTGAGGACGTGCATGTCTATCAATTCTCGCTTAAATTTTATAACATAGAATTTACCCGGTAGTGCGATTGGGGTTATTTGCGAATTTCACAAACATTAATATTTTTATCCTCAGGGCAACTCTAGAACCGGGGTGGCACGGGCCCGTGGGTACCCGTTTGAGCAGCGTACCTAAGGATACCCTCCTCGGGCATTCCGAATGCATACTCTCTGTATCGTGTTCCCTGCCTAATTACATACTAGCTCTATAATCCCATCCAGCCAGGGAATACATGCTTGCGCTGTATAGTTTTGTAGTCGTATTATAAAGAAAGAACATTTACTCTCTCTCTCTCTCTCTCTTACTTGAGATTTGCGGTGCTTATATATATATATATATATAGCTATGAATGAAAATGAAAAGCTTCTTATTGAGTGAGCTGTTAATGGTGAGGATTGTTGCTATTTTATTTTATTTTATTTTATTTTATTTTATTTTATTTTATTTTATTTTATTTTATTTTATTTTATTTTATTCTATTCTATTCTCTTCTCTTCCCTTACAGCTTTGATAACTAACTATACTAACTCCTGTGGCATATAATAAGGATTCGACGAATTGATTTATTGATTCATTTTTTATTTATAGGGGGTGTGAAGTTCTAGAGAGGCGCTGGGTGGGTGGGGAGGGTGGATTTGATGGATGGATGGAGAGGAGGGGGTTAAGATAGATAGGTTTATATATCTTATTAAGAGGGGGTTTAGATTTTTGGTTACTAGTTGGTTTTATTATATATATATAGATAAAATGTTTAAAAAAGGGAAAGGAAAGATGATAAGTTAGACTTTATATAGTAGGGTTTTTTAAAACTTCGAAGGGGTAGATAGAGAATAAAGGGGGGGAGATAGGTTTATTTCTTTTATTGAAAGAGGGGGGTTAGATTTCTACTACTTACTGGTTGATTCTACGTTGTATATTCGAAGGCTGCTGAGGAGGAGGGAGGGGAGAACGGTAGGTTAAACGTTTTGAATAATAAGCTTTTTTAGAACGTCTAAGGGGTGGGGTTAAACGGGGGGTGAGTGGAATGGGTTTATCTATCTCGCTAGAAGAGAGGAGTTTAAATTTCTAGATTCCTACTTCCTGGTTAATTCTACTTTGTATATTTAAAATCTTTTAAAAAGCGAAGGAAAAACTATAAAGTAAACGTTTTAAGTGTAAGCTTTTTTTTAAAACTTCTATGTGGTTGAGGGGGGGGGGGGTGAGACAGGTTTATATATATCGCTGGAAGAAAGGGGCTTAAATCCTGGGATTCTTCCTTATAATACGAGTTTGCTAAGTAGAGTGAAAGTGAAACCTGTCTCGAGAGTTATATATCTAGCAATAGTAAAGTCGAAGCTTTTTATTTTAACTTTTTAATACTGTATAAAAAGACTCTTTCAAGGAGTTGGAATTAATAAATTTATACGGGTATGGTATGTATATATGCTAGAAGGAAGGGAGTAAGGAAGCGAAGATTTTAAGTTTGGTTCTGCCGCCATGGTGAGAATTCTAGTGGGTTGTGCTGTCTATGGGTGGACTATTTGACTTTGCTAAGGTGCAGCTGGGTTGGGCATGGGATATGCATATATGTATATTTAATATTTACTGTGGCGCATGGGTGCTAGCGACTAGCACTGTAGGATATGAATTAATGTATGTGTGTATATATGTATGTATGCAGGTCCATCTGGGTCGATGGTTAGGTGGGTATGTAGGTAGGTGGATGGGTGGTTATTAATACGTAGCCTGATGGAGAGGAGGTGAGTTAGTGTTAGGGGGTGCGTGCTGGTTAGATGGTTAAGCGAGGGCTGAAATGTGATGGGATGCAATGCAATGCAATGCAATGTAATGTCATGACTAAAATGGGAATGGAAAAGGGAGGCTCCAGGGGGTTGAGGCTCGGATTTGGTGGTAGGAGTGTGGTGGAAGTGACGAGAGGCTAGATATGTCAGTTGATATATTTAGTGCGCGATGTAACAGCAGTAAGGCTGAAACAATGGTGGAGGTGGCGAGAAGCTAGATATGTCAATGGATATATATTTAGTGCGCGATGTAACAGCAGTAAGGCTGAAACTATGGTGGAGGGGGAGGTGGATGTGGATGTAAAGGAAGGTTGCTTATGTAACGAGGAGGCTCCGAAGCGATTGAGGCTCGTATCGTACAGAAGTGTGGGGCGGCGAAGGGCTAGAGGTAGTCAGAGGTGAGATATGTCGATGAATATATTTAGTGCTACGATATAACGGTAGTGAGGCTGAAACTGTGGCGGAGGTGGTGGTGGAGGTAGAATAAGGCTGGATGGTTAGTAGGGAAGACTGCGCCTACTGCCTACATAATTACTGTTTTAACAAGTGTTCCTCTATAATATATATAATATATCACCAGTCCTCTTCTCTTGTGGTTTCGAGAAGACAAGAACTCATATTCCAACAGTCTTTGACTTATTATCTCTCTCTTCGTCATCCTTCAGGATCAAACCACCACTCGTTGAGATATCCTACGGCACTCATTAGCCAACCTTCTCTATCTTTATTTTTATTTTAGCATCTCACGCCATGACCCCCTTTGGACAGAAAGCACCTAGAACTCCGCAGAGAGCGAAGAGGCCCGGTCCTAATAGAAGTAAGTGATTCTTCTCTCTATGCCCTTCTTTCTGAGACACCACATTAACCGTGATCTTAGATGAATCAAAACCTGGCAGCGGTTTCTCGACATTGCTAGCCATTCTATTAGTTTGTTTCTTTCTCGCGTCTTTGGCTTTGGGCAGTAAGTTTTCTATTCTATTTATTTATCCCTCTACCTATCTATCTGTGTATCGATCTAGCGTGATAAATATATATATACATAATCCCTATAATCTAACCATTCCAATACGAACTAACTAACTCCCTAGTCTTTGTTCTCATCGGCTGCATGTCAACGGGTTTGGAGAATATTTACCTAACCGAGCTTCGTCAAAACCAAACCTATGATTTTAAACTACAGTTTGGGTATTTGGGTAAGTCGGAATATCTGATGTTGCTCTATGAGGTGGAGATAACTAGCTAACTTGGTGTGATTGATCCTAGGCGGTTGCGTTTCCGTTGCCGATTTGACAGGAGGAGCTAGCAACAACAAGATATCTAACACCTCCACCTCATCAACAAATAGCAACAACTACTGCATCGGAAACATGCGCTCAGCCAAACTCCACGATCTTACCGACGAGTTCAGAGAGAATCTCAACCAAGCGAGCAACGCCCAACCCTTGCTTATCAATTTCTTAAACGCCACCCTCCCCCTCGCTATACACCTCCAAACCGACGTATTCTACTGGTACCCCCCGGTCCTCCACATCATCCTCTTCATCATCAGCAGCATCATACTCTTCGTTGGCGTCTTAGCCAGTTCATCCCCCAAACGCGCTTTTAAATCAATGATCTTTATCGCCGTCCTACTCGGTGGTTTGGCGCTCGCGTTTGCGATGGTGATGGCGGTTGGGGCGGAGGAGGTGTGGGGTTTGTTGGTGGGGCCAGGGGGAGTGGATATTGCGGGGCAGATGGGGAAGGAGGGCGTTTATGTCGTTCGTGGGGGAATGATGGGGGGGATGCAGGTTGGGCTGGTGACGGTTGTGGCGTTGTTTTATGCGGTCGTGGGGGTGATGTTTGTGAGGAGACGGGAGGATAAGGGGGGGGGTTACTGGGGGGTTTAGTATCATACAGAGGTTGAGTATTAGGGGGTGAGGGGATAGAGCTATCTAGCGGGGGGGGGGAAGTGTCTACTTGATTTATTAGATTATTGTTTTATTGTTTTACTGTTTTATTGTTTTACTGTTTTACTGTTTTATTGTTGTATTTTAGGGGTTTAATAGCGTAGAGGGCAGCGAAAGGGAAGCGGGGAACTAGCTTAATTCTTTTGCTATAAGAGTTCAATAAAGTACGGGAAGATTACAAACTTTTGATAGTTATTGTTGATTGAGAAGTATAAAGCGTAACAACTCACATCTAATAATTCAACTAATTATTACCTTTTCCCTAGTTTCTTTTCCTCTCTTCTTTATATCACACATGCCCCTAAGTATATTACAACATAAGCCATCTAATTCTACGGATCGTGTGACTTAGTCGCCATGTTTCCGCGTGTTTAAAGAAGACGACACTATATACCATAGTTTAACTCAGTGTCGTGATCGCTTTATAAGAGCCTTTTCTTTGCAGTTAGCGAAAGTCAGGTGTTTCCAAAACTGGAGTAACTGTTATTGAGAAGCGTCGGAAAAGGTTACTTAAAGTGTGAAATACAACACTTCAGTTCCGTAGAATATGTCGCTTCGGCTAATTATAGGAAAAGGGCCCCTATAAAGCGGCTTCAAGTTTGATTAGTAATTATTTATCTAATATTTTTAACGGTGGTAGTTAGAAAGACGAAGACAAAAGAGATGCCTGTGGCGAGGAAGTGTTTTAGCTTTTGTAATTTTATGCTTTGAATGCTTGATCTATTCTTGATTTTTTATGAAATAGAGGATGGGATGAGAATTGGAATAGAGATATGATTGGTTGAAAGTGTGAAATATTGAAAGATTAACGGCTAATAGAGTTAAAGGGGTTACTTACCTCCCGTTATATAAATCTTTACATCTATACATTTGAGAAATAGATGTCTTTCGAGCGTAGCGAGGTTGGGGGTTTGGGGGCTTGCCCCCATGAGATAAGCGAGGAAACTATGTGTGTGCGTCGATTCTTCGAGTTTTTCAATAGGGAAAGAGGATGTAGGTCGGAAGTAGTTTTGGGTTATTGTATGAGAATTAAGGCTGGTATGAGGAGGAATGGCTGGGGGCGGGGGTTGGGGGATATTCAGGTGCCGGTCCGGCTCTGCGGCGTTGGAACTCGCCAAGGAGGATATACTTACTAGTCGACCAAGTAGTCATATGACTCGCTATTACTTCGATCCCATTCTTCCTTTTCTCTCCTCATTGGCTTGAAAGCGTCCTTATTACTCTATTATTACATTTCGAACCCTCGGGAAGGGCTAAGCTCAAAGCTCTACGATACGCTTTAATATACGTACTTCAGTCAACGGTAAGGGTCACTTATTTCTCTAGTCTGTTGAATATCACGTGCCTATATACAGACAACCATGCAGCAAAGTCAGATATGAGTCATCAGCCCCGCATATTGGCCTGCCCATTAGTTCGCCGTTGTTTGCTCGATAGATGATTTGTGTACTGGCACTGTTGGAACGCTCAGCCTGTTATCCTATGAATATACTTCATATCACTCTGTATGGTCTATATCAGTCCCCTCTTGCCCCTCTCAAATCATCCACACATCACTCACGTGAGTATCCCGGGACTGTGGGCAAACCCCGCCCCCTGCACTTGCTTTTTCTTCATGCATCTTCCCCCCCGACCAGCTACCCGTCCAAGGATGCTTCTCATGTGGCCAATTGACCAATTACGGGACTTATCGAGGCACGTTTTCGAGCTTCGTTCTGGCTTTCGTCGTTCGCGAGGTGAGCAATCAAGGTCACAAGCTTCCTTGTTCTCACCCAGCTTTTCACGTCCTCTTTCTTCATCCATCGCTTTTCAACGAGAGCTTCGGTCCTCCCTATCGGAACATTTACCAGACCCAAAGCCTCGATTCTTCCTTACCACGCTCTTTTCTGTCGGACTAGGCCTAATATGACTAGGGATTTGTATTAGCATTCTACCTCCAGCCTTATCTCCTAGCTCCCGTCAGCTCGAGATCCTGGCAGCTTCTCCGAACCTCGACGGCCCATTTCTCATCGTCTCTCACTTCCTCGAGTCTCCCACGACAACCTCAACATGCGTTTCGGGAAGACCCTGCGCAGCTCCATAAATCCAGCATGGAAGGACAAATACATGGAATATGCGCGGATGAAGAGCTTGCTGCGGGAGGATGTGGAGGATGACTCGACGTGGACCGAGGACGACGAGAGCAAGTTCTGCGATGAGATCTTGAACAACCAGCTGGAGAAGGTCGCTGCATTCCAAGCTTCCACCTTCAAGTCGCTGGAAGAGCGAACGAACAAGGCTGCTGAGCGGCTTCAAAAGTTTGCCCCCGAGGAGGGCGGATCCAAGGAGCCTGTTCCTGCGGAGAGTTTCAAGAAGATCGAGGCCGAGTTGGATGAGATCATTAATCAGACCAAGGAGCTGAAGAAATACAGCAACATAAATTATACGGCGTTTTTGAAGATTGTCAAGAAACATGACCGCAAGCGTGGCAGCAACTACAAGATCCGACCCATGCTCCTCCTGAGCTTGTCGAAACGTCCATTCAACTCGGAACAGAACTACACCCCCCTGCTCAACAAGCTTTCGATGATGTACTATGCGGTGCGCCAGCAGCTGGATGAGTCGGAGCCGTCGTCCCCGGCTGCTTCGACAGATGCTCAGTCGCAAACGCAAAATGGCGAGAAATATTATGCACATAAATGTAAGGACCCTCCAGAAATCGCATCGCCCTGCTAAGACTGCACAGTTTGGGTGCATCCGGACAATCTCCTCGAAGTTAAAACCTTCATCCTCCGTCGACTTCCAGTACTGGTTTACAGCGAACAGTCCTCTAAGGATATGGAGGGACAGGCGGACCCGACGCTCAATTCCCTCTACTTCGATAACCCTGAATTTTCTCTTTACAACCAAAAGGTCGAACGCCAACCCAGTGCTTCTTCTATACGGATACGTTGGTTTGGACAGCTCAACGCCAACCCTGAGCTAGTCATCGAGCAGAAGATCATATACGAGAATGGGACTAGTGAGCAGAAGAAGTTTCCCATCAAGGATAAATATGTTCAGCCATTCATCACAGGCCAATACAAGATGGAGAAGAGCATTCAAAAGATGGAACGACAGGGACAACCACCGGCCAAAATCGAGGAATACAAGAATGCGGTGTCGAGTATCCAAGATTTGATCTTACATAATAACCTGCAACCAGTCTTGAGAGCCAATTATACACGGACAGCCTTTCAAAAACCCTTGGATGATAAAGTTAGGATCTCTATTGACACCTCACTAGCATTCATCAGAGAGGATGCGTTGGATCCAGATAGGCCCTGCCGAAACCCGGATAGCTGGCACAGGCTTGACGTTGACGGCAGTGCTATGGTGTATCCCTTCCAGAACATCAACCAGGGCGAGATTTCCAGATTTCCTTATTCGGTTCTCGAGGTCAAGATCAAGGACGATGGATCCAAGAAGTATCCCCAGTGGGTTGAGGATTTGATGGCCTCCCACTTGATGTATAGGGCGACCCGATTTTCCAAATTTATTCACGGCGTTGCTTCCTTATTTGAAGACAATGTAAACAATCTCCCATTTTGGCTGAGTGAACTCGAGACAGACATTCGCAAGGATCCCCAAGAAGCATTCGACCAGGAAGAGGTAAGGAAGACTCAGCAGGCAGAGAATGAGAATGTGGTCGGCAGCTTCCTGGGCACCCCTAGGACTACTGGCACAAGCTTCCATCCAGCAATAAGTTCCCCGCTTGGGAAATCATATATGCAAGAGAGATTCTCTGCAGAGGAACGGGTTGGAAAGCGATCCAAGTTCGGCAAGAAGTCGACGGGCACAATGGACGGACAGCACGATGACGCTGGCGAAGGGCCAAGCAGCCGAGGCGGGTACGGAACAATATCTTCGGTATTCCCGTCTTTCTCGCTTTCAAGATATGCCCAGGCCCGGAGAGAGAGAATAAGGGAGCAAAGCGTTGAACTTCCGCCTGGAGTTACCAAACCCGAACATCTGATCAAGGATTCGGGACCTTTACATGTAGAGCCAAAGGTATGGCTTGCCAACGAGAGGACGTTCTTGAAGTGGCAGCATATTACCATCTTGATTGGGACGCTTGCTCTCACCCTGTACAACGCTGCAGGGCGGGATACCATTGCGCGTTTGTTTGGAATTATCTACGTCCTTATTGCTTTTTTTGCTGGAGTGTGGGGCCTCTCAGTATATCGCATTCGCCGAAATATGATCATGGCTAGGAGTGGAAAGGACTTTGACAATCTCATTGGGCCATTGGTCATCTCTGTTGCACTTATGACGGCCCTGATCCTCAATTTTTACTTCCAGGTAAGCAAGCCATTCAGCAGAAAGGCATTTTTATGGATTGCAGCTGACAACATGGCAGTACCACGACGCTGTCAAGAGGATACACGCTCCCCAGGATTCTACTTCTGGCCTCCACGCCATGGCCAACCAGTGGAAGGGCGTTGGAGAAGAGATGAATATATAAGGCCGGGCGTACACAATGTATATTTATTTGCTGGCTAGGTTTACAAAGAGATGGATTCGGATCTGTATATAAAACGGCTTTTCCGCCTGTATGTTGTATTTGGACCATACAGGGCAGGAGTGTAAAATTGAAACTGTCGAGACGAAACACATTTCTCAAACAACCTGTTGATGTGATGCCGAATACGTGCACCGACCTCCTATATATCCCCTTGATTGCCCCTGTGGCGTGTACGCCATTGGGCGGGGGCTCCACCTGCAGAACATAGGACGCAAGGAACTCTCCAGGAATATCCTGTCGCAGTGAAACACCAAACTAGCGGTCCTAGAGTCCCCACGGAATACCAATCGTCTACATGCATTTTCAAAGGAGAACGACTATGTCTGTAAGGGACGCGACCCCTCCAACGCAGCGTTCTCCAGCGAAACTTGAGTCACGATAGCACATTCCATCCAGCCCTCGAACTCAGCCCCGCGACAAAAACGCGGCCGAGCTCGACCAGATGGGAGACAACGCAGGACCATCCCAGGAACATGAACCCGACGCTCAACCATGAGTGAAGCCAAGAGAAAACTCTTCGACCTCTTCAGGAGTCGGAGTAGTCGGAGTAGTGCGGAGAAGACTGCGAAGGACCCGAAATCAGTATAATTCCCCTCCCTTCCACGTCACGGTAACGCGATTCTGACACTTTTAGGACAAGGAGCGCAAACATCGACATCGAGAACGACCGGTAACTTCTCATACACCCCGCACCCCCGATCGATACAGCACACCCTCCCGACTCACAAGATCGGAACCGCGACGAGTATCTGGTGCTCACGGTTCTGCTAGAGCAAGTCCGACGTCACAGCCATCCCCCCCGGCCCTCACAGAATGGCCTCCCCACGGGCTCAGCAGAGATGCAAATCTATCGCAAGGGAAGGCATTGGAGCTGATCGCCTCGGGCGTACCGGTCTTCAAGGGACACCGTCGCAGAATCCCGCATTCTTTGGACGAATATTACAACTTGTATGCGACATGCCAGGGCAACGGGAAAGCTGGGAGTGATTGCGCTGCGCCGTACCATACGTTCTCTGCGCGCTCGTTTCGACTCCAAGGACCGGGACCGGCTAGATATCCATGGGAGACGTTAGAGCAGCCTAGCATGGCCTTCTGCTATGGGACTATCCCGGGCACGATCACGCTGAACCACTGGGTTAGTCTATCTGGACGTCCGAACCCAGGCATCGAGTTACGGGACCCCGGCGTGAAGCCTAGGGAAGTCGAGCTCTCTGTGATACTGGAGAGATTGATCTTTCTCGAGACGGGATTCGAAGAGGATGTTCCGGACTTGATGTATAAAAATCTGTATTCGAACCTGCTGAAGGACCCGGATAGGATACTGAGTCCGCACAAGGCTATGGAGAAACAGATCGCAGATCTTATTATTGTCCTCTCAGGCCCACAGTGGATCGATTTTAGTCACCAGGAAAATCAGGTCGTTGCCAAGTTTTTTTCCAATGGAACGTACACGGACAACGGACGGTACAAGACGTTCTTCCATCAGTTGCTCTTGAGCATGGAGTTGGATTACAGGATACATTCTAAGCATCATGCGGAGTGGGCAAAGGAGAAATTGCTTGCACAGTTACCCTCGCGTATAGCCTGGGACCTGGCCCTTGCGAGGAAGTGGAGGGAATGCTTGAGTATTGAGAAATTCAAGACGAATACGAGTGGAGACGCAGACCCGGTGCAAAGTATGTTTGGTTTACAAGATATCTATGGCTAGTTGCTGACACTTTCCAGTCCGTTTTCAACTCAAAGCCAAGAAGGCCCAAGTCAAGACTCTGAGGAAATTCGCAAAGACTATGAAATGGCCTAACCTCGCCAAAGTCGACGAGGTTCTGACGCAAGACTCGGCGGAGAAGCCTCTTGAAGACCGCAGCTCTGACTCGATGTCTTACTTCACTGGTGTAGTCCTCCCTGGTGTCACACTTCCCTGGCTTATCATGAACACGCTCATCGATTGCGACTCCGATGCTGGCGTGAACGCACTGGCGGCCCTAACTCACATCCACCCTAATACTGGCTTCCAGTACCGCAGCACCACCTACTGGTCAACGAGTTCCATTGTAGGAAAGGTTCTCGCCCCCACCTGTCGTCAATTAGGTGGTTGGATTGGGCCGGCTCGTCCAGCACCAGATCTTTCACGGATCCAGATTGCTCGGATCCGACAGCGAAAACCCAAACAACATCTCACCATCAGCGACGTCAAGACTATGACCGAACGATCAGACGCCCTCGGCCCGCCTTCCAAAACGTACCCCGTGTCTGAATACCAGCTCCTAGTTCCCGAGCATGATCCGTATAAGATGATAGACACGGTGCGGATCGAGAAGCTGGCGCTGAAGCCGGTAGTCTCATCGAAGGGCAAGGAGGTAGATGGCGGCAGCGGCGGGCCGTTGACGTACGATGCAGCGGTTCAGTTTGCGATTGATGGGCAAAGTTGGCCGCTGAGGTTGAGTTACAATGTCTCGTTCGTGACGGCATATCCGTGTGCCAGGGGCCCGCACCCACTATTCTTTGATTATGTGTATCGAGCTGTGAGGGTGGATGAGCTGTTGACGATTAGGGATTGGGGCGGAGTTAATAGCGCTGCCAGCGGCTCGGAGGGGGCGGGCGGTTCGAAGGAGGAGGGGAAAGCGGCGGGGGGAGAAGGGGATGAGGATGAGGATGATGATGATGATCGGGAGAGGGTGCTTGTGGTGGAGGCGTTTGGCGTCGCGGATAATGAGGTGCTGGCTCGGGCGTGGTGTGCCCATTGGGGATTGAGTGCGATCGTGGCGGATCTGGATCAGACGTGTATGGGGTGTGCGGTTCGGGAAGCGTATGCCGGGTGTGTGAATGTGGTCATTCTGATTGATGGGTTTGGGGGGGAGGATGAATGAGGAAGGGGTGAGTAGTGGGGTTATGAGTTATGCGTTATGAAGATATGAATTTGGATGATGGATGATGGATCGGATGCGAGGGATGGATGGATGAGTTGGGAAGGAAGGATAGGTGGGCGTTGGTGTTTATGTCTGGTGGGGTGGGTTGTGGTTGGTTTATACCCTATCTTGCCTTCTTCTCGGAGGTTTATTGAAGCGGTGGGGTTGGGGATGACGATGAAATGAACTGTGGTTTATAAGTTAGGTCATGTCATGTCACGTCCGGTTCCGTTTAGTTCGGTCGGGTTAGGTTCAGTCAAGGTAGACTTTGCTCTGCTTCTGCTTCGCTCTGCTGTACTATGTTGTTTGTGTAGTCGCTAGCTAGCTCGTGGGTGTATTAATCAGATATGCAGTATAAGTCAGAATTCTTGTTTCGAGTGCTCGACTTGGGTGGATGGAGCGGACTTGATTTGATTTGATTTGATTTGATTTAATTCGGTTTGAGTGATTCGATCCGGTTAGGTAGGTAGCTGGGTGGGTTTGTCTCGCGTAGGTAGGTAGGTCAGTTAGGTGGTTCATCTCGGTTCGGTTCGGGTCGTCTGGATGTGTCGTTGGTTTAGCCGACTACGTTGCCGGGTTGCCGGGTAAGTGGTGAGGGAGGGAGGCGTGGGTGGGGAGATCGCATGGGGTGTTTTGGTTGGTTGGTTGTTTTAGTTGTGGATTGGTTTGGTGATCGAGAGGGAGGGAAGGAGGAGGTGGGAGAAAGTGGAAGGGTTAGTTGATTAAATGTGTCGAGTGTGCAGGCTATATATCACAGAATTTGTATAAGTGGGCTTTCATTGTAATTTGGTATGTATTTGATTTATCACTTAGTTTTCTGTGTCCACTTCAATGAAGCCGTCTTCTAGTACTTTAGATTGTTAAGTAGGAGGAAAATGAGAATTGAATAACACACCAAATGTGTTCAAGGCGATGATGAGACCACTTTCGGATGCTAATCAACTCATTGTATCACAAGCTATCGATTTGAAATGGAGACGGACATGTCTTGGAGGTACTCAAGGAATCGCTATTGGTTACACCCCCACCGGAGATATCCTCCAATAAACAAGTGCAGATCAGCCAACCTGGTCTGGTCTGGCCTGGCGATGAGAGACGAGGAATAAATCCCATCGCCACGAATAACAACCACCGGACTGGAGATTTTCCGTCCAGTGGTTTCTCTCATTGGGATGATCACCAAGCTAGTGATATGAAGTGCTCCTGACACGCTTGACGAGCATTGCATCCCGATTAAGCGACACCTCCTCCTCATAGGTTCATCAGATGCCATGATATGCCATGTGCGGAGAACCTGGGGAAGCAGGACAGAAGGCTCTCGCTACCGGGAATACGCATGCAACCTAACCCAACCCATCCCATCCATCTCCGCACTCCATCCCCAATCTCGGATTCCACCCACTTCCCCACACTCACGCCGTGGAACCCATCAGCTCAACGCTCAACCACCACAGGCAGGCCAAGGCCATGTGGATCAGCCACCTGCAACACCCTCTTGCGCACCAATTCCCTCTCTTAAAAGAGGCTGGGATTCGGCGGATATCGCACCGATTGTGCCTCGTCATGCCCTTGCCATGGATATCGCAAGCTGCGTACCGAGGTATCGAACGTGGTAGGCCTGCTCTTGCATGGTTTTCCGTTTGTCTTTCCCCCACAGCATTTGCCGTCGGCCGCGAGAGAGTACTTAGTGTGGGTTGTAGCCCACTGTTATTATATTCTTGTATCGTCTATGCGCAACTCTTCTCTACGCGAGGAAAGGTTATATCGACGACGATCTTGAGACTGGTTTATTCTTTTTGGGGAAATCTCGTAATTTTGAAGAAGGACGGCTGGTGCGGATTGGAAGCGAGCGAGAATCATCGATTGACGAAGTTGGTGGCAGGGAAGAATAGCAGACATGGTTTTTATACTTCCTTCGAAATGGTACCAGGTAGGTTTCTTTCCTCCTTTCTTTCCCCTTTTTTTCTTGGTAAGATATAGGGGAAGACAGTGCTTAAGAGACTTGATTATAGTTTCTGGTTGGCATGTTCGCCAGTCTGGGATCCATATTGTATGGATATGATCTTGGTGTCATCGCCCAAGTTATTGCCCCGACAGGCAATGTGATGCTCGAGTGGAACCCAACCACTTCCGAAGTGTAAGTCTATCCCATCTGCGAACTCAAACACCTCGAGCTCATCTGGATGTCTTAACAGGAGCGCTGTGGTATCTTTGTTCACCGGCGGGGCATTCTTCGGAGCCATGTTCGCAGGTCCTGTGGGTGATAGACTCGGCCGGAGACTTACAATTCTGATCGGGGCAATCATCTTCGTCGTTGGTGGTATTGTGCAGACTTCGGCGCCTAACGTTAAAGCGTTATTCACTGGTCGCTTCTTCGCCGGTTTAGGGGTGGGCTTTCTCACAATGATGATTCCACTATACCAATCCGAACTTGCGCATCCTTCCATCCGTGGCAGGATCACTGCACTACAACAATTTATGCTGGGCATCGGGGCTTTGGTAGCGAGCTGGGTTGCCTACGGAACTTTCATCGCATACCCGAGTACCACTTCGAAACAATGGCGTATCCCTCTCGGGATCCAGATTATCCCCGCCGGTATCCTAGCCTTGCTCATCATGCTATTCCCCGAGAGCCCCAGATGGCTCATGATGCACAAGAAGCAGGAGCAGGGATTGTTCAACTTGGCAAAGCTACATGCCCATGGGAATCAAAACGATCCGTGGGTGAGAGCCGAGTATGAACAGATCCAAGAGAGTATTGCTTTTGATGAAGAAAATGAGGCGAAATCTTATATGGAGCTTTTCAGGAGCAAGCCTGCGTTTAGGAGATTGCTTATTTGTGTGGCGCTTCAGGCGAGTGTTCAAATGACGGGTGTCTCTGCGATTCAGTATTACTCTACTATCATCTTCGTGAGTATCTCTGCAAATCCTTCTTACTCATTTACCAAAATATGATTTGTGTTGCATTTTTGATAAACCAGGCTTGATAGGTAACATGCTGATGCTTTGAAAAGGCAAAAATAGGTATCACCGGAGAGGCCACGCTTCGCTACCAAGCAATCAACTCCGTCATTGCGCTGATAGCTCAATTCCTCTGTATCTTGTTCATCGACCACACAGGACGACGCTGGCCTCTGATCTTGGGTAACTTGGGCAACATGGTAACATTCATCTGGGGCACAATTCTGCTCGCCAAATTCCCTCCTGGCTCACCAAAAGGAGGCACCGGCCCGCAATGGGCGTTCATCATCTCGACCTGGGTTTTCAATTTCAGTTTCTCGGCAACTTGCGGTCCGCTGTCTTGGATTATCCCTGCCGAGGTGTTTGACACGCAGACGCGATCCAAGGGTGTCTCTCTCGCAACCATGACGAGTTTTGCATTTAATACCATGATCGGCCAGGTGACGGACGTGGCTATGAAGCAGGTCGGGTATAGGTTTTATTACCTGTTTATTGTGCGTGCCTTTTTCCTTGTTCTCTGTCCCCCTCAAGTTTCATGTGAGAAGGCGATGCTGATGATAGAGAAGGTCTGCAATCTCACAAACGCTATATTCTTTTGGTTAGTCCTCCCCGAGACAAGAAGACTCCCATTGGAAGAGATGAATTATCTCTTTACCCATTCGCCATGGATCGTACCTGGGAGCAAGCCGACGGAGTATATTCCTCATGACTTAGAGAACAGAGCTGCGGAGTTGCAACAGAAGGAAGCCGCCGTTACAAATGCTGATGTGGAGGAGCATAAGACTGAATAAATGGATGGTTGGAATGGTCTTTGGAGTTTTGCATCATTGTTTTAGGCTTTAGTGGGATTTATGCTCATTGTGCATTCTTCTCTTTCGTTTGGTATTAATAGCTCGATAGCTCGCTCGACACGCAAGAAGAGGAGGAATAGCAAAGGTAATTAGGCGTTAAAAGCTTTTGTTTAAAGCGCTGTAAGCTCTTTGGTGCTTTGAGAGAACCATTAATACTGTGATACACTTGATGCCATCACGTGCATTTCGACGGCATCTTTCCCCTTCTCCCAGTATCTGTGTACTCCTGGGCTAAAAAAAGCCGATCTAGCCCTGTACGATTGGAACTGCTCTTCCAAAGGTGGTGCCATTGATTCGATCTCGTCTTCAGTCTCAATGATGATGTCGTCCAGATCCATATCCAGCCAACCAGTCCTGTCTAGTCTCTCGCCGTCCCAAAAGACATATCCACAGGCTCTCTCAGACTTGTACTCTACTTCCTTTGAGAGGCCTATTCGTGATTCCGTTTTGTGCGACCATTTCCAGACCCTTTCAGGGCCAGGGTCTTGGTCGTTATAAAATGGTACGTCTGGTCGTTTGTGGCACTCGTTGGTAGTCGTTGAGCCTTCTTGCCTCAATAGAAGCCAATTATAGCTCTCGAAACCTTGATGCAAGAATGGGTAAGCAGAAGCAGGCGCGCAACAACTTAGAAGCTGATAACGCTGTATATAAGTCTCGGCACGGCTGACGTTATGACTAAATGGTAGCCCCCGTGATAAAAGCCATTCAGAGCACAGATCATCGAATTGGTCCACATATTCAGTATGATACTCACCCCAGGACACGTCGTGAAGCGCCAGGTCGTTGAAGGCTAGGTAACAGGTCAGTAGGTTAACAACATAGAGATTAATCGGGGCAGGCCTGCTATGGAAGGTATTGGGGCATACCGGGAGTGACTTGGCGCCATAGAGACTCGTGGATGGAGGCAAGCTGCTCTCTTTCCCAGGGCGCAAATTCAGAGGCAAAGGTCTCAACAATTGAGTGAAGTTGAAGTGCCGCGATCCCATTAGTAAGGTTCCAATGGTAGTTTAGCAAGGCGTCTCTATCGTCGCCAAATAGCTGAGACATAACGAGAGGTAGTTCCAAATTTGGGGGGTGACGGCGACGAAACAGGGCTGCTCTGAGTGTCTGGATTGCCTCTGGCAGCACGTCGACATCGATTTTGCGAGAGACGAGAATCTGGGTTAGATACCTCGGAGAAGTGTGGAATGCGACGTAGAAGGCGCGGCATGATGCTATTGTGGACAACAGACTGTCTAGATCGTGAGAATAAGCCAGGATGATCTTGAGGGCTTCCAGGGGGAGCGTCACCAAAGTCGGCATTCCTTTGAGGGGCGCTGATGCCGACATGTTGAGGTGGATGTCTGGCCGGCTGGCTTGGTGTTGGGCGTCGGAAGGCGAAAGCAACAAGATGATATCCAGCTATAGGGAAGCGGACTAATATCTCTTCCGGTCGCAACTTAAGAGGAGGGGAAGATCTCTTCAGAGGCGCATTGTTTGAATTCTTTTTTATTTCGTGAGGGGCGCGCACACTTTACTATTTAGTTTTCGGCAGAGGAACAAAGGCGGGGTGAAGGTGTTTAGATGAATGACTTCACTAGATACTGTGCTCTCTTTGTGCTTAACAGTCTTGAAGTTGTCGTGTATATGTTTAATTATATAGATATAGCGAAGTAGATTCACCTTCCTTGACCAATAAACCTCACACTACACGTTCCTCCGCCAACCGGACCAGTGTAGCACAATGCAGTCATGTGATGTGACGTCTTTAATACTAACTTTAGCTGCTTATAATAGCAATAGAGAGATATATTATATTTTTCAAATCCGTTCCGCTGGTATAACTTTGTTTTAACTATAGTATTTAAAAGCTCTAGAAACGTTGTTACCGCCGGACTGAATGAGGTCACTTGTACACGAGACTCGATTGGGCATATGTTTAGTAAGGAGGGTCAATTCGTATATATATACGGATTAAACTCTTAACCCAATTAGATAATACGAGTTTATCTTAACTATATAACTAATACTTTTCTTTTATGAAATAAGGTGGTGCTACGTATAGTAGATAGAGCAACAATGATCAGTTTGATCATCTGGATCAGTAAGATCCACTTGATTTATTTAAGTCATGAAAGTCTAACAACATTCCAACAAACGGAACTATTAACATTAACAACCTCATATAGCCTCTACAACCTCTAAGACTTAGTTAATCAAACAACGTTATCATTCCACTATAGCAAACCCTCACTAGCAATACAATCAGTACGACTGGTACTATTCACGACCTCCAAACACCAATATGATTTATACAAGTAACATAAATCGTACAGTTAACCTAATTCTCAATTCAACTCGTACAAGCAATATGATTTATACAGTCAACCCCAGCAACGGCATGAATCATACAGTCAATATCTGTCGAATCCTATCACGTGTGACAAGAGTTAAAGTCATTCAAGTTGGAATAGAAAGCTTCGCAGACGTAGTAATTATACGAGTGTATCGAAATTTGAGTTGAGTGAAGAGCCAAATAGGAGGCTCTCAATAGCTATATATAGGTTGCCTTAGGCAAGAAAGTAAGTGTTCCTCACTATATGTCAGTTCAGAGTCACGTGTATTTATGCTGAATGTATACCAAGATAAGTGCTTAACAGAAGGATCTACTTTTGCTGATTCGACACTATACGACTACAAAACTATATAAGCATTCCCTGGCTAAAATCATTGAGCTGGCATATAATTGGGCTGGTAACACCATACAAATAGTATGCAGTCGGAATGACCGAGGAGGGTATCCTTAGGAACAGGCTTGTACACAAGCGTCGAATGAATGTACCTAAATATAGTGAGGATATAGAAATAATGAGGGTTGTAGCGCATGGTCAGGTGACCGTTGAACCGACAATATCAACGTCAGCAACACATGATTTATACAGTCAGTATTAACACCAAAAACATCCGTACATTTAATATCAACGTTAATAATATAACTCGTATAGCCAATGTTAAGTTCAATAACAGTACGATTTGTACAGTTAACCTTAACAACATAGATCATGCCGTGAGGTGAAGAAGGCCATGAAGTGAAGGAGGTCGCCAGGTGAAGAGAATCACATAAGGGCTATTCGCCTCTCCTTTTCCCGGCACCATTATAAAAGTCCAGGAAATGTCCTCCAAATTGAGGATGCAATAACACGACCTTGTCTACTTCCCCAGAAGCCGTTCAAACACCCGCAGCAATCCGCATATAAGATCTATCGACATCAAGCCTTTCACTATCCGTCTATCTCCATACATATTACCAGGGCGTCATTTAGTGACCATGACCCCTATGACCACAAAAATCCTCAAGCTCCCAAGCCTAGCAACACAAGAACGCGGTATACTAGTGGAATTCCTCCACAACTTGTCCCAGGAAGAATCGATAGAGCCGGGAGTGCTCCAGCATGGACAGACTCTGGCGCTGCTTCTAAAAACGATTACTATAGAGAGAGTCTTGAACCCTATCACACGAATGGCCATCTTGATTCTACCAAGATGATCTCGGCTACGCCTTTCAAACAGCAAAGCAAGCAGTATAAAGACCTGAGCAAGCAGGGAGTCAGCAACGATATAAATATCAAAGCTTTGAACATGACCAAGCCGATTGTAGCTAAAAGAACTTCCTGGAGTGCCAACAATTCAGGTCAATGCGGGGACCGTTCGTCTGAGTTCGAGTCGTGGCACCAGGGGATGGCGGAAGTAAACCAGGCTGCTGGAGACGCTTGGCAGAAGTAGGTCCTAGCTGCCAGATGACTCAACGAATACCTTACTAACCTTTCACTCTGTTAGAGCAGGAGAGGCACGAGCAGCTATGAGTAGAGACTTTATCGGTTACGACTTGTATAAAAGTTATAAGGGTCACAAAATTTGTACCGAGGCATGCTTAGCTAGAGCTGAGAAATGCCATCAAGCTGCATTAAGCTTCAATAGTCTTCATTCAAAATAAAGCTTTGTGCTTCAGTTGTTTACGCATGGAATTCTTTTTTTTCGATTAAGCGACAGGAACCGCTCTTACTACAGCAGTGCGGATGAAACATCAACGGACAATGGCATGGATGTATGGGAAACGGCATAGAGGATCGGATACATTAAAGGTGATGAGGGGCAGAGAAGGGAGGGTGCAAGCTGAGGACCTTTAGACTTTATTACATGCTTCTGGGATTGGTTCGTACATGCGAGACTTTTTTAAGGGGCTGTTTAAATCTAAATGATGTTTTTGCTAAATCTAATTGAGAATCTAATTAACTGTGGTCATCAAGACTCTATTTGAAATATATATATAATATAAATAACCTTTATAAATCAATTGTAAGCTTTATTACTGACATTGTCGTTGTCGTTATCATTGTCATAGTTATATTGAAATACAAGTACAATAGAAATCTTTAGAACTCGCTTTATTTCTATTAAAAGGAATAAGAAAGTTCTAATAAAAATAGAATTTGTGTACAGTACTAATATTAATTTAGTTTATTGCGTTAACGGAATTGCGATGACCAGAGTAGACTCTTAGTTAGATTTAGTAAAAATATCATTTAGATTTAAACAACCCCTTTTTAAATTATATTTTGCGCATTGGGGAATGAGAAAAGTGGTCAGCAATGTTGAATCCGATTATCTTGCTTACACACGTGACTTAATTGATCCAGCCGGTAATCCCAAGACCTCAAAAGAGAAGGCATGGGAGCTTAGGCTCTAGAAGTGTGACTCCTATGATGCTTGTAATGGTTTATATCTAGACTAACATTTATTCTCAGGCACTAACTACCAGCACCCGCTCATCACAAGGCTCTGCCACCCACCACACTTCCACAGCTTCGTACAAGTGCTACGTCAGCTTACCCACCATGACTGGTGATATCAACAAGCTAATATTGACAGTTCCCCATGCTTTTTCCCACTCCGGTTATTACATTGTCACGATTCTTACACCCTGCTAGCGTTCACCCAGTTTTATATTAAGCGAGTCTTCCTAAGAACCTGCCGCGGCAGCCCTTCTAAATTATTACTTAAAGTCGACGCTGAAGATTACTCAGCGAAGTTGTAAGCTCTTTCATCTCGTATTCCTTGCTCTCTGGTATAAAGCATTATATACTTCAAACCTATAACTTGTTTATATTATGGTCACCTCCAAAGTTTGACACTGCTTCCACGGCTTGTCCTCCAATTCCGATTCACTTCCCCCATAACATACTCCAACCCGTTGGTAATGGTCTAACTGAGTTGGATGTTGCACTAAAGCAAGGCCTTTAGTCACTGTGCGTTTCTCCATTCTGTCCATGAAGTATTCCAGAACCAGATACCAAGCTCGGACAAGCTGATTTGGAGACTCGGGGAGATTTGTTTCGTCGCTCTTTGCAATCATCAGGGGGGAAATATCAGCAATATCCCAACGTATGGCAGCAATCTGCTTGCTGTTATTGTCCGGGTCATATACCTTATTTGCCATTGTTGAACCAGGAAGTCTCCGTTCCAACAGGACCTCTTTCATAAGGCCCTTCACGGTTAGCTTGCCAGCTACGACAGCGCCGTATAGCGCATCATGTCGGCGAAGCTGGATACTGCAGTTAAGTATAGTGGCCGTGACCGGCGAGCCATACACCTCGCTGCATAGGTCAGTCCAGAGAGCGCTATTGACCGAAGCCCAGGACCAGGTCGGTACATGAGGCCATTCTTTTGTACGTTTTCCAGAGAAACCTCTTCCAGTCGGGTCTGTACTCCAAAGCAGCTCATGAATCAAATGGCTCCTCCATAGACCAGCAAGATAATCGGTCTGGAACTGGGACTGGAAAAATTCCGCAATGGCTGATATGGCTGGTAACTTGTCTCCATCGTCTGACAGTTTGCGTTGGGTATAATTCATTAGGATAGTACGCCATGCAGACATTGCCTTCTCTGAGTCTCGAATTTGGCCTTCGAGGTTGCTTTGCTCAGGTGCGAAGTCCTTTAATGTGTAGGATGCAAACCCTGACCTAAGAGACCACTGATGCCATGTTTCCTGCTTTGCCTGCTCTTGATCATTATTTTGTTGGCCGACCACCTCGATGTTGGAGGAGGGCCGAAATATGGACCGGCATCTCCAGTACACTTCGCTACTACCGAAGATAAGCAGCCTAGACGCAAGCAAGCATTCCTGTAGTGTCCAGGCACGCTCGTTGATAGGTTCTCGTGAATTATTAGCAGATCTCCAAGAAGATCTTTTACTTAATAGAATTGAACCGCTGGAATTCTTGTCGACGCGGACAGTAACATGGAGTAGATCTTGAACATTGCTGTAACAGTTAACTAAAAATCCATCGTTACATGTGGAAGCATTTGCTCCAGAGATAACCAGTTGTGCATTGCGATAGATGTTAAACATATCCGCTAGCTCCTTTTCCTTATCTGCATCGTTGTCCTGGATAATACAAAGCGAGTCCACCCATATGTATCGCTCCCCAAGGCTGCGAGTTACTCGGAAAGCGTCGGTGATGGTTTTCGGCAAATCCGCGTAAGGTAACTGTTTCGAGTATTCTGAGAGGCGCTTCCCTGTGCTTTTGAAAGGTTGATCGTCACCCCAGCAGTAGCTCAGTGCAAGATATGTGCCAATTTGTCCCTTCGTCTCCGAGATGTGAGCTGACTCCGGCACACCTAGTAGAGAGACTTTAACAAGCCTCGTAGGTAGCTTGATGTGATTCTGCTTGGGGCATTTATCGTGTCTTGTAAGGCAGTCTTTCATGGTGTTTTCCATAGAGGCAAGAGTGGATGGTGACCCCACGTCAGTAAGTATAGCCTGTCCCCGTTTCATATCTAATAAGCTTGAAGCTGGGTCCTCTGGTTAAATTGGCCTAGAGCATTACCATCCGCTTCGAGGCTGGTACAAACTTGTAATAGGTGCCACTTACCACTAGTGGTGTACAAAGAAAAAGAGAAGCCTTCATAACATTGTAATCCTTTCCGGGCCGAAATGGTGAGTAGATTAGTGTGCCGCTGATAATAGACATGGAATACCACTTCTTCATCCAACGGTGGATACGATGCTGGACGAGGTTGGACTAGGCCTAAATCGGTCCGCTGAATGTCTAGACTCGGTCGGTAACTTGCATCCTCAATAGCAAACATCTGGCACAAGGTACATCCTTGAAGGAAAGAGGCCTCAAAGTCTCTGCGTAGTCGTCGAAACTTATATCCCTCTCTCGAATGGAATATGAGATGGTCGCCAGGAGCATTCCCTACGATGTCAGGACTAGCGAAGAACTGTTTGCAATCGCGGCAGAGCCTCAGCGCCGAATATTCTCGTATATCTGGCATTTTCGAACTTTCCCAAGATTCTCTTCTATTATCTTGTTGTTTAGGCTGGGCTGTGCAATGTGATGCATGGCCATGTCTAATGAGTCGTGGTCAGGCTTACGATCTAACCTGATGTGGTATTCTAACCGAGCCCGGGCATTGAGTATGCAGCTTTGGATGCTACTAGCGTCTTCGAGTTATAGAGCTAGTGCGAAGTGGCCACAAATAGCCTTTTTCTTCTCTAACTGCTATTGAATTTTCCTTGCTGCTAGGAATCAAAGTGCTTCAAAAATGTGAACATGCCATTTCAAACGCTACTAGCCAGGTGAAAGAAAAAGATGTCACTCGAAATTATGCTACTGTTTTAATCTAATCACCAAGTTTGTAATTAATCATCTCATATATATATAACTGCATTCTTATCGATTCTAACTCCATTGACTGATTGAGATTTAAATGCATTTGGCATCTTACTATGCCACTACTAGGATCTGGTACTTTCGTACATCTTGATAGACAGGACTGGTGTTAGCTCAGAATCACATGTACTTATATTGAACATATTATATAGAAATCTTCGAATCTGTTCCGCTTTACAGGTGTAAACCGCTACACGTCACCCCTCCGACAATCTGGATACTAAAGATGCACGGAACAGCCAACATGAGCTCATTTGCAGCCTTAGAAATTCAAAGATGTGAGTCACGTATTAAACAGTCTCATATGCGTGGGGACTTCAGATAAACCATATCGGATCAATATCACCGACGAACAAGGGAAAGCAATACATTACCTTCCTTTGACAAGTAACCTACACAGCACTCTACGAGATTTCAACCAAGCTGGCGATATTGGGATGAAAGTATTTTGAATCTGTCAGTTATGCATTAACCAAGAAGATGAAGATGAAATGGGTATTCGAATCGACATGATGAGTGGCGATCCTTCTCACAAACGCTACACACGTGATGACTGACGGCACAAAGTGTGGCCCAAGCACGTGAGTTGAACTCATATCTATCAGCTAAAACCTCTCACTAGCTCTTCCTTCTACAGCTTTAGATTCTTTCGGTTTTCCCCTCCTCGGTTTACCTTTTCCTTCGTTCCTCAGTCAGAGGCGTATATGAAACTTGCTCTTTGCGCTGTTCACTCAGGTTCTACGGTCACATTTACCTTTATTTCTCTTGAAGGCGGTGTGACAAAAGTAAGGGCCTGCACCTCCGTGAGGCGCTCGTGTGCCGGCACAGATACGGATACGGGCCATACTACTCCGATCACTGGATCCAGCCAAAGAGTACACAACCATCCTAATCGATTTGCGTGCGGATTATTGATTATCTCTTGCGCTTTATAGCGTGCTACAAATCAGCTTGCAAACGCATTCTAGACCATCTGACACCTGCGGGGTAAAGGGCAGCCATCATAAAATGCAAGTGTATTCACTTGGTCTCGAGGCTTCTGGTGATCTTACGTCACTGCTTGAACCCGCTGGCACAGAGCCTTTTTTTAAATTGTTTCGATATTTATTTCAGTTAATATAGAAGAAGGAAGTGATGCACAGGTGCTGCTTGTCATTGGATCGCTGCAAGTATGGAGGAGCTACTTGTCTGGACGTCGAGGTTTCGCACATTTAGCCTGCACTGTTACATCTCGTAAAGGACAGATCACATCAAAATATGGCAATCTGCTTGGAACTCTTCCCTCCCGGCCCGCAGGACCGCAGCATACGGCCACTTTCCTTTCACCATGGACCCAGGTAGATGCGGGGTGCATTTTATTAATGCATCGTGACTGTCTTTACCGTCACGGATTTTCCTATGGTAGCGGAGAGTTCGAATATAAACCCGACGGGCTCTCTCGTCTGTGTCCAGGATCGCGTTTTCCTGTCCCTCAGTTTGTTGGCCTTCTAACTGCGAAGATGAAATCTCTCGGTGTTTCTAGCTTGCTGCTCGCTGCTTCTAGCGTTGCTTATGCTCAACAAATCGCTTATGGCCAATGTACTCTTCCTTATTCCAGAGCAAATAAGTCAACAATGATACATTTCTAACCTTGTGGTAGGTGGAGGTACTGGGTGGACCGGTGCTACAACTTGCGTTGCTGGATATGTCTGCACTTTGAATAGTTCGTATTCTAGGTTCCCTTGTTTGCCTTGTTCAGGAATACTCCAGGAGCTAGCGAGAGGGCTATATACAACTAGAAATATTTGTACTCCGTGGCATAGCTTTGAACGATCCATATCCAGAAGCAACGCTAAACTCCAAAATCTTGAACAGATGCATTCTATTCCCAATGTCTTCCTGGGACGGGTAAGTGGCTATGACCCCGTTTCACTACGAAGAGGTATACTAATCTGAGCCCTCTCAACATAGCCGGGCCAACTCCTACTACAACTACCGCGACAACGCGGCCTGCAACAAGCACTACGGGTCCTGCCACACCCACCGCTGGTGGAGTTAAATTAGGTACGTATTTGATAAACTTTTAGTACATAAATAATGTTGATGTTAACACTGCCACAGCTGGTGTGAACATTTCAGGATTTGACTTTGGCTGCAACACCGGTGTTAGTATTGTCATCTAATCTATTTCTCAAGTCAATCTCATGAGCTTACTAAGAGGTACATAGGGTAACTGCAATGTTGACGGAGCATGGCCTCCGCTACTTTCATCATACGGTGCAGATGGGTACGGCAAACGTTTCAGGAATTCGTCTTTGCCTTGACTGACACAAGTATTTAGTATTGGTCAAATGCAACACTTTGTCCGAGATGACGGGTTCAATGTATTTCGCCTGCCGACCTCATGGCAATACATGCTTAACGGCACCTTGGGGGGTTCACTTAATCCAACAAACGCTGGGATTTATGATCTATTGGTTCAAGCATGCCTAGCGACTGGCGCCATGTGTATCATTGACGTTAGTACTCTCTAGCACTCTGTTTCCAAAACTAGCAGAGTCGTCTATACGTAAAACTAACATATGCTTCTCTTAGATCCACAACTGTGAGCCTCAGATGGACTCGTTCGAAGGAATGTTCGAGAAGGCTTAGCTAATAGGAAACTAGATGCTCGTTGGAATGACGCTATCATTGGTCAAGGTGGGCCAACTGACGCACAATTCGCCAGCCTTTGGAGCCAGATTGCAGCCAAATACGCAGACACCCCAAATATCATCTTTGGAGTCATGAACGAGCCCCACGATCGTGAGTCTCAATGTCTAATGCGCTAAAATGCTTGCCCCCACTAACCAGACGTTTGAAGTGCCAAACATCACCACCTGGGCCGCATCAGTTCAAGCCGCCGTAACAGCCATCCGTAATGCCGGTGCCACAACACAAATGATTCTGCTCCCAGGATCTGAGTAAGAACAATTTCTTCTATCCCCAAAATTCTTCTTACGCCATGACTCTAACCCAGCCTTCCTTCCCTCTAGTTACACGTCTGCCCAACAGTTCATCAGCAATGGCTCTGGCCCAGCGCTCTTGCTGGTCACTAACCCCAACGGGACGACTGACAACCTTGTCTTCGACGTCCACAAGTATCTTGATGTCGACAACTCCGGCACCCACCCTGAGTGTACAACCAATAACATCGATCTTGCTTTTGCGCCGTTAGCGACCTGGCTTAGAACCAACAAGCGTGTGGCTTTCTTGACAGAGACCGGCGGAGGTAATGTTGCGAGCTGTGAAACGTACATGTGCGAGCAGATTGCTTACTTGAAGTGAGTCCTTATTTCCCCTCTTCTCGTATACTTCTTCTTCGCCTTCTGCAAGAAACATCAAAACCAAAGACAAGAGAGGAAATGGCAACAGAGAGACCGGAGTGCTAACCAGCATCCACCTATAGCGCCAACTCTGACGTCTATCTTGGTTATGTCGGCTGGGCTGCCGGCAACTTCTTGACCAACTACGTGCTGAGCGAGACACCAACTGACCAAGGTAACGGCGTCTGGGTCGACGAACCTCTCGTCAGCGCGTGCTTAGCTCGTTAGGACTTACGTCGTAAAAACTCCAAACGTGGTCACGAGAAAGCAACGCGGAGATGAAGACATACGGATTTCTAAGCAAAGCATCAGAGAGGTTTGAGGGAAAGGAGACTTCTTGTATATACTTACTTGTACGCACACATACACATATATATATATATATATATACATACTCACACAGAATTTCAACCTATTTTGAGAAAGTTTATGGATGCGTATTTATGCCTTGTAGCCTTTCTCCTGGAAGAAAGGTAAAGAGAGATTGATTACAGTGGCAATATGTGACCCAATAATGTTCTCGAGGAAAAGATGGAGATTAAGATCTATGCTGTGATTTGGAAGTTTATGATTCCAATATTAAAAGCAGTTGTTGATATTATTTTTGGAGTTTCTAAAGTTCAGGGTATTCTGTACGTTAGAACTCTTCTTGTGAAGATAATATTATTGTGTCACAGGGAAGAAGGAGTTGAGAAACTGGCTAGTATATTCAAAGTGTAGTGACCTTCCACTGATGCCGAAACTTCCGCCAGTTCTTTGCTGACAACTTACAGGATTACCGGACCAATCCAAGCTGATCAGCATGCTAAACAACGACACTCCTATCGAGTTTCTCGTCAAAGCAGTCCCCGCCGTCAGAAAAGCTACCGGCCCAGACAATATTGATCATACATTACAAAAGCATGGTTTAGATGTTATTATTGCCCCAACCGACAGTCCCATCGCCACCGTAGTAGCACTTGCTGGTAAGTCTCCCCCTTCTACACTTGGAAGAATTGTCAGAAAGGTTAAGACTGAGTGAACCTAGGATATCCGATCGGCACCGTGCCATTAGGCTATCTGCACAAAGGCGGGCGACCTTTTGAGATAGATATTGTAGGCGTGGCAAATAGCGAGGCGGTGATCCTTGGGTTCATGAATGCGTGGGAAAAAGCCAAGCCAAAGAGGCGCAGAGTTCCGCCGCTGCTGGAATAGTGGGGGAGTAAGTTGTAGAGATAGCAGATAATTCCGGAAGAGGAAGTAAGGTTGTGCGAGGCCCGCTTGTGTTCTTTACATGATGTTGATGCCAGCGCGAGATTTTTTTGGTCCAAATTTACTTAAGTAGGCCCGCAATGTTCTCCTTCAATTCCGATGAAAGACTTCTTTAGAAGATGACAATGCATCCAGAGGTCTCTCAGTCTCGGCCAAAACTCGTGTGACTATCCCGTAACACGCATGCAGAACCCAGACGCAAGGAAGCAAAGAAGGAAAGCATTTATAACAAACACTCCTCACGTTAATTCCTCGACTTGATATCTGAGATCTTCAACCTACCATATGTTCTCGAGGTCTTGAGTCTGGATTTGCAGACGGTGCCTATCATGGGATTGAAAATGAAAAGATAAAAAGTCATCTAGGGTTTTTTTCGGCGATAAGTGAGGGAGACAGGGCGATGTCCATGACGCCGTGCTCTAGGTCTCTGGCGCGGAATGGGGGTTTCAAGGTGGCTTGCTGTAGTCGTGGTATTTTGAATATGAGGGGTTAAAGTAAACATATATATTATTATAATAATAATAAATTTACTTAATTATTCTATTAATAATTAATATAATAATACAAATATAACTTTGTGTGACGAGCACAAATCCAGGGCATACAACTGGTTCAGCCGCTTTAGGCTCAGGAGAGTAAAGAGTTTCAAAGTTGGTGGACATCTGAGATTACTACTCTTGAGAGAATCCCCGTTCCCAGAAAGATAAGTCGGTCAAAAAACTAACTAATACATATAAAGTGTAACTAATTTATCAACCTTGTCGGTTAGGATAACATAAGCTTAGCCGTGGCCTGAAGTTGTAAAAAAGCATTAAGCTAATAAGAGCCCAGAGAATTTATAAAAAAGGTTATTTACCGTTAGGGCATCGATCTCGATCTATGTTACACAATATACGTAGCCCCGCATATGCGGCGTAGAAACAGGCTGCTTGTGCAACCACAAGATATTTATCTCCCTTATTTCTTATCTTCTCCACTCTTCGTATCTTAACAACTTTGAAACCCTTTACATTTTATTCCCTATCAGAATACAAACCTAGCCATGTCTACAGACACGATTATCTCCTGCGACTGGCCAAGCGCAAAGGAGCTTGTAGGAGATATCCAGGCCGCTGAGCTGAACGTGACAAACATTGTAGCGCAATGCGCTAATGTTTGCGAGCTTGCGTTCAAGTCGAAGAGAACGGTAAGCAGCCACCTTTTGGTGAGTTCTTCTCCCGGGCTAATTATCTCGGCAGGAAATTTCAGGACCAGGAGTATGTTTTCATCTTTCCCTGCATATGGCTCTGGCTGAGATTAGGCCAGATCATGATCTCCTCTTTGATCCTAGCAGCTCTATTCTCTTTTTTTGGAGTCATGTTCCCAGGCATCATCTGGCTCATCAACAACAGCTCAAAGGCAAAAGTCGCTCCATCAACCATACTATTGCGGAAAATCCAAACGCAGATGTTGAAAACCAGCGGCTTTGTTATGGTCTCGTTCCTTGTGACCGCTATATCCACCTACAGAAACAACCAAGATCCATCGATTATGGAACTCACCTTGATATCAACCCTAGTAAAATGCCACTTCTTATGTATCAATGCGATGATACTTTTAGAGACCGCAGACTGCATCATTAACAAAACTAAATTTGCCAACGACTTGCGATTCTACCATGCGCTTTTTATTGCCCACTTGGCAACATTAAACTACATCAAGATCCCTTACAAAAGTGTGTATAAAACACTGGCGAAGGAGTGCCACAACGACTATGAATTCATCGCTATCTCCTCGATTATGGATGGTAGAAGAACATTAAAAATAGCAGCTATTGAACTTGGTGCTAGCGCAGGCTTTCTGGTCATTCTTGCTCTAGGGGTTGTGCTAGCTCCTGGATTTGTAGCGAGACTTTGGAATATTTGGAGAAAAATCCCCTCTTGGTTAAAAAGATATACGGGTATCATTTTCTACATTTTCTTGATTAAGCTGTATGTATTAATTATTTTTACGAACTCTTATGAGCTAGCGTTTGTACGGAGCTTGGTTATAGAAACGAGAGGAGTTCAGCCAGCGGGAGAGGAGAAATGGGGATATGGGCAGACAACTGCGATTTTATTATGGTTTCCATTCTTTTTTTCCGCTATAAAGGAGACAATAAGTAATACTCTGCCGGGATATCATGTCTGGAGTGCAGGCTGACTGAAATAGAATACATGAAAAACCCGCTTCGCCCTGAAACCCCTCAAGCGGAAATGGAATCTTTGGAGAAAGGAGAGTCTCCTCCCGAGACTGGGATGAATGATTTAGCAACCTATGGATTTACGAAGACTTAGAGCGGGCATGGAGCATAAAATTCTTTTTGACAGGTCGGCCGAAACGAAGTATACGACCTGGATGGTCTACTCCCGCCTAGCCACATTTGAAGACTAGGATCATCGAACCGAGACACTTTCTGGTCGACAACTTAGTATCTACGAGAGATATTTAAGAAGAATGGGAGAGAGTTTGTTGGTATTGAGGCTGCTAGAAATATTGAGTTCGAGACTAGGAAGTGAGTGCAACATTCAACATTATGGGATTCAACTATAGCGGAAGTAGTATTTATTCTTGTTTATGGATTGTTTACAGATTGAAGGGCGAAACATGGTATCCCAAGGCAACAATTTCGTAGTATATTCCTCTATATGAGCTCGAAATACAAGTACTTGCCCACTGTTACACCTTATCCAGAGATATTGTGAATAGTGATTTCTAGCTCTGGGAAATTCTATACACATGACTGGCTAGAGTTAGCTGTTAGACATGTAATTCTAGCTCATAGCTCTATGTATGACCAGATAAAAAGGTTCTAAAAGCAGGTGTTTAGCTTCTCGTTGAAATGCAGGGGGGGCTGTTTGACCTCGTTGGTACGAACGACCTCGTGGTTATATAGAGGAGAGACGTTTGGTCAGAATCGGGTGTCAATTGCTTTCAGTATTCTCATAGTTAAGACTCTGCTACTAGATATAAGGGGCGTGAGGTTGGGATTAAACGAATGCC
Organism: Ascocoryne sarcoides NRRL 50072; assembly: GCA_000328965.1. Lineage (NCBI taxonomy): Eukaryota > Fungi > Ascomycota > Leotiomycetes > Helotiales > Gelatinodiscaceae > Ascocoryne > Ascocoryne sarcoides. The sequence continues at coordinate 2,503,723 of KB205947.1, read as the reverse complement.
AGAGGTACTTGTAGTGTGCGCTCACAAACTCACCCTTAACTGCTTCAAGTGTCTTTCACCTAGTACCGAAGTTGATAACAAAAGCTCCGACTCATTTGTAGCACGGTAACATTGTCGTGCTACACCACAAGGAGGAGCTGTAGCACACTCGTAACTAAAGCAATTCTTAGTATAAAAGAAAATTGGCTGAATATAGTATATCAAATGCTTTGACACAGGATAATGCTTTATTGACTATATTTAATCTAGTCCGGATTATGAATGCATCCAAGTAATATGATGAACAGAGAATCTACCTGATAATAATAACTCGAAAGAGGGAGCAGATAATGGCCCCTCACTCCAACGGTCTTCAAAACGGTGGCACTTCTATGCTATCATGAAAGAATCGCCCAACAGAGTCCAAGAGTCTCTCTCTTCTAGGTCTGCAGCCCTGCTACTTAGCTGTTCCTAAGTTGCCTAGCATGTGGTTATTGGTAACCTTTTTTCTATGTACATGTCCTAGTAGTAGCATCGATTGGGTGAAGAAACACTCAATCCAGCTCTCTTCACACCTCGTGGAAAATGTCAACCAGACATTAGTCAGACGATGAATGTCTCCCCCTGCAATCTTAAAAGGGTTCCTCTGCATATCGAACAGCCTTTTGGGGAATACTTACACAGGAACCGAGCCAGGTATTGTGAGCATTTGGACTCTCGTCGCGTCTTGGAGATACGAGATTGGATCTCTTCAAAGGCGTCCGGTATAGTCTCCCAGTACTAATTCCTTCTATATTTGCTCATATTCTGATTCAAGTGTCCCATTTCCGTCAGGCCGTCTCCTCATCCTCATCGCCTTCTTCCCTAAACTCGCCATACAACACCTCGCACACCCCACCAAGCGGCACATCCATAACCGCATCCGTCCCTTGACTCCACAGCTCCCTCCAATCCGCCACCCCCCTCTCCCTCTCTCTCTCCGCGCCCCTCTTCCCCCTTCCCTTCCCCGCCGTGATTATCCTCACATCCGCTACCTCATCAATAACTGTCTCTACGCTCTCAAGTGGCAGTGTCATATACCCCACATTATATGCCGCCAGCGCAACATAAATATACACAAACGCGATCACCAGCCAACTCGGCAACGCCAGACTCCACCACCGGTTGGGGTAGTAGTATATTCCCAACGCATGGAGGAATGGACTTGGGAGGTAACTCCACAAGATATATATCAGGAAAGTGAGAGAGCTGAAGAGGTAAAGTACGAAGCCGTAGTATTCGTATGTAGGGACCTTTGGACTTGCTCGCGGGACAGGCTCTAGTTCGTCGGCGGTTGAGTCGGGGGTCGTTGGACGAGATGGTCGGAGGAGCGAGGTTAGAGATGGAGAAGGGGGAAGAGGTGTTGGAGGGCGGTTGTAGAAGGGGGGAGCGAAGAAGTTCTGTTGGACATTGTGAGGTTGTTGGGGACCAGGAGGCGGCGAAGGAGAGGAAGAGGAAGAAGAGGAGGCAGAGTGGTAGTGGGACTGGAAAGTGTCGTCGTCATCGTCATCGGATGAAATAGAAGGCATTGTAGAGTTGCCCAAAATCAAATGATTGTGATTGTATTGCTGTTAATCTAAAAGCTTCATTGAGGTTGTTGCTCGGGTTAACCTTTTTCCGTTTCAGAGAGTTATAATCTAATCTCCATGTGACCTCCGCCCATCCGATTTTGAGCCTCATCCTCCTTACTAGCTTTGCGATGCCCCTGAGCGCTCATGTTTTAAGATCCACAGATCCACATCCTTCCTGGTCCAATTCATTATTCATTATTTCGTGGAACTTGTGTTGGCTGTTAAGACTACTTGCTTGCTTGCTTTCTTTTCTCTTTCCCGTCATTCCGCGAAGACAGTTCTGAGCATGCTATATATTCCTGCTTTTAACATATTTCCTCTCCTGCATCTATTGCCCCTACACACGCCAAGCATTCTTTGAGGCTCTGAAACTTTATCTCATAAAATCATCTGATTATGAGGTTAATGAAACCCTGTTTTTGTGGGCGATGTTTCGTGATAATCTACTTCGAAGGTTGACTGCACGGAGCATCCACTTAAACCCACATCTCCATGTCTCAACCCCTTTCACAAGACAACACAACACACACCCTTGCCTCATCATCACCGAAGTTCAAAAGGATTTCCAGAGTTGAGTCTAGACTCCAGGAGGTCTGATGAAAGTTGAGAGTGACAGACGGGGGCGAAAAGTTGGGACTGAAAGGCATCGCCGGAAGATTGAGAGTGTCATTAGAGTTGGCCGAAAAAGTTGCAAAATTACCCTCATTATTATGCTATTATTAGAGGAGTGTTTCGCATCGTACATAAAGCTCGCAGTCAAGATCTAATCACATTTATTGACTGCGTAGATTAACCTCGATAGAGTAGAAGACCCGAGACCCGAGTGGGTAGCATCCGACGTTGTCGAAGCGCCTCACTTCCGAATCCATCGGATCAAACTCCAAGTGGATTTGTCTACTCTGTATTCTGCTGGCACCCTGTATCCATCCGCGCAACGGGAGCTGTTGCAAGCTGTTGTATGATCTCCATCCCCGGTACTGACATGCATGCGGATTTCCCGTTTGTTTGAGAACATCAAGCCTTGCGCACAATGCCATGTAGCTATAAGACTACAATTCTCCTCTAGATCTCTGAGCCTTTACTTACTTTCCTCCTCGTAGTGCTGCGCATTCTCTTCCTTGACGTGTAATCATTTGTTTTTCTTCATTACATTCTTTTCTCGCAGTGCTGTGCACCTTTTCATCACAATTTACTCCTCGATCAAAATGCCTTCTCTTGTACGGATACTACTCATCGCTCCCGCCATGTTGGCGGTAGCTCGCGGCCAGGGAGTTCTTCTCAGTGCTCAAGGAACAAAGGGATCACCCGCCAGTTTGGCTTTCCAAGTCGATATAGCAGATTCGTCGGACGCCAACATTATCAACGCTGGCGAGATCACTGCCAATATCGTCAACGAATGCGGAAGGACTTTACTTGCAGGCAATATGTTCGTCTTACCCCTGTCAATTCTTCGAAGATCGAGAGCATCGAAATATACTTGAATAGCCGGCTGGAAGCTTTCAAATGCTCAATATTTCTACGAAAATGAATGCTAATCATCCAACAGAGACATCGGCGAGAATACGGAAACCCAGTTAACAAACAAAACCGTTACATCGGTTACCAAGGGCAGCACTGTGTCTGTGGTTATGCAGACTGGCTCTGGTACTGATGGCGCTGGGCCTTACACATGTGATATGGATTTCACTAGCAATTCAATAGGTGCCGGTCAGACAGCCGTCACTGTCAAGGAGACAGAAGGGAACAATGGAACCATTAACCTTTCTCTCACTATGCCAACAGATTTGAAATGCGTTGGAGGTAAATACTTAATTTCTTTCTCTTCAAATGCACTATATTCAACGATCATCTACATACCATCGAGGAAGCCACTAACATAACTCGCAGCCTCTACCGGAAATGTTTGCACTGTCCGCTGCTTCAACTCAGCAGCAGCCGGCCCCTTTGGCGGCTGCTTTGCCGTTCAGCAGACAGATGTCACACCGAACGAGAACTCCGCAAACCAAATCAATACCGCGCAAACTCTCGCTGGTGTCCTGGATCAAGTGGCGCAGAACCAAATCGATTTACCCGTTGAAGTCGCCGCCAATGCAGCTTCACCCCTCAGCGAAAAAGAACAAGGTCTCGCAGCCGCCGAAGGTAAGTTTCTCATGTTTATTTTCTTCCGCTTTCCTAGCCAGCAGATATACTAACAGCAAGCCTCACAGCTCTCTTGAAGGTTCAAACAACTATCCTCGCCGCCGCTAATGCGGTTGCTGCGACAAGTACAGCTACCACCAAAGCCGCGAAGGCTACCTCTACTGCGACTTCCAAGAAAGGAAAGGGTGGTAAGGCTGCTGCTGCTGCCGCCGCTGCCGCCGCTGCAAAAGGCAACAAGGGTACAGCAGCAGCAGCAGCCGCTGCTGGCACAAACGCGAAGGGGGCTAAGGGAGCTAGAGGACTCTTTGCGAAAGCATTCTTTGCTTAAGTTTAACCGTTACGGGTGATGCTTGTATTGTATGTAGGCCTAAATGATGAGATGTGTACTTATTGCTCTTTTAATAAAACTGTTTTTATCAAGACAGTCCACAGCACCATCTCGCCTTCAGAAATTGTGAACTGGGAGAAATGAGATGCCGCTAAGCGCATTGAGGAATCACCATGTGGGTGTTATTGCGTGGGTCATTGGTAATTTCCGTAAAGAGTGCTTCCGTTCGTCCTATGTTTCAGTCACGGATTCAAGCTGCCGCAGCTTTGTTTCATAGTTTTGTCAATTAACAAAGGGGGGTCGGGTAAGCGGTCGGAACGCGCTTCGGCGCTCGGGTCGGATGAAAGCTGATGCTGGAATCCGATACACAACTTATCCGTCCTGCGTGCTTCTTATCTACCTTTGCTGCTCGTGTTGGTGCAGCCACATTCTCAGACGAGCAATCCTTGATGATTAGATACTACCAAGAAACCTTTTTGCAATCAAGCCTTTCATCTCGCGGATAACGATTCGGACATATCACGGGCATAGACGAGATAGATTGGTCTGAACAGCGGAGTTTGGATTGAGGAAAGTATATGCTACGGAGACTAATGCGTCGTCATCGCGGCTCTTTTGTTTGACTCACTGCTCGTCTCGGTTGTACTTTCCCTTCCCCTTCCGGCTAATGTTTCGATGTCGAATCCTAGAACGTTTATGCCTTTCAGCTTAGTGACACTTCAAACTTTTGCAACGGACGAAGGGAAGTTAGCCTTCCTTCCGTGCCCGCTCCTCCCTTTTGGTATCCGAATAGAGATTTAAATTGACTAAATCTGTGAAAGTGTGTGTTGAAAATACAATGCTTCTAGTTTATCACAACTTTGTATCTTATGGCGAGGGAGGGAACTAAAATGTAACCCTTCAAAAGATTTTTGAAACGGAAGATAAGTTGGTCCTAGGAACTATTATACGGACCAAACGACTTCGAACTTTGGTCTCTTGCTATATAAAGCATCCTAATTTTCTACATAGGATCAAGCTAAGGAAGTGCTTCCACTAGACGATATGTTGTCATAGAGGCCACTTCCCATCCCTCTGCATCCCCTCCTTCGCCCCCTCCCACTCACCCCTCTCAAGCGTCCACAGCACACTCTCCTCTGGAACTCCATCCTCCATCCCAACGACCTCCACCCCCTCCCCCAGCCCCATATCCCGCATCAACGCCCTCCAAGGCAAATTCGGCCTATACGTCTCCAGCGTCAAAACCACAATCCCCAACTCCTCAAACCCGTACTCAACCACCGCCGCCAGCGCCTCCCTCGCATACCCCTTCCTCACAAACCGATAATCAACCATCACCCCCGTATCGCTCTTCAAAACCTCGTCCCCTTCCCCATCCGTCTTCCGTCCCAGCTTCAGGTAATTGAATCCCGCCAGCCCGATCAGGATCCCGTCGCTGACTTTGAGCTCGGCGGCTGCGTCTGGGATTTCTTGGTCGGGCTTCAGGATGATCATGAGGAAGCCGTTTTTGCCTGAGGCTGTGGTTGTGAGCTGGGCTTCTAGGGCGGCAAGCGCTTGGTCTGGAGGGAGAGTGCTGTTTTTTACGCCGCCGAAGGGGCTGTTGAGGGGGTGGGAACGGATGATTGTGAGGGGCCCTTGGTCCGTGGATGGAATTGTTGTACGAATAATGAGACGGGGGGTGTGAATTGTGTGAGTTGGACGGGCCCAGGGTGGTGGGGTGGGTGATGAAGATGCCATATTGGAAGCTCCGTTTTTGTTCTATCTCGATAGGTGGGGTCGTGGAAATGGAAGGTAGCGGCTGTTATAATTGGAGGTCAAACCTTTGGACTGCTTAGAGTTCTTGCGTGGGAAATCTGAGAAGCAAGACCTAGTTGTGATGATGTGTAGCAAAGAAGTAAACTCTCTTTCGGGTCTGTCTCCATCTATAGCTTTCAGAGGAAAGATACATATCAAAAGGCCTAATTTCTTACTAGTTCAACAAACAATGCTCGAAACAAAACAATTCTTTTTGGAATCGTGGCTTAGATTTTATAACATTAAGTCATCTCCCAAATTGAGAAGCCCATTGAGGAATTTATGTTTAACCCTTTGAGAGCTATGGCTCAGGTAGCTCTTCAGCTGTGACTCAGACAGCTCTTCAACTACATTACAAACCCGACCAATTGAAATAGGCATCAAAACTTATGACCTTCCTCATTTGGAGTTATCCGTCGCTTATCTACTAACCCCGGATTTGCCAAGGTTTAGAGTTCCCCTACCAAAAGAAAATCCCATAATACTAGAATGGTTTTGTTACAGTTGGCTGATATGATGCAGTGAAGTATTCTCAAATACATGTCGAAGAATTCTTCTCAATGCTCAATTCCGGTAATATTTTTGTATCTGTCATGATGAAATTAACCCTCTACATTCTTCTTGCGGAACTTCGGATTCCCAACCTTCAATATTACGACAAGCATTTTTGAAAACTCCCATTTAACTCTTTATGGATTCTGCTACATGAAAGAATCTACCGTGGTGAAATTGGGATGATTTCAAGCACTAGGAGCTGTGATTTATTGAAGTGTCACACAGACACCGAAACTTGTCCGGAGCTAAATCTAAGCTATTATAGCCAACCTAGTAACATCTGAGAATGGGAATTGGTGGTAAAAGATCCAGCTTATGTTAATCTCAGCCCTATCAAAATTGGTGAGCCAGCTCCCGGTTTACACAGGACGACGTAAAATCAGGCTCGTCTCTCAAATACTCGTCATCTTGTGCTTTTCCTATTTTAGAAAACACATCGCTCAAACAGATTCATTGTTTGCTCACTCCTTAAAGCAAATACACATTATCTATTACCGAATGAAGAAAGGGACAAATTCGACTAACCAAACACTGTAACATTACACGCCCTTTGATACCAGCTTTTCCCAACAATCCAACCACCAACTCGCTACCGCGCTCCCCCCATACAGTTTCTGTCAAAAGAGTTAAGCAACAACCACGTACAACTCCTTCTCTCGTTTGCCCTCCTGTTAAAAGATCCACCGTAAAGCCCTCCAGCGCTAAACCACTAAACCCATCAACACCCATTCAAAGCCGTCAAACTGATTTTCCGCCAATATAAACGCAATACCCAGCATCGCCTTTTTAAGCTCACATTTCTATTTGATCATGGTACGAGTATAGCGAACACAGCTACATATGTACAAGTAATTTGCTGTACCTATCGATCAAATTTAGTATATGCGTTGTGGACGCACTAATTTATCAGTTTCTTTCTGTGATTCCTTTCATTCTTTCCTCTCTTCTTTTTCAATTACCCCTCTTGTTTAATCTAACAACACTGTACCATATCCCTTTCTCGCTGTCCTTCTCCTTCCAAACGGTTTACTAAAAGCGCCTCGATCATATAACCCTTTTTCCCGTTTCTAAACATGAAACCTGGTAAAGCCATCGCCTTTCCACTGCAAACTATACTCTCCGCCCCACAGCGCCACTCACGATACAACATACACATAACAAACCAACTACACAAACAACAAGGCCCATCAATACTTTATACAATTATCTCATTTTCTCATCCTACACCTACACGACATCCTCTTCCCCATCCCACCCATCCCATCCCATCCCATCCATCCTCCCAAATAAAAGCCATATGCCCTAGTAAACTACAGGTTGCAAGAATCTCTTTACTAATCTCATCTTTCTCATCTCATGCCAAGCTCGCTCGCTCGCCAGCTAGCTATGCCATGCCAGATCGATCACTCATGACATAAATGGAAAGGAAAAAAGATCCATCCCTCCATCCCTCCATCAAGAACTGGGTATTCGCTACTCATCTCATCAACTAGACTCGATTCATTACCTCGCAAAGACCTTCACGACCCCGTCACCTCCAGCACTAACAACCCACCTCCCATCCCAACTCCAACAGACCGCACACACGCCCTCCCCTCTCATCAGCCGATGACTCGTGATCTCCTGCGTGCAAGCCCGCTTCTCCATCGACCAGAACCGTAGGCTGGCATCGTGCCCCGCGCTCACCAGCTCCCTGCCATCAGGGCTCAAGCTTAAAGCTGAGATAGCCGCCGGATGTGCTAGCATGTTGTAGGTGCACTGGCCTGCTTTGGTTGTCAGAATGAGATTTACTCTCAAGAGAGAGAGGTTAGGCTTCATGGGCATGGGAAGGAATGAAAGATTGGAGAGGAAAAGAGAGGGGCTAACAAACCGCTATTAGCATCGTAGAACCGGATGTACCGATCCTCATGGCCACTGATAATAATCCCCTCCACACCCCCACTACCTCCCGTCGCACCGCCAACTACACCTTCACCTTCCTCTAAACCCCGACTACTATCGAAGCTTAAACTCCCATCCAACCCCGCAGTCGTCGCAACAATAGCATTCACCCCGGTCTCCATCTTCCCATCATACGTCTCTAAACTCTGCATCTCGGCCACCTGCTCCCCAGTCCGGGTATCGTATACCAAAACTGCAGCATCGGAATAGCTTACCACAAACGTATCCCCAGAAGCAGACAACGGAGTAATACACGTGGGTGAAGCCGTGCTATTCGGCCTGGATATGGAATGAATAAGAGTGTGATGGAATGGTGTACTGCTCGCAACAGTCGGTTGTGGACTCGACGGAAACCCTGACCCGGAAGACATGGAATTACCCCTCACTCTACTGCCCCTTCTAGAGGTACTGCCACTCTGCGGCGACATTAATTGTGGCGGTGTACTGCAAGACCACACCTTCACTGTTCCATCTGCAGATCCTGACGCGAGGATAATTCGATCCGGCCCACCGTAAGAGTTGGTCGGTCCAAATATAGTCCCCGTCGTGCCAGGAAGCACACAAACGGTCCATACTGCATCGGTGTGACCATCAAAGGTCGCCTTGGGATCCACACGACCACGTTCCCAGACCCGAACAGTGGCATCCTGGCCACCGGAGAATACCCATCCATCCCCTTGAGCACGTCCGCCGCTGGTGAAATTCTGACTCGGCGACCATGCCGTTAGACACATAACTGTCCCAGAGTGTCCACGATGGGTGAAAAAACACTGAATATCAAGATCGTTGACATTGGCGTGTAATCCGCCCTGGTTTTCATATCGAGCTGGTATAATCCATCTCTTGACTGTTCCATCGTCGCCTGCTGTACATATTTCTGGCTCGCCCGGGCTGCCACCACCAGTGAAAATGACCGAACGTACCGCATCTAGATGTCCTCTCAGACCAAATCTAACCTTGAAATTGCCACCATCTGCTTTTTGTGAGACATTTAGTGAGAGTTCATGATCGGCACTTTTCTTCCGGGACATAGAACCTTTCCTACGATGTGAGGCAGGGCCTTTGCTGGGAGATTTTGGCTCTTGAGCTACAGGAAACAAATCGGTATCTGGCCTTTGAGGGAGAATTTTCGTTTCAGGATCTGGAAATGATGCAGCGTCGTTAAAATCCCATCCATCAGCCTCTGTCGGTGCACGCTTCTCGGTTTCCTCCTCGATCGGACGGCCGTATGAATCATAACTGTGATTAATCTTTGTGACCTCCTCTGGTGGTTGTGCGGGTAACTGGAAGCTCGTCCATTCTTGCTGCGTGGGTTGCGGAAGAGGTTGTTGGTCTGCTAGTGACCGAGAGACTGGTGGCTCAGGGTTTCTTACTGCTAAGTTGGAGTTCGGTACTGGAACAGGAGGTGGATGGTGATTAGGAGAGGGAGATGGCCTCGGAAGCATGGATTCTCGCATACCCATCTTCTGTTTTCCTTGTTGCTGGTAGATTTCCTCTAAGCTTTGCTGGCCGGGAGCTGGGCCAAAGGATGGAGGCTGCATCAGAATATCTTCAGGAGGGGGGATTTCTCGAGGAGGGAGTGGGTTCGAAGGGGAAACCATGAGGTACGTAAGTTCACCTTGGGTCTTATCCATGAAAGCTTTCAGACTGTTCCGGTCCGGATCTTCATCCGTCTTTTCTCCTTCTCCATCGCCGTCTGTATCCAAGAAAGAATTGTTTGGCTTGACTAGATGAGCTACTCTTGTTAGCAAGTCCCTGCCACTGGCTTTGATATATTTACGTCTCTCTTTCTTGACAGCTAAGCTTTCCTTCTCTTTGCCAGTTTTCATCGAAGATGGCGAATCCGTCCCAGCCTTCAAAGCTTTAACCTGGGCGTCCCGTTCCTTCAGTGCCTTCTCTAGCATATTAATGTATTTCTTCAAGCTCTTATTGCTCGAATCACTCTTTCTGGTGCTCCCTTCCAGGCGCGCTATTCTCCCTTTCATCTCCTGCCTTTCGATTTCCCAGGCATTTCGATCCCTTTCGTGTCGGTGCCACTCGGTTTGGAGGAAGCGCATAACCCCTATGATTGTCCCATCAGTCCCAATCCATTCTCAACCACCCCCACCCCGATTTATCCAAAACATCTCGTACCTTGAAGGGTATACTCGGTGCCCTGCGGTTGATTTGCCTGCTGCGAATTCTCACCACCGCCATTACCTCCCCCATTGGAGCTGGGGGGGCCCATACCGGACACAGATTGCCAAGCCATGGTAATAAAGCCGGTAGAAAACCTCTTTACACTCCAACCTCCTCAGCGCAGACTCTAATTCTGCCGCCTTGCTCGATGGGCATGAGCATTTGGGACAGTACTCGTTTCCTGGCGCAAATTCGGGGGGTCCTAAACATGCGAATGGGTAGGCGCAATCAAATGCTCATGGTAGTAGGGTCGGTGGGCGCAAGAAGAAAGTAAGTCGAAAGAGTCGTGGAGCTTCAGCAATCGACTGAGAAGCTAGGTGTAGATTCTTAGTTGAAAATTGTACCAGTCGAGGGTCTGGTTGAGGAAACGGGGTAGACTTAGGAGCTGGAGCTCGGTTCTTGCAGATGTGTACGAAGAAGTCAACGCGACGGCGGCCTCAGGCAGAAACTATCCCAGTCCGACATACGTGTATTTGGCTTTATGGGGTTCTGCTTTGTTTAATTTGGCTCAAAGCTTCGGGATTTTGCTTTGAGTCGATACTAGTAGACTTAGACGGAACTCTCAGTTGTATATTGAATTGCTACAAATAGCAAGATAACAGGTTTCCAAGGCCTTTGGGCGCAGTATGCAAGTACCCGCCAACAACACCAGCCCGGGTTAAGTCGCATCCCCCTGACATGCATCACCAGAAAATAGGGATATCAGTCTTTGATAAGCCCTTTGATATTGGTATCCACCTTTGCCTCGATACTCTATTCACCGTTGCGCCTGAAACGCTTCAAATCTGGGTATTCATTCCATCCATCCAAGTCCAATATCCTCCCTTAAAACTCCATCTCTTCAACCTCCATCCCACACTCCACGCATGTCTTCACTGAGGCCCCCTCTTCATTTTCCACCGTCCTCCCCCACTCATGCTCATGCTTCCCCCCTCCTATACTGTCCCCAAACTGTGCTCCATTTCCCCCCTTCAAATCCCTTCTAAATTTATCTGTCCTCGTTTTCTTTTTCAGCTCTCTCAACTTCGTCTTAAACTTCTCCTCCTTCCTCTTCTTCTTGTCCCCCTCTCTTCTCTCAAACTCCGCATCCAGGGCCTCTGCACTCCCCCACTTCGTCTTGAACGCATACTCCTCGACCTGATACCTTAAAAACAACATCATATCGTGCCAATGGCTCTTATGCGGATTGGGTTTGCTTAAATGCGGTAGCAGCTCTGCGTCTTTTAACTCCGGGTCCGTTAAAAGGTAGTCGTCTTTCGCCTCCGTCTTGGTCAACAAACTGTACTTGTCCGGAAACTTCTCCTTACAGCGTCCACAAATAGCACAACCGAACACCTCTTCCCATTGCCAATCTATCTCCAACCCTCTACACTCTCTGCAAGCCTTCTGCCCCTTCTCCCCCTTAGACCCTCCAAGCCCTATCCCGGGCTCGAACGGCCCAGATTTCCTTTCCCTCAAGCCCTTCAGCAACTGATGCCGTTCCCATTCCTTAAGCGTCATATGTGCCGGTTTCTCCCCTTCCTTGTTCTGGAACATAGACTTATTCCACGGATCGTCTTCGACGCCCAAGAAACCGCCCTTCGTGTCCGTCATCTTGCTAAAATCATGATCGACATATTTCTTGAATTTCCTCGCCGGCTGAATACCGCCACCATCATCCTGTTTCGAGGTATTGCGGGCATCTCGACTGGTGGAGGGAATATCGACCGTAGATATCGAGGCATGGGCTCGTTTCCGCCCGGAGATCGAAATATCTGAATCTGTGGAAGCAAGGAATCCTGAGGGTGTGCGTGCTACTGCTCCTTCTCGCGCGATGGATTGTTCACGCAAGGCTTTGGCTTTGAGTCTATTTTCTTCCTATAGGTAGAGGAATTAGTTCTATGATCTAGGAATGATTGTGGTAAGGATGTGTTAAACTGACTATCCTACGGGTAACTTCAGGAGTAGGAGGAGATGCCGCTTGGGGTCTTGCAACAGGCTTGCGAGGAGGAGTTGACGGCCGTTCCATTCTGGCGGTTTATAGATAAATCCCAGGACGTTAAGAGTCGGAGTTACACGAGGCTGAAAAAGGTGGCGAAATATAAGGCAATGGTAGCCTTGGATGAATGACTAATATACTCACAACACTCACAATTCAGTCCGAGACAGGATCCGCAAATGTGGACGAAATCATGCTGAAAGCTGAAACATTAGAGGGGAAAATAAATTAGATGAGGGGAAACAGGGACTTTGGAGACTTTGCAGAGCCAACGGGTTCTGCATACACCCTAGTTATGGGGCTATGTACAAGTACAAGTATAATTGATAACCCGACAACTAAATCCCTTCCATGCCTCTATGTCGCCCATGCAATCCGACCTGTGCTTCCGTCCATACCCATATCCTTACCTGACTCAAAACACGTCTATTCGTCCTTAACGCCACCCCTTCCTGCCTTCTCCGCAGCCTCGATACTCTTCTTGTCCTGCGCCGGTCCTGCTCCTTGGAGACTGCTCATAAATCCTGCGGCAGCCTTGAAAGGTCGCTTCAAGTCCCCACTGGCAGGTGTGCCAAACAAGTGAATCTTGACCTCATTGGTCTCGAATGCGCCCTTCAATGGGATGATGGATTGGATGATGAGAGGGTTGGTGTACTTGAAGTAGAGATGCATCACGCACATCATGCCCACGCCCATGAGTTGTGCCTTGTAGAGAGCTTTTATTTGGTCGCAATCGTATTTGTGAACGGTGGTGGTGACGAGCTTGGGCTCTTCGGCGGAACCCATGGGAGCAGGCTCAACGTATTTGAGGGTTGTGAGGTCTGCGCAATCGTCATGTTAGCCATTTTCCAGTATGCGCAATGCATGCGCAATAGAGATCTGGGTATGGGGACAGCACAAACCCTTCTTCTTGTTAATCACGAATTGGGTATAGCCATAAATGGCGACCATGACGACGTTTGACAGGACATAAACGACGCGGATTATCATCAAGACATTAGGATCTTCCATGGGGATCTTTTTCGAGACTTGCATCATCACGAGGATAATGACCAAGTTGGTACTGCGAAATCAGGTCAGTCGTGTGTCCTCAAATATCTCCATCGAGGCGTGGGACATACATTTGGGGGCTCAGGCCTGCCATTGTGGATGGATTTGACGACTGAGAAATTGGAGAGGTTTGGAAGGGATCGTAATCGAATGCGACCAGTGGGATGGAGAAATGTTAAGAGGTTGTTAAAGGTGATATTTAAATCAATCCTGGAGAAGACGATGGTCACTATCAGAATCCCGAAGCGATCGACGGTTTTTCGGCCAAGTCACGTTTTCACAGAACTAAACTACTTTTGGAAGGACAGTTTTCATTTGAATTAACCCCATTCTACTAGTATCTCGTTGACATTACGAATTGCGACACTTGCCTATGAAGAGACTACCTCATTTCATTGCTACCCACTTTTGCATGTTTCTTTTCCCGCAACCTTAACCTCAAGCTCAAGAAAGTAGTAGAGGCTTGAGCGGTTTGAAACTTTACACACCCGAATACTATTTTTACCTACAACTTCAAAAGGCCTGTCTTTTTGCTATTTCCTATTATCAAGGTTGGTTGGGGTTTTGGCTGAATCCGTTTTCTCTTCATGCCCAACTGCAATTTTCTTGAGTTTACGTAGAATCTTTGCAATCTGCCCGACCAATATCATCGGTGGTCAAGTGCGCAGCCGATGTTCGGACAAGCTCTGGCTATTGGTGCTATGTTTGGGGCTGAATAGTGCATGTGAATAAGAATTCCCCTTTGGGGTATGCGTACAACGGGCTGTTTGGTCTATGGAGCAGAGAAGGTAAGCTTATGCAGGTTAAGCAGCCATCAAGTTAAGTAATTAAATGCCGTGTTAAAGCTCCTTAGAGTCTTTACGTCGTCACTAGTTAGCACAGCCTCGAGGACATTGCAATCTCGCATGTTCTTAATGGCTCATCCTTACCTACCGTTTTTTAAATACTCATCTTTCGATGCTGCTTTCTAGGACATACCCGATCCGGGATTTATTAGTGCTATCAGAGCTGTAGCTGTTGCTGACCGGAGCTCACACGGATTATAACCTTTAGCTTTCAGCATGGCAACCTTCGGCTGGTCAGTCGGCGATATCGTTGCTTCCGTCAAACTCATAGTCAAGATCAGTGATGCCTTGAAGGAAGCGCACGGTGCCAAATCAGATTATCAGGAGTCCATTGATTTCTTGTTCGGACTAGAAATAACTTTGCAGAATTTAAGATGTCTGGCACCTATTCTGGTCACGCCATTGCATGAAAGCCTTCTTCAATTAGAGGTGGAGAAAATAGCGGAGCCGATCGCTACATTCTTTAGCGAGGTACAGAAATTCGAGAGCTCACTAAGCTTGCAGAGTAAGAGAAGCTCGTGGCGAACAGCATCGAGGAAAATACAGTGGACCCTATACGCTTCGAAGCAAGTGAAGAAGTTACGGGATCGAATCTCAGTGCCCATGTCAAGTCTAAATATCCTATTACACTCCGAAACATTGTAAGTTAGGTAATCATGTCCTTAAAACGTACCTAGCTCATATTCTAATTATTGAGGCATGTCTTATCAAAATTGCATCAGAGGTTGCCAGATGAAATAGCAGACAAGTTAGCTTCAAGGATTGACAGCTCTGTATCAAACTGCCTTAAAGATCGAATTGCCGCTTTCAGTACAGTCTCTTGCAGTTATGAGCATATGCAAGACAGTCCGAGAACAAATAGGAACGAATATATTGAGACTCACAATCTCAACAACGGTCAAAGCTTACGCGCTGTGCCAAAGGGCAGACCAGACAAATCTACGACGCCAGAAACTAATTCAAAGCTAGAGCAACTCATTCGACAGCAATCAACAGAATTAAAGGCGTTGAACAGTTCTCTTCTTGTTATCACTAACTTTCAACGTCCTTTTTCAATGGAAAATTCCCTCGAAGCTATTCTTCCCTTGAAACAGCCTATTTCAGAGCTTAAAGCCGCCTTTGTAAAGGGGTCAGTTTGGCATACCTCCCAAATCTAGAATGAAACTTGCTAACATTCCATGAATAGCATATACCTACTTGCTTTAAGTCTTCAACGGCTTGTTAAAGTTGTAATGTAAGTTAACCACCTCCGATCATAGCTTTCTTCATGAAAGTTCTAATGGCAAATAGGGAGTGTTTAGGCCCACCGTTCCTTCTTTTTATTCTCGCTTGCAAGCAATTTGGCTCTGTTTTACCTAGACTTCTCCTTGGAAATAATATCTTGTTTGAAGATGTCTTAGGTCGTCGTAAATATCTCCCTGTAGAATTCTTTCAATATTATGACGTCTTCAGCGCGTTTTTACGAAAATCTTTCCAAGGATTTCCAGGCGAGAAATATGTTGTTAACTACCGGTATCAATTAAACGACTCGAACAACAACATTATCAATAGTTCAAAGTGGCTCCAAATTGTGGCTAGAAGATCAAAAGTCACTATGTCTATCATACTTGATAACTTTGGGGATGAAGATGTGACTTGTCCGAGATGTTGGAAATACAGAAGTATTGCTAAATGTAGCACGGGGATCCAATGGTACAGCTTTACAATCACAACATTTAAAGTGGCTTAAGCTTACTATTTGTAGTGTTTCGTGTAATCTCATTTACAAAACCTCAAACCAGAAAGAACTACCAGTCCAAGGATCAGGGAAACCGGGGAAATCAACGGAAGCGCCCATAAATACCAACGGCGAGTCTCAATCAACAGCTCCAAAAGCACTAGCGGTAGATTCGTCTACTCGAAAGAAACTAGAAATCAAGAATGAAGCTGCATTGGCCGACACCGCACCCACTGCTAGCGATGGATTTGATCCTCTACGTACTTCCCTTCATGGACACTACCTTAATCAGGAATCCACAATAGAGGACGGAGATCTTGTACATTTCAAAAGGGTACAACTCTCAGAGAGCAAAGATCATGGCCTACAGCAGCTGCGAGCATTAAATCGTCTTGTGCTAGAGCTGGCTCACCTGCGAGAAGATATATTAACAGTGCATACCGCGATCCCCACAACGCAACTACAGCCAGAACGAGGGTTCTTAGATCCTTACTTATCAAAATTCGAATTATGTTCGGATCTTCTCACTAGCATTTTGCAGCATCCTGTATTCCCCTTACTCATACGGGACGCGGATGTAGACTGGAAGGCTCCGCAATGGTCCCAGGCATGGAGGGATGCGATCCATCTTACTAGAAACGGCAAAATTCTCGTTTCAGATGTGACGTCGATAATCCAATCTCTGAAAAGGTCTGAAGCTCTGAGATATTTCCGGGGAACTCGAACGCACCATACAGTAGAGGTGACTGACCCTTTTATTGTCAGTCTAACCTCATTCAGAGCGGAATTGGATCAACTTCTAAAACTGGATGCAGCATGGGCACACGGAGGCCAGGTAGCAACATCTAAGCATATCGGAGCCAGTCTGTGTTGTATGAAGGTGACATCGAAATATATTATTGTTTCCTACTATGATGGCGAGGTATCAATTTTCGATCACAAGAATTCTTATATTCACTCTCTACAGAGTGATTCGAATGGTCCACCCATTTGGTTATTGGCGACCCATACCGAAATCTTGGTGGGCAGCGAAAGTAGCTTTACGGTCCTTGATGCAGCTGTATATATCTGGAGCATAACCACAGGGTTTGTCAAGATCCAAATTCGTGGCAAGAACCAACCATAACTAATGAAGGCTACCATACAGGAAGCAAATCCATAAGCTGAGAGGGCATAGCGATATCATTTGGGCAGCAAAAATTATCGATCGTGATACGGCAATTTCGGCATCTCGAGATACCACAATCCGTTTGTGGGATATCAAACGGGGCGTTTGCAAAAGAATTTTAGCTGGCCATGAAGGGAGTGTTTTGTGCTTCGACACCCATGGAGATATTCTTGTGTCAGGGAGTGAAGATTCCAATGCTAGAGTATTCTGCATGTCTGGTCCTCGAGACAATGGTCCGTGTCTCCACATTCTGAGAGGACATGAAGATCAAGTTACCTCTGTCGTTTTTAGCGGGAAGAGGATTGTGACAACAAGCCTTGATAGAAGCGTACGGATATGGGACGTCGATACATGGTAATTACCTTTTTATGCCAAGCTACTTCCCCAGTCTCGACATGGACTAATTAAAGGAACTCTAGGACCTGCCAAGCTGTTTTGCAAAAACCAGAGCAATTCATAACTAGAACACAGCTCCATGGCGAGATATTAGTTACCGGAGGTTCAGATGGAGTAATTCAAGTTTGGGATCTGAAGAGCATGCAGAATATTCTTCAAATCATACCGGGCGGAGACATTAGAGATTTCAAATTTGACCACAGAAGGATCATTAGCGCCTCGGGCGATGGAAGGGTCAAAGTTTGGGATCTTCGTACTGGCAACTTGGTACGAACTTTGGGTGCCAGTAGGGGCTGGATAAGTAAAATATATCTAGAAGAAGAAATGCTGGTGATCTGTAGCGAGCGATCAGGTAAAAGGCACGAATTCGAGGTCAGTCTCCTCTCTTGTCTTTCAACAAATCATAACTGACAAATACAGAAATGGACTTTTGCGGACTCCTGATCCGAATTTCAGAATCAAACTGAGATAGCGTTAGGCTCTAGAAAGGGTCTTACCTGGTAACGATGTAGAACTAGCCAAAGAATCAAAGAGGAACGTTGGCGGAGGAATTTTGCAAATTGATGGTTAGATTTAATTAAACGGCTTTGATACATACAAGACTGTTGAACTGTTCTTCAAATGCTTTATACTATTTCTTGCTCAATTGAGAATTCCAAATTTGCAGCTTTATAATTGATATTTTTACATATATGAGAACGCTAAAAGAGAGGGGCGGAGGAGAGGTAAATATTTATCATATTCTTTTTACCGATTAACCAGATTATAGGTACATGTTTAGGTATAGCTTGAGTGATTTGGGCAAGAGATAGCGGTCTTTTGGTACTGTATGACACTGCTGCGCAACAACCAATGCGAGAAAGAGGTCCCCGGTTAGTTGCGTCTTGCTTGCTAAGTCGTGGAAACCTTTTCAACGATAGTTTCTATGGTTATGGTTATATAAAGCAAGAAAATCAACCGCTTTAAAATAAACACAGTAATCATAGACTATAAAGTCACTTTACCTCTTTAGGCTCCGTGATTTGATGGTATCATGTTTTCCGCCAATGTTGACGTTAGTTAAATCAAGATCCAAAGAAAGTTTATTTGATTAGTCTGGTGCCAGAATTGAGTGTTAGATGAATTCACTCTGGGCGAAAGAAGATGGAAGCCGGCTGGAATATATGAGCAAGGCTGATAGCCCCGTGACTTCTCTCAACAGCGAGGCATGTTGCTCACAGCCAGTCACGCTAAGAGGAACGCTAATAAGCGAGCTGCTGTATAGAAATTCACAGCACAACCACATTCACATTTTGACAAGTCCATCTCGCCCACTCCATAGCTAGTGGAAAAATCCATCCTTGAGCTTCAAGGTGAGTCATCTTATCAATGCCTGAATTGCGCAACTCATTCATTAATTCTACATACATAATGATCATCTCCACCCTTCAACCTCAATTATCCATATACTCTCCGACATAGATTTTGTCCCATTCGCTGACTACCGTGAGCCCACAGGTGCAACATACTCAGTCGCAATCTACCCATCGGATCCGTCGTGCCACCTATCTACCGTCACCACTACCTCTTATGCTAGTCGTTATAGGGAGCAAGATCGAGTAGTAGGAAGGCTGCAATTATCACGTTGGTTACTTGCATGCTACAACAACATCGACATAACTTGGTAAGATATACCCTTATGTTTTACCATACAAATTAGTATTATCTTCTATATATCATGACACAGGCGTGTTTAGAGCCCGAATTTCTCGAATTGCCAGCTCGTCCTCGCTGATTTCTCGCGAGAGTTATCTTGAATCGCAAATTCTTTCAAAAGAATGCTGACCTTGTGCCCAATACAGGAACGATCCTGCAAATTGATCTGCATCCGTCTGCGAAAGAAGAGTCGATGCCATCAAATAAAAACGTAAAGGTAAGACACTCTCCCTTTCCACCCGTCGGTCAGTCTCCCCTGTATAGAATTTAAAACGAGTGTTGAGCTACATCAATACTCAGGCTCGTATCTAAAGTTCTCGGGCCTTCGAGGCTCCCACATTAAACCCTTCTACTCTGATTGGGGGGAGCCTTCCCGATGAGTCGCGGAACGAGTTATCCTATACGGTTTCGAAGCATTCTTTCTCACTGGGTTGGAAGACTGTAATGGTCGGAAGACAGCTCCAAGGCCCTAGTGGACCCATTGGCTGTCTGATTGTGGAACGCGTCAGACAAATACCAATGTGGGAGCACCTAAAGATTAGGTCCGTTATCGTGAGCATTGTGCGGAAGAGCCTATAGTAGAGCAGAGGACTTCTGGAGATACTGAGTGGGGGGTCCAGCCTCTGCTTTCCTGTCCGCTAGTCTTGTCCTAAAGATCTTCATACATAATATGAGTAGTAGTAACAGTACTACTCAATCGCCCAAAGTTCGTCAAGCAACACAAAGCTCTTAGTCTATCCCAAACCCTCCTACTTTGGTTGGGGGAGCCTCCTTGACTGAGTCGCAGAACGAGTTGTCCTAAGCTTCAATTTCCTTCGCTTGAACCTATTGAAACAGAAGACTGTAGTGGTCTAATGGCTAGGTGGACCCATTGGCTGTTGCTTCATTACCCTTTGGGGAACGTTAGGAGTTTGCTGCGTTCTAGCAAAATTCTGGGTCAGCGAGGTCTTTTGCGAGATACTAAGCAGGAATTATCTTTTTTCGGGTGTCTTACTCAGTATTGGTTTTCCATTACTGACTGTCTTTTAGGGTCGACAGACGGAACGCGAGAGCCGAACGTTGGCAGGAAGAAACGGATTTTCCCGAAAGCTGTACAAATACAGACATGAACCCAGCAGCGGTTACCATATGGAGGCTGAGTCCGGTGCTACCAATCGCGATCATGGTCAAGGGATGAATGATACTCCTATAGATTCTACAGCTTCTGCTGTGAAGCATGATCCAAAGCAGGTGAGATTATTTCACAAGGCAACACCCAGCTCTGTAGGAAGTTTATGAACATGACACAGGTTGTGCCATTGTAAGAGCCTCACATACACAAGCTTGATAATGATCAGGTGAGAGACTTTTACGCATAAATCTCCAGAATGATAAGCTAATATAATATAGGTTGGCATGGTGTTTGATCTGGTTTGTAATCTCTCGGAATATTATTATCTCAACTAACTCTATGTCTCAGAGCGAAAGAATCGTCGATAGGGCTGTCCTTGAGGCTTGTATTTTGGCGGAGGGATTTGGCACTATCGTATATCTTTCTTCTCTTATGTCCTGATTTTTGGTTAATGACAAAGCTTTTAGGCTAAGGATATCATTGTGATCTTCTTTGATTGGGTATGTTTTCTTTCCCCAACTTACCAGAAATATATGTGACATTGTTGACAATTTAGTTGACGGATATCTTTGAAACTAGTGGCCGACTGATACTTGTGAGCATTGGAGACACCATGATGATGTTTGCGAAGGCGATCTTGGTCGTCATTGCTGGATTTTGGTTCATTCCAGTTCTAGCTCGTGGTCTAGAGAAGCTACTGGGACACATTTTCGATTAGCCAACTCAGAAGATGATTAGAGGTTTGTTATATCAATGGTGGAGATTGGCTATAATTCTGAAGCGGCTTGACCACTGGGGGACTGAGGGCGGTATCTTGCTCTACTTTTAGTTGATTAAGTGTCAGCAGAAGAGATGTCGTCACTCGATTAATAAAACCTAATTTGTACCTTCCAACTTGCGTGTTTCCTCTTGTCTTCACGATGCCTTTCTTCAAACCTAATTCGATCTATGTCATAATCTGTATTATACTACTTTTTAGAAAAGTCACCAACAGCACAAATAGTTCAGTATACCAATTATGCTATTATGTTGAATATCTGAAAGAAGGTTACATTAAAGACTCGTTGAAGTATATGTTGGGCTGGCTACGCTGTTCAACGGGTACTTATGGGGCCCCATGAATATATGTAATAAACTTTAGACATATTCAAAATGTATATTTAAAGAAAATAAATTTACATTCAAACTTTATTTTGTTTCCACGTGTTTATCTTATACACTGCATAAATTTACACTTAATTTTGACGTCATGTAACTTAAAGATTAATATAATTAAATAACTTTAAAGAAATTGGTAAACAATTACGTGACATGAGAAACTACTTTTACGAAGTCGAAAGCAAATATGATGTCGAAAATAAATGTAAATTTAAAAGTAAATATAATGTCAAATGGGACGGTCGAAGGTGCGGGATCTAAGGTGGTAGCTTGATTGATTGAGTATGTAAGAGTGGTAGAAAGCTAAGGGAAAAAAAGAGGGGTGTTAAGGCTAGTCCTCAACCCCCTAGTGAATCACTTAGTATGAGTCAACCAGTCACATGATCCAAGTCCCATGACAGGTGTCGGATTCCATCCAACATATAATAGATACAATAATAATAATAAAAATGAGCGGCTGTTGGTGAGCTAGTAGCTCTTGTAATATGGATATAATAGAAGTTTATCATAGTGTGAGAGACATCTCAGAGAGCGATCTCTTAGCCTCTACTTTCTTTTTGGCAATAATTCATGCCGATGACACCTCTTCACAAGTAAACCGATTAGCGATCAAGTATCCTCGACTCACTGTTATATCCGAAACTAAGGTTCGGTCCATACTTCAAGATACCCGGAGAAGTGCCATCCTTACTCACGTTGCAGACTGCAACAACGAGCTGGCAATAAAGCTTGGTGCGATTATCAAACCCACCTTACTAATCCGATTAAGATAAGCTAAATACTGCAAGTGTCAGAGTAAGGGAAGATTGATACCCTTGATGACTAACATATCCTAGCTTGACCAACTTCATGACGAGCACAAGGGCGTGCCGTTAATGAAGCTAACTATTTGTATCAATTGCTACGTGGAACTGGAGCTGTATCATGAAGTGTATCAAATTGGTCAGATATTCAGATTTAGGAACAATAGAAGGACATCTAGGGAGATGATTTGCAGAATTTTAAAAACTGGTTTTAATATTCTCTTCAAATTTCTGGTGAGAATCACGTGCAGAGCTTAGCGAGCTAAGAAAAGGAGCCACGGAAGGAACGACCGGTCCAGAACTAGATTCGAAAGCGGCGCGCACATAAAGAATCGTATAAAAACCATTTCAAAACTTTCATTCCTCGAAATGATTGCAACTTTGAAATCGCCAATACAACGAAACAACGAAACGCACTCCGGGATTAAATAACCCTACACAACCCGCGCCATCATCAGTTGTCGAAATGGCTAACGTCAATTTAATTCTTACGATCACTCTCCCATTATTATTGTTACTACTAGTTATTGCACCCTTGACATATCTCACCATCATTCCAGCCGTTGGCGAACGACTCCGATTTCGACGAGTGCAACGCAAACGACGATTGAGTGGTTTACCGCCGTTACCACCCCCCATCCGGCACCCACAGCCTCGAGAGCAGGTTTGGGATGATCCCCGCTACGTAGTCTTAGGCAGTGCTCTATTTAGGCTTGCAAATGCTTAAATAAAGGAGGTCGTTCATGTTGGTACACCTTAGTGAACTGGAGCTTCATAGTGGCCCCTGTATTTTTGAGTATGTTTAACTTGTATATAGGTCTAGATTTGAGGGAAGGCTGCCACTATTAGCATGCTGTCGATCTCTTAGTCCCAGGGCTCTTTTCCCAACGCTTGGTTGGTGAACTCGCATTAGAACTCAGTCCTCAAGGCATTAGCAACGATCTTCGACACCAAGCTTCAGCACTTCTCGCCCTCTAAGAGGCTGCTAAGGGTTATCTTGTCTCCTTCTTCGAAGGTATGTCTTCTTTTAACTTGTGAGTTATATACTAATGGTCATTAGCTGCCAGCATATGCGCAAATCACGCCAAGCGGGTCACTATTCAATCGAAATATATGGGTTTAGTGGAGTGGTTCTGTATGTCTTCTGTAGTTGTCTTCTGTAATCATTGGGTCTCAACATCTCTTCAATTGACCGTATATGTAGTTCGAAATATAAAAAGAGAAATATCAAATACAATTTCCTCTCGACCCTTTTTTGTACGGTCAACAGAAACAACGAAAGGAATTGACCAACGATCTTCACACCATGGTGCGAGAGATGAGCTAAGAGCAGGTTGAAAATCTACGAAATATTTTGAAAGCGCAAAGCAGCCACATCAGATGTACAATCTCCCTTGCTCTTTTCAGACTCCTCGTAGTTTTTCTCATCTACATATTGGTCTTCTTATACTTTCTATCTTGAAGGAGGTGTTAAAACTCAACATCTCGGCGGTCATTAAGATAGGAATCTCAATCATCAGAGGGGCGTAAAAGGGAAACAGCAGGACATATTCGAGATTGGGTCACGGAAATGTCGGGCTGACTGCACGTTTGGGAGTTTCCGTATTTTTGCTAAATATGGCGTTCCAGGGATGCCTGCTGCCTAGATGTACTTTCAACTAGCCAGGATGATGAATACCAAGCTGTAATGCGAGCCGCACTTAGATAAAACCATGGTATTTCTGGAATACAGCCGCCACTTTAGACCTATCAAGATGTCGAGATAGTCTCCATTTTCGCTCCCTTGTCAATGGCCCCTCCTGGACTATTTAGGTCCCTTCGATGACAACTTCACTCGTTTCTCAGGAGATGGTTTTATGGGGTCCTCGAAACGCTCATAGTATGGCAAGTGTCAATAGCGGGAGGAAGTTCAAAAGCTCCCATCTGTGTTCCTTCCCCAGGTTGACAATGTCAACCCTACGAGAAGCTCCTGCCCCAGCATTGGAGGGGCGTTGTAAAATATGTTTCTCTTTCCTGACTTTCTTCTTCTTTCTCTACGGACATCAATACTATCGTTCTGGGTATCGATATTCTTATCAACGATGTCTAGTTTTGGCCCATCCTTAGTGGACGGGTACGTAGCACCCTTCTTTCCGTAGATATTATCTATCAAGTGCTAATTCATACTAGAGAAGAGCTTATCCACAACCCCTGGGCCGACACTGCCAAACCTTCTCCGAGTCTCCCTCTGGATCTTGAGCTGGACGATGGATCCGCAAACCGTCCTCCTCCTATATGTTTGTAAGTCAACCACATAACGTGTGCTCCAACAACGTGTCAGTAGCTGACCATCAGAAATTTCCACCGCCGGCTGGAGCTCGAAAAATATCGGCGGCGGACGGAGGAGGACGGTGTGGATCCAAAGTCTGGCTCTCCAGAGGGGAAGACAAAGGAGAAGGATTGGCACGTGTCTGGGGATATGGGGGCTTGCTCATCGCCGGGGTATGTTAGCTCTCTTATATCTTGTTTTACGAAGGAGTGAGGCTAACGTGCCATATTTTGTAGGTCGCAGCGGCTTGTAATATCATTACTCTTGTAAAAAAGTTATGAGAGAGAGCGAGCAGCGTTACTATCAATACAGTAGCCATCACACACAACTATGATCTAATTCAATTGTGACCTATGCAATATCAGATTCTGAGAGTTTATGTAAACTTCAGTAAGTTTGACGACATGAGTTCAAGTCGAGAAGACATCTATTTGTTATCCTGAGCTGTAGTACGTGGAAAAGAAAAAAGCAGATTGGTTGCTTTTTAAATTTCAGAAAGCTGTTGAATTTGCCTCAAGTTACCTTGGAGAGAAGTGCAGAGGCTCAGATAAATTTATCGAGGGGGCAAGTGAAATATTGATGAAGAGATGAAGGCAAGAACAAAGGGAGGTACGTATTGAAGGAAAATGAACCATCAATTTTTATCTATCTATACCCATAATTGACCTGAGTCGAAATGACCGCCTCGGCAGCATTTCTCTAATGGCCTCCAGTGCCGTTACTTTTCCTTAAAAGTAATATATATCCATGAAACAGACGCCTTAACACCCATATCAACTAGTTAGTAACCATGTTGCATGACCTCACAATAAGAAAGCCATCATACATGACTTGGTACAAGCTATAGTAACAACAATTAGTAGAGGAACCGATTACCAAACAAAAGAATATTATACTCACGTCCTTTTTCAACTCCTGCTTGGCCAACCAATCCGCCTGCTGATTTAGCTCCTTCGCAACCAAACAGAACGAGACCTGCATCCCATAATCCTTCTCCAGTAACCATATCCTCTCATGCAAATACTTAAACGCCCGCCCGTTAACTATCGCACTCCCCTTCTTATTCCGAAACCCACTCCTCGCCCACTTCCAGATATACAAACTCAGCCCCTTCTCAAGATTGGCAGAATTTGTTTTCAACACCAGGTGTGTGAAGTCATGCCCGTTGACCATGAGCTCGTGAACCATCTCCAGAGCCTGGACCGCAGCGTGCAGTTCGGCGACCTGGTTCGTCTGACGGTACGTATCAGGTAACACACCTGATCGGTTCAGATCAGGATTTGCTTCCGAGAAGAAGACACCGAAGCTCCCTCTTGCATCGTCGAATCCGTTGTGAGAACAGGCTCCATCGACGGCGACAACCACACTGCGGGGATCTGTTTCTAGTCTTCTTAGGCCGGTGGCGGCATCTTCGACAGCGCCGTAACCGTGGAGATCAGGGTTGAAGCGGCGTGAAAGAGGAGGGCCGCGGCGGTGTGGTGGAATTGTCGCAACGGGGATCCTTGGTTTGGGGACTCCTCTAGGATGACGTCGAGCGAGAACAGCGTGGGGACCACGAGGAATGAGGATGGTACGCGTACGGTGAACTCGAATGATATTGTTGAAGGCTGCAGCGTGGCGATGTGTGCGGATTATGGAGTCAAAAGCCGATTCTTTCGAATCATCGGGCTCGGTCTTGATAGTTGGAGTGGAAGACATTGAGGACATCGTGATGAGAGCGGGGAAGCTTAAGAGACCATAAGGAGGGAATAATTGCATATGCCTTTGCTGGTTTTGGAGAGGGGTATTATTGACAAGCCTGTAAAGAGCACCCGCATTCACTTACAGACTAATCATTGTTTTATTGTTAAATAGGGACAGGATATAAGTTTGAGCTCAGTTTCATTTGAAGACCGATAATCTTAACTAAACTTTACGCGTTCAATTCTGGGGGTTGAAATAAAGTCATCCGGCCGAACCCGACGCGGAGATTTCCCGCGTCGACACGTGACTATCAGACGGAGCTCTTTCTCCGATTTGTTTGCACCGGGATTTTTGACATAAATGTTGGATGGCAGTAAGTGAGGTTGACGTCTCGTCCTGGGTTTTGGCGTAAGTCTCGCTCTGATATCAAAGCCAATGTAGGGGGTTTCATTGCTCTTTGCTTGGGGGTCCTTTTACAACTAGTGTTATTGTTCAAGAATCCAAGAGAGCGGAGTTTCCCATGGGATTGGAGCTCACCATTGAATTGATTGTTATCTGATAAGATTTTATTTGTACCGGATGCAAATTACACCAGTTACGGTCTCTACATGATCCCCAACCATGGGTGGATTATCCGACTTCAACTTTCAATTGCTGCTAGATAAAGTCTTTCCTAAAACTCCTTCAAAAGGACAGACTTAACTTGATTGTTACAAACTCAGATTAAGCTTAGCGGTAGCAGGTACCCTAAGACGATAGCAACCTTCCTCCGATCCAGGCCGAGCAGAGGAAGCCACCTTCCGTCATGTGATTTGTCACACCATTGCTGGTTGTTGCTGATTGGGGGCAGAAAGCTTTTCTCCCTGGCACCAGATTGGACCTGTCTCAAAGCCCTTGGTTGAAGAGTATACGTACGAAGAAGCGTTTTGTATCATGCTCTGCAGTGCTAATAACCTCAAGACAATAGCAGGAGAGTTGAGAAGACATGTCTCACAGTCAGGAACTCAGCATTATTCGACCTTACCTAGCTTGGGCTAGTTCTGGTCAAGATCATGTGGTTGACACGCAAACGTCCCCCCCTAATTCTCTAGAAAAACCCCGCTCTCAACTGGGGAACGATGTACAGCCAGGGGAAAAGATACACGAGACTACATTAAACGAAACAATACCGGCTATCGTCCCAGCCATTGGTACAGGAGCTGCTGAATTCACCTCTGCTGGTAGCACTGGCGAGGGTGCTGAAGCAATAATTCCCGTAGTACCCATAGTGCCGATTACATCTTCTCTAGCAAATGAAACAACAAGCACGTCAACTATTGGTGTAGGACAAGGAGAAGCTTCATCTCATGACTTCCTAGAGACAGCAGCAGGCCACCAAGCAGGCGCACCCCAGACGCCAAGCATAGCGGGGCTATCTGTTTGTTTTCTCTTTTACCTTTTTGAGCCGAATATAATGCTAATTGCGTAAAGGTGGATAGCAGCGAAAATACGGACGATTATAATGACGATGATTCTGCTATTGGAAATCCAAGTATTTAGTGAGCAAACCCCAGACTCTACATTGGAGTAGATCACTGATAGTGGCTCGATGCCGAAGTACAACCTCGACTTCGGTGAGATCCAGCGTCTACAAATTTGTGGAAGAGAATGGAAGGACGTACCATAAGTACAGAGAAGGGAGTAAGGATATCCCAGTCAACGCTTTCAAACTGTATCACTGACCCGAAGTAGAATATTATTTGCCAAATGATGAGGCTAGTCACGTAACTTTCTGAAAGCCCCCAGAATACTAACAACTTTGTAGACCGAGCAAGATAGATTAGGTAAAGCCAGTGGTTTGAGAATTAGTGCCCGCTCAGCTAAAAAGAAACAGACTTTCAACACCATCTATTCCTCCTAACCCTTGAGGGTGAGCTCTACAATGCACCCATCAAAGATCTACCTGGTGGAGTATACAATGTTCTTGATATTGCAACTGGAACCGGAATATGGGCTGTTGAATTTGGTATTCCCTTCCAGAGCTCATCTCCTCTCATTTCGAAATAACTGACGGAGGCGCTAGCATATCAATTCCCATCTGCAAACGTTATTGGGACCGATTTGAGTCCCATTCAGCCAGAATTGTGGGTCTTGAGTTTAAAAAGTGTATAATCTTTAACTGACAAGCCAGTACCCCGCCAAATCTTCAGTTTGAAGTCGACGACGCAGAAGACGAGTGGCTTTACTCGCACCAATTTGACTATATCCACGGCCGTGCTCTTGCCACATGCTTCAAATCTCATCAATCAGTCATCAACTCCGCCTTCACCTTCACTCGCCCCGGCGGTTACTTCGAACTCCAAGACTGCATCGTCCCATTCCAATGTATCGATGACAGTATCCACGGCACCTCCCTCGAGCGTTGGGTGTCCCTTATCATGGAAGGCACAGCCAAGCTCGGAAAGGATTGGACAAGAGTTAGGCATTACAAGGAGTATTTGGAAGCAGCGGGTTTCGTGGACGTAGTAGAGAAGAAGTATGAATGGCCAGTTGGCACCTGGGCGAAGGGAAAGAAGAACAAGATGTTGGGAATGTGGTATAGGGAAGATTTGATGATTGGATTGCAGGGGTTTACTATGGCGGTGTTGACGAGGGCGCTAGGGATGTCGGCGCAAGAGGTTGAGTTATTGTTGATGGGTGTGAGGCAGGATATCAAGAGCAATCAGATTCATGTTTATATTCCTGTGTGAGTACCCGTCCTGCCTTGCAACTAACAGACAAATTTGCTAATCATACAGACGTGTTGTATATGGACGAAAACCATGATATGGGGTTGTAAATAGAGCCTGTTAGCTCAAACCCCAGGTGCTCCCATTCGAATACATTTTCCCTTTTTACCTCTTTCTCTCTCCGATTGACATTACATTTGTGGTTATTGAGCTTTGGTGAAACCGTTTATGCCGCTATGAGATACCCCATGACGAGTTTTGAGATGAAGTTCTTCGTTTACTCACCAGTCCTAATATTCTCATATATTTGGAGTGCGCTGTACTTTAAACGAGGGTTCATGAGCACACCCAATTCAATGTCTCGCGGGCTGCAGGTAACTTTCCGTTTTGAGATGCGAGTTCTCCTTCCCTTCATATTTCTACGATCTTCTCGTGTTTTACGACGCTTTACCAACTTACTCTTATAATTCAAGCATCTCAATCCAGAACAGTCTGTCACTTCAGCCCAGCAAACCTACAAAGATTCAAATTTTTTAAGCACGTGACGATGGCGCGTAAAGCTAGCGCACACTTTAAGCGACGTTGGTAGCCCAGTTTCCACCATGTGTAAACCTATCATGGCGTGCAGAAATTCGAGATCCAAGCCCGGAGTTTCTGACGCGTCGCCGCAAATCCGAGTTTGAACCAACTGAACTACCCGAACCTCTTCCAATCCTTTGGTCAAACACACAACAACCATCGATAGCCATTCGCCCTGTCGGATCGACACTTCAGGGATTGACAACAATATGAAAAATCCGTATTTGAAGGACGTATTGAAGGATTTTGTAGCTGAGGAAGCAGCAAGAGCCACAAGAGTAGTTTCCCATCACTTCTTGCGTGGTGATGACCAATAATACAGCATACTTCTAACACTTTGGCAGCGCGTGCCTTCCACTAACGCAGATGTCATGATGACGGAACCTGAGCCTGAGCCCGAACTCTTTTCTTTCAAGTTAGCAGATGGAGAAGAAGCGGGCTTTGGTGCACCTATTGAATTCCCATTGCAAGCAGCTTTTGCTCTTCCTAAGGTAAAGCCCTCTTCTTCAATTCTAAGACGTTTAAGCTAACATTCTACTGACTAATGATCTTGATATTGAAATGAATGATTTCCCAATGACTGATCAATACATCCTAGCAGATCCGGCCCTGCTCCCAGACTAAGTACACAATCCTCCCTCCCTCTTTCCTACTATCTCGCTAACCATCCCTCTTCCGCAGATTCCCAACACCCCGCAACCCCCATTCTCCACATCCTCATCTATTTCTCCCACGCATTCTAATCATCTATTTATCCCCACCGATTATGCCATGCATACAACCTATGAACGTGACGGCCTCACACGCATCCAAGCCGATTTCGACGGCACACTCCTTGTATACCTAAGTGCTCGCATAACCGACTTCCCCCTTTCCAAAGCCGGATACGGCGTTTCCTTTGCGCCGAAGTCTCCATATAACCTGAGCGCTTCTGTGCCCCCCAAACTTCCCGTTGACCTGCAGGTAAGTCGTACCTACCCATCCATTCATTCATTCCTCCATGCACTTCCTCTGGTCGCCTAGAGCAAACACTCTATCAAAAGAGGAAGAGAAGTTGTGCTAATCTATATTTCAACACACAACAGGTTGCCTGGTTGCACACTGTGCTCCAAGCCCTCCGTGTAGTCTTCCAGCATAAACTCTATATCGGTCCCCCTCCCTCACAAACCCCTCTCGAAGCCCTAATTCTCAAACACGATAGTCTATACGTCACTAAGCATCTAACAGACGTGATTTGGAAGTGGCAAGAAAACGGATATAAAAATGGTTAAGGTAAGAAGGTCATGTTCGCGGAGCTGTTCATGGAAATTCAGCATCTGTCCGTAGAATTGGAGGGGAAGGGCTGCAGGGCGATGTTTTGGGAGGAGAAGAGGAAGGTGGAGAATTTGGCAGTGAGTCCACATACCCCTCTTTTGTGCTGTTGGAGTGAGTGTGTAGATTTTATGGATTGCTTTTGGAAGAGGGAGGGGGGCTGATTTGGGTTGGGTAGGCTAGGGTGTTGTCGAAGATGGCGCTTGGGCATACGAGGGCTACTCGCCGTTTCAAGGGTCCTTGTAAAATGAGAAAGGAGAAGGTAGCTGAGAAGAAGGAGGAATCTGAAAGTGAAGAGGAATGAGGCTGTGAATGTGCTGTTCTTGTTGTTTTTTGAGTGGAGAGTGTGTATTGACTCCTGGGTTGTCGGCAGAGTTCGGAGACTGGGTAGGACTAGATCTGGCCGGGATATCAGAATAGGTGTAAAGATAGGAGGGATATGACATTGGCGACTTGCAAATGGCAAAACCATCATTCTTTAGGGGTTGATAGATTATATATCGGCTTTTCTCCTCAAGCAGAATTTGTTGGAATCAAACTCCATAAAGGTGTGATTTTAAGTCCCCAAGGAAATGTTTGCAAGTATGCTCATTGCAAGTGAGGAGTCAGAGAGTTTTATTTCAAGTATACAACAGAGCCCCTATGAGCTATTTAGCTAGACAGAACCATACAGTTCAATGTATCAAGCCTAAGTGAGTTTACTAAGAGTAGTGATGCTCTGAATGATATACTCCCCAGCTCGCATTAAATCGCTGTATTCTGTTAATAGCCTTAGGCTAGTTCATATTCCGAAGAAGACATGTAAGCGTCGGCCAATTTCTTATATTTGACTTCGTTGTTGCTATCCTTTTTCATTGCCTTGACTTTAATTCCTTCCGCCTATATTTTCAAGTAAGCCAGACTCCTCATTCGACCATTAGGATTACTTCCTGATATATTCGCCTAATTCGATATCCACCTCTTTGAACCCCTCACTGTGAAACAGCCTCCCACCATTCATCATAGGACAACATTGAACGACATGTCTCAAGACTAGCCTAATCTCCCTATCATTGACGCTCTCCCCTCTCTTTCCATTCCTATCCTGGCCTTTATCCTCACTCTCCTCATGATCAGGATACCAATCTTCATCTCCATTACCTGTCTCCAGACCCTCCCAGTCGATATAAAACCTCGTAATAGGAATCACCTTCTGATACACAAAATCATACAACGGCCCCATTCTCAGCCCATCTCCAAATTCCTTCCTCCCTAGCTGTAGAAACTCTCCACCCATCGAACTGATATTCTTTTCTACTCTCAAAACACGCGCGGCCGGGTGAGTGGGGAACATGCGACGCCAACTTGCTTCTGTGTAGGCGAATGCGAGACGGATTTGAGGGCTGGATTGCCAAATATAAGGGGCTGGTGTTTCCCAAGGAGGAATGCGGGAGGTGCTTTCAAACCATT
Organism: Ascocoryne sarcoides NRRL 50072; assembly: GCA_000328965.1. Classification (NCBI taxonomy): domain Eukaryota; kingdom Fungi; phylum Ascomycota; class Leotiomycetes; order Helotiales; family Gelatinodiscaceae; genus Ascocoryne; species Ascocoryne sarcoides. The sequence goes on along the minus strand of KB205947.1, from coordinate 2,471,240 downwards.
CGTGGAAAGGTTTTAGAAGGGGATTAAATTCGAATTTATCAAGGGAATTTTCGGTTGTGGTAGTGGGATTGCATTGGAAGAAGAGCTTTCGTTGGAGAAGGGGAGATGTGGATATTAAGGTGTGAAATGCATGGTTTACTCGTTGGGCATTGAGGAGGAGATCGGCATGTGAGAGCTGGAGAAAGATTTCTTCGAGGAGGAGTGGGATGTTGAGGACCTTTTCGAGGGCTGTTGGTGTTGTTGGTGTTGGGGTTTCCATTGCAAGGGTTTTTTCGAAAGAATCTATGATTCTTTGGGTCTGTTAATATCACAGTGAAAGGCAGCAAATTTATGTTTTTTATAACTTTATATACTGTTCTCTCGTGAGAGGAGAACCTGCTGATGCCTGAAGTCCAGGAAATTGACCAATCAAAACTCTGTCTAGACGCTCTGATCCACATTTGTCTGGATGCCTGCGATTGTGTAGCCAATAAACTTGAAACATGAATGCCAGGCAATAAATTTTATCCTTTGAATTCACGCTTGAACCCTGAATCTATTATAGTGAGCGACAATCTAAGTAAGGTTGCCATGGCTCAGTTCGAATATAATAAGATACAGTACGTTGAACAAGCTCTATATTATCACTTTTCTAGAATCGCCCCCCCCAACAACGAATTCAAGGAGGATTAATTAATTAACCGGAGAAACAGAAAAACTTATTCACTATTTGAGCCATAAAATACGGCGAAAGGTGTTACATTAACTGCATGGATTTTATTAGTTACCTATGCTGCGTTTAGCAAGGTGATGCGATAAAAATCAACCCATTCAAACATGTCAATTCAGAAAGATGCTCAATGATCAGATCACGATACGCTTGAGACGCATATTCAACTGACTTTGTTGCACCTCGCAAGGATCGCATGAGCGTCGGATTTGCGAGGAGATTTAGATAGGGTTGATGGTGGTCTGGACAGCCGTTGGGCCCGGAATTCACGGTACTCGGGTGTCGGATCGGATATCGGGAATGTGCAGACATCTAAGCTCGGCTTAGAAACTACCTCTTCGACCAATTTTCACTCTCGAGTATAATGAATCCAAATAAGCAAGATTTGAATGGCCGACCAAGTAGAAAAAACGCTAATCATATTGAAGTATGATCCTCTAAGTTTGAACAAATGTCGAGAACTCCCATTATATTTTTTGAGGATAATCAACCTCAATGTATTCGCCTTTGATTTCACCTGAAGAAGAAACAGCAACCTCCTTTTCAATAAACCACATTATTTAGGGCAACTACGATTTTAAAATCTCTTTTCTAGCTCTGACTTGGCTTATAACTTTGGTACTCAATTACCTCATGTAGTGGGAGAATTGAAGAAGTCTAGAACGTAAGTTAATTTGCTAATGCACTCACTCGAACGCTTATGAAACTTTTAATACTGATGTAATCAAAAGAAAGATCCAGGTGCTAAAGCGACATGACTAGTACTCTAGCGCCTTTCATAATATCAGTTCCCTTATCGGAAATCGGAGACCTTCTATGTGTAACCCGAGATAAGAACGCCGCCAACGATGTACGCAAACGTCACTTACCCCGCAACTATGCCTATCCTATATCCTATACATTCCTCACTTTTCTCATTTCCCTCACGCAGAGTATTTTTCTTCTTCATCAACTTCCTCGCACTAAACGACAACTCCTTTCATTCCCACACGGTGATTACTATATCAATATCGAATCCTACGGCTATCACCATGCCCAGCCTAATCCAACACCAAAAGTCTACCAAATACTGCCCTTGTCCCTGCTGCGATTCTTCTGATGGCAACTATGCGGAGCTCGAGGCCCATTTGTCCCCCATTGACAAATATTCCTGCCCTGCATGCAGGCTGCGCTTCCCACTAAAACAATCCCTCGAAGCCCACCAGCGAGAGACCTTACATGCCTGCTGCGTCACATGCAACATTCTCTCACCCACGGTACAGCTACACGCACTACACATGCAAACACATATTCCCACCCCGGCCCTGACTCCATCTCCCGCGACACAATTCCGGTGCTGTGATTGCGAGCGCGATTTCAAGGACGAAAAAGCCCTCGCTGATCATATTCGCTCCAGCAAGGTACATGGACGAGGGAAGGGGGGCAACAAGAAGAAGAACAAGCAGATACACCAAGAGGAGAGAGATCAGCTAAGGTGTAAGAAGTGCAAAAACGCTTTTCAGAGTCAGTATGCGATGGAGCAGCACCTGAGTTCGGTTCGACATAATCCGCTCAGCAAAATCAAGTGCGTGGCAACTGTGAAGTGCAAGAAGCAGTTTAATTGCCCGTCAGCACAGTTGCATCATTTGGAGAGTGGGAGATGTGTATCAGGGATGACGAAGGGGAAATTGAATGCAGCTATTGCAGCGAGTGATACAGAGCGGATCATAACCTCTGGAGGTGTCACGACGCAATGGCTGCTAAGTGATAGTTCGTCTATAACTTCCACGCCGCAGATCGGAAGTCCAATTCTCACCCCAGCCTCGACCGAATTCCTAGACTCTTATCCGCCTTCCGCAATCCTCACACCCACATCTACTCTCTCCGGCCCGGATTTCCACTCACTAGTTTTTACTCCCCGACCTCGCACTCGGAGTAGCAAGCAAAAGTGCCCCCGCTGCCCTCCTTCTCTCACTCGCGCATTTGATCCTAGTGCACTCCAGCAACATCTGTCATCAAGCGTCCACGCACAGGAATTTATGCCCTCGACTTGGCCAGTACCCGAGGAGATCTCATTCCATTGCCCGAGAGCCCTGATGAGCGAAGCAAACAAGCAGAAGGCTGTCAAGAACTTTTCAACGGTGAGTGGGTTGACGCAGCATCTGGAAAGTGGTGCTTGTGGTGGGGGCAAGGGAACTTTTAAGAACGTGATAGAATATGTGCAAGAGGAGATGAAGCGTATGGGGTTTGACGGGCTGAAATTGTTGGGCTAGAAATTGGTATTTATGTGGGCTTGAAGTGTGTGTTGGTGAGTAATGAGGCGTTTCGGTATCGAATCTGCGTAAAAGGAGGACTGTAGTTGAAATATTATATTTAGCTGGAGTGGCACGAGTGGCTAGGGTGATATATGATTGATAGAATCATTTTAGTTACAGTTCAATGTATAGCATAGGCTGTATTGCACTTCACGAAGGTCAAATAATTAAGGCATAGATGAATATTTTTATTGTGAACTTGGACTAAAGGTCATATAGTAGTGTACTGTTGTCTCTTCCCTGCTCGGAGATCTAATACGCCCGCGGAGCTGTAAGTTCTTGATCTCAAGCATCCGACAGCACCAATCGTTTCGTCTAAGCTTCTTCTCCTCACTTCGCCCCACCTCGCCCGCAGCCAGAGGTTTCTTTCTGGATATCGATATATACCGGACCGCATCTCTGGAGACATATCCTTGCTGAAAACGATCACACCCCGGCATCGCAGTATACTTGTCGATGACCGTCGACGAATGGACGACCCCGTTAGGCTGGGTTATAAAGCTGATATCATTATACGCATACATGGCGGTATCACCTCCTTTTCTAGCCTTTAGTTAATATTTGCTAGTGTAATATAATAACCTCCTCTTTCCTCTCTAAGAATATAAGCTAGCCAAAGAGATTAAAGGTTGATATAAGCTTCGTCCGTCTAAATAATCCACTTCTAATAGCTATAAATATTATTATTGTAATAATCGAAGAAATAGCACCGCTTTTGGATAGTAGCTTCTAGGTCTTCTGACACTTTGGGAGGAGGGGTTTGGTAGCGCGTAGAGCGTGTTCGTGGTGCTATAATTGCGATTTAAGTGTATTATTTACAACATAATCATCTTGTTTTCAACAGTTTTGGTGTTTTTGCTTAGTCATTTGGGTCGCATCCACGAATTCTGTCACCCCCTGTTGGACGCAACAGGACGTGTTGGACGGGCTTAAACTGATGACTAGTCAGTAATACCTGATGCCCGCTGGCTAGTCGGGCACTCTAGCCAGCGCATCGCGTTTCGGTGAGCTCTAGGCTGTGAGGCTGTGCTGCAAGGCATCGCTTCCAGTTTTCTGGACTTCCAACATCATTATCCACCAGCAACTATATACTACCCAAATGACAACGACCTCATCTCTATCGCCATTTTCTATCTCGGCGCTCAATAACGAAGCTCTCTAGAGGCCGGGAGGGGATTGTACAGTATGTCTAATTCGATTTGAGGGCGGAATCCCTCGCCTCGTGCCTCTGGCCCCCACTGCTAGCGACAAAGATGTCAAAACCCACAAACCTTCGGACATAATTATGGAAAGAACGCACGACGGTGTTAGTCTTCTCCTCGATGATAAGTTTATCCACCGAATGCCACCGGCGAGCCCGAGGCGCGATCCTGTGGTTGAAAGCACGCTATCACGCATTGGCAGTCTATCCCTAAAATTACAATTGTGCTCCCAAACCCTGCAAAACCAAGCCTATGCGATAGAAAACAAAGAAATCAAGCCAGAATCTGGAAGGTGGATTGCCATTGATACCGTGGAATTGGGCAAAGAACAACTCGGGAATTCGAAGTTGCAGAAAAAGGATGAAACAAAAGCTCGAAATAAGGCAATCGAGATAGCTGATCTTAGGGCTTTCTCTGAGGGGTTTAAACTTTCAACACCTATGCCAACTGACCTTACTTATATTCTCTACAAAGCCGAGAAGGAGAGGGAGGCTTTGCCACGGGACTCAGAGGTTCGATCTAGAGGAGACATGACCCATCAGAATGTGCAAGAGCACCCCCCAGATCAGACAAGGTATGATAAAATGTTCAGATTCCGTAAAATAAGTTATCCTGTCCTAAAGCTACTCAATTTTGATCAATCAATTGGAGTTGAGCTTCTTGGTTCGGTCACTCCAACGAAAGAAAGGATCCCGGTCCTGAAAGCTGACGCTCGAAGCATATCGGGAACTATATCCTCAGCTGAGACGATAAGAACTAAGACATCCTCAGGACCTATGTCCACAGTCCTGACTTCTATCAACGATGGAGCATCCTCATCAAAAGGTGCTAAAACGAGGCATGTCTTGACGCAGGAACAAATTGCAAGCACAAATTTGGTTGCCATTGACGAGGAATTTGAGAATCCTGCAAACGATGAGACACAAACGCAATGGGACGGCCATTCGTCTATTTCCAGTCTAACGCTCTTAGATTCGAAACAGAGTAAGGACATAGTGAAGAAGTTCATCGATGCCATTCTGAATGCGATGCCTCTAGAAAAACCACACCAGTACGAGTATTCAGACCTCGCATTTCAACAACATTTTCAAGTCTTGCTGAAGAATTACTCGGAAGGGGTGGCAAAAGATACTGCCAAGGGGACTCGAAGACAGGCCGTGAAAAGGATTCGATTTCTACGTCGTGAGATCTCGGAAGATTTCGAAAATGCATTGAGGGGTCTCGAAGTCGTCACGAAGACAAAAGAGCAGCGTGCATACCCAAAGTTTGTTGAAGAAACGGTCAAGAGCAACCCAGAAAAAAGCTGGAAAGAGAAAGTTGAAGATTGGAGGAGGGAGCAGCTCTTGAACGAAGCCCAATGGTCTCCAAACATCTACGAGGATCAGTTGCTAGAATTCGAATTCTCTCATTCAAGAGCCGCCTCCTCTCTCGCATCTGTGTCTAACGTTCACTTTGCTGATTCCAGCAGCGAGAGCGGATCAGCTGAGATTATCCACACTACAGCAAAGGAAGACCAGGAGATATACTACTTCTTGACTTCTCACCGTGCTTTCAAGGAACTCGTCGATCAACTTCAAGAACTGATAGAAAAGCACTACAACAACAAAATGGAGGTCATTCGTCACCGTATTCTAACAAGCATCAGTCACCCTATCGAAACAGGAAAGCACGACTCGGGCCGTCACTGTGCAATGTTTTCTCTCGATTGGGACCTGCTAACTTTTCTTCAAGAGCAGTATACTCTAGGTCTAGCACAAAACCTTGGATCCATTCTTACCATCACTGGCGAGGCGACCAATGCTTATATGACAACTATGCGCACCTATCTAGGTAAGACATGGCCATCACAGCCGTTGATACTTCTCTCCGCACTGCAGGAGGCTCTATCCAACATTCCTCAAGGCGAGACATCTGGAGGTAAGTCAAAATTCTATGATTGGTGTCATCCTTGTGATTCTAACATCGCCAATAGTCACTCTATCCCATTCTCCAGGCAACAGTATAGCTGTAAATCTGGTGGAGCCATCCTTATTGGTGACTGGCTCTGAAGATTTTATTGTTACTATTGCGCAACAAGCAGCTTGGCTCGTCTCTGTTTGCCGTGTTTCGCCAATTGGACTAGGATATTCATCTGTATCGCTTCGAGCAGATGTATCAAAATTTGGTCTTCCTCTGCGTGTCTTCCACATATCCTGCGATATATTCCCTGTCACCTCAGATGACCCTGGCAGCTGTTGGAACGAAATTGTAGGCAATACGGTCATCGCGAACGGGTTTCCAATTCCAGAGCGGCAGAATAGCGAGAAAGGTCTTGAGCTTGCACTAGAAGTCATGGCTGGGCTTGGTGGAGTACCTCTCGCAACCGAGTTTGATGGCGGAATCATTTTAAAAGGTCGATCAATCGCATTCGTACCGGTTGAGCGGCGAGATAGTTTAGTTCAATGGCATTTTGTCAAGAAATTGGGGGCTCGAATACGATACACAGATGTCATAAATCTCCACCCCTCCCGTTTGGGTGTTGACATTCTGAACCATAGGGAGCTCTCAACTACAAGGGCGTTCCTTGGATGGTGCCCAGACATAGTCAATATCCTTGGTACGTTGCGCACTTCTTGAATATGCCATGCCACGCCATGGATTAGTAGCAATGGACAGAATCACACACTGATATTTAATGCCTGCACTATAGGGACAGGATCTGCAAACTATACCAACGTTAAGTTGTCCAAGGCAAGACGACGTACAAAACGATTTGTTGCATTCACTAGCTTTGCCGCAGGCTTTTCGGAGAAAATCACAGGTCAAGCAACATTCACACTTGGCAAACATAACGGGTCATACACAGCAGAGAATTCGTTGTTCTACTCGGAAATGCTCGACGATGCTAAAGACCTCCCTGTCATCTTACATGATATGGGGCAACGGCGTGGTTGGCAAACAGACGGGGAAAGGATAATACTCCATATAATACTGCACCGCCAGTCAGCTGAAAAATACATGATCAACGGCCGTAGTGTGCAACTCCAAGCTACAGACTGTGGTTCGGCAGATTCATCATCTGTGCGCAAAGCCATGAAGCATAATGCCGGAACTGTGGTCATGGTCGATCATGAGAAAGGCAAAGCGGAACTGAGTTATCGGCTGTTCAAAGACGTAGCCCACGAGCTCTACCACAGCTTGGAATCCATGCAAGAATTCGCAGAAAATGAAGGAACTGATGGTCTCAAACTCAAATGGAATTGGAAGAAACTGGTACTTGGCTATGAGTACATGGACCTGGTTCGTAGAAAGCACGATATTGCTGTCAAAGAACCAGAATTGAGGAAGACATGTGGAGGCTGGCCTGAATACGCACGGGATATCGGTGCCCTTGTTCTTTTCGGAATCGATTTTGGAGATATGTTCCGGCCTCGAGACATTGCTGGACTATGCCCAGGCTTCAAGTCAGTCCCTCAGGGCAAGGACTTTCTTGCCATTGAGGTTGCCACGCTCCGGTCATTACATGCCGAGAACAGCTCAAAGCATTCAGAGAATCAGATCACCCCTAATGGTTTGCAATGGAGTCGTTCTACGCATTTATTTCAACCTTGCCCTCTCGACTACCGAGCGATGAATGGGCTGTGCAGGTGTGAGCGGATCCAAGAGTTTGTACCAACAAGTATGTTCAAACCTACTTGTCCTCCAGGACCTCTGCCAGAAACTGGCGCAGTGATCTTTGGCCAAGTCTCCTCTCGCCTGCACAAGAACCCCTCAAAGAATAAAGTGGTTGATCAGAATGCCCTGCAAAGGCAACAGAAAAGGATTTTGTCGTAAGTCAATCTGGCACTTTCTGTCCCACTTCAGAGTCAGGGGAGCTTTGTTGATCGAGCCCAAAGGCAGATGCACGGCGACGATAGAAAAGGTCCTCTGCCTCCTGAACAAAGTAACTCGGAAATGGCACGAATCAACCTCAGTCGATTGAACCCGCAACTGGGTAAGTCGCGGCTGGGATCTAGATCCCCGCGTCAAACATCTGGTACAACCGATTCAAGCGCTGGAAGAAGCTCAAATGCTGCTTCGACGGGTCTGGGATATACGACACCGGCCACTTCTTACGATGCTAGGTCCGAGGATGAGCATATCACCCCCTTCTCCTTCTCAAGTTCCGGTAAGAATTCAGGGAGCAGAACATGTGCATATCGCTTACATATTTTCAGATTTCGATCAACGTGTAGAGATTCAGCAGAGTCGGTACAGCGATGTACTCAAGAGTAACTTGATGACAACTCCCGTTCCTGATACAGTCCCCTTTAAGGGGCCTCCACAGACAAGTTATTTCCGCCAATTCAATCGTAGCCATGTTCCAGGTGGATGTCAATTTGGAGACATTACTACTTATGGGCAGAGATTTAACGGACCCTTGGATAAAGGAAAAGGTGTTGATAAATCGATGCACCACTTGCATACCGGCCAGCTCGAGCTCCAGCAACAAGCAATGCCTCGTGCTCGAAGCGTATCGACTTTGGCAACTTCCACAAATTCGCTACGCACTGCGTCTCAACCAAAAGCATCTCCTACGCTGAGACGTGTGCCAGCCTTCGATTGGAATTCAAATCGATGTCGTGATATCTCCGAGTTCTGACTGTCTGTATTTATTCGTTGTGATGCATTACTCAGTCTGAACCTGCCTTAGTGGCGTACGTGTTGATGAGATATGGGTAATGAAAGTAACGGCAAAGGTGGATGGGATAGGAGTTGATATGACGGCTCATTTGGGAGTAAGGAGCATTGCATTTAGCGGTAGATCTTGGAATATGTAAATAAAGCTTTATTTAGTTCATGTTGTAACATCATCATTTCCCAATGTTCACTGCTCAGGCGCAGATGTGGTCGTCCCTCTCAATCTGTCAACACCATTTACACACTCAAGACAACACAATACCTATTTCAAATGACCTGGCCGAGGATAGCCACTATAATTCAGAATGCCATGCTCTTTACTCCCGCTGCGGACAATGTATACGCTCCGCCATCCGCCAGCTTTCAAGAAAATAATGAGGATGAGTCTTTTGTTCAAATTACCGCTGCAGACAGTGTGTACGCTCTGCCGTATGCGATTTTCCCGGCAAACAATGAGGATAATCCCTTCATGCAAGTTACTACTACGGACAATGGATGCACTTCGCCCGATGGCCTGACATTCCCCCCAATAACTCCGCCGCCATCGTCAGAAGACACATCGCTTCCACTTGAGTCGAGTGAAGATATTGATGAGTCTAATGTACGCGGCCATAGGAGGACTCGCCGGACACGAACGCGAGATGTAAGTACTGTCGAAGAGCCGAAGGAGGTTGATCATAAACCTAATGCGCGAAAGAGTCGCAAGACACATTAAAGTCAAAGCTCTTTGCCTGCCGTTCACGGTTCGAGAAATTTGCTGAGCATCAGCTTGCCACTGCCCATTCCTGCCTTGCAATTCCTGATACTCTACATCTTTCATCTTAGATCTTCCCGCCACTTCTCAACACTGTCACCGACCGCCAGTCCCGATACTCTTTTGTTTACGTTCTCAGCGCCTGCAATCTCTCGGTCGGATGTTGTTCTGCGCCTTCACCAACACAGTTCAGGTCTTTAAGGAAGCGTTTACAGCTCTAGCAGCTAGGGGAGTTCTCGAGATGTAGGACGTTATCTTTGATTCTCGAAGCCATGACGACTTTCTAAAAGGACGTGTATTTGAAAGATGGTCTAAGAAGCTAGAGAAGTTGTAATGGTCTGGCGCTAGCGTTAGCGCTAAGTATAAGGTTAAGCGCTAGTTCGAGTTAGTTAAAAGTATAAATTGTATACTTTTATAATATAGTATGACTAAGTACTACGGTTGAGGCCGCTGAATTCGGCTGGTTTAGTCGCTGTTTTACGCAGCCTCAACCGCTCGCTAAACTCTCCCTGCAGTACACGTGCTTTAGTTCACGTGGCGCAATGACATCTGCGTCCCGTTCCTAAAATTGCTGGTTGTTATCTTCAATTATCCTAACCAGCTAAGTCCTCAATTCAGGTGTCAGAAACAGCTCCTCATCAGTCATGGCGGGGCTCGTCTGTCTCTGCCTTAAGGCCGCTCCCGGCTACATAAGTCTCACAGTTTCCGCCTACCCTCTGACCTGTAGCAATTATCTTATCTCCTTTGTATACTCTTTTCCTCGAACTCGCGACGAGTCCCATGGCCTTGGCTACGATTTCCTCTTTCACGAAGACTCTTCAAGTTTATTTTCTCCTTAGCGCTTGGCAGCGGAACCGATATGCGATGAGCCCGCCCTAGAAGGCTCACCCCAACCACCCAAACCCCCCAACCGCCGACGCTAACCCTACCACAATTTTCTCCATTTTTCAAAGTCCTTAGGAAATTCTTAAAACTTCCCAGATTGTAGATAATACTCCAAATATCGCAAATATCCTTTTTTTTTCTTCGAAGTTGTAGTGTTGAGGTCTTCAAATTCCAAGTTGAGCAGTTGGGTGGTAAAACCTTCTAGACCCAGTTCTAGCTTCGCTGAATTCTTCTCGGTAGGAGTTAACGCTCTGAATTATAGCGCGACTAGAGATGACTATATCCTAGGTGAGAGGGGTGAGCAGAGATGAGGTGGTAGGGTGTGCACAAGAAGGCTGGTGAGGATGGATGAGTTCGAGGTGAAGCGAGGGTAGGCAAAGCGGCGAGTGTCACGTGTATGGTCACTTGGCACACACACCAGGCCCTAGGGGAGGTCAGGATTGGCGTGAAATAATACTAAAGATAGTCCTATAATAGAGCCCCATAGAGCACTGGATTTTTAGGCTCATGTTATAACCTAAACTTCAAGTTGACCTATTAAATTTTGGCGCTGGTAGTACAGAGTGGCCAAGAATCAATTTGCTGTGGAGAAGTCGCCCTGATGCTAGCTGAGTGGACTACTTTTCGGTTCACTATTAATAGTGCTTCACTTAACATAAGCTTTAACCTTTACCAAGCTTAAAAAAGTTAAATTACAGCTTATCAAAGACTCGGTTAGAACTTGAGAACCTAGATCTTTACTAAACAACCAGAAACGGTAAACCAACCGACTTCAAAAGACAACAACCCCTTCACCCCCACTTCTTTCTAAGAACTTTTAAAAACAATAATTATTACAACCTCCAAGTGACAATAATCAAAGATCAAATCGTATTCTTCAAACTTGTAACCCTCTACCCCTCCCCCTCTAAATCTCACTATTTCCCATCTCACAAATAACCCTTATCATCGCCTACCACACAACTCACAAACAAGCCCTAATCCCCCCCACAACATTTCCAAGCCCCAAATCCCCATCCATATCTCTCATCCAAATGATCCTCCATCAGCAACCCCCATCGCCTACTAGTTACTCCACGAACTCCCCTCACTTATCCAACTCATCTACCCTACCTCCCACTAACCCCTAACTCTCCCCACGCTCATAAACCAATCACACCTCCTTATAACACTTCAAACCTCCACCCAAGCCATAGCATCCACCTAACAACCCCTAGCCCTCACCGCCTGGAAGCCCTAACAAAGCCCTAGAACTCCAACTTCCAACCCCTATCCCACATTAGCTTAAATAGAATATACTTCACGCGTTCATCGAGTTTGGGGTTAAAGGGATAGGGCTGCGAGAATATAAATGTAAATATATATAAATAACTGGTAACTAACTACCCAGCCTATTAACTAACTTACTTTCTATATTATATTCTCTTAAAAAAACCCCTAATTAAAGTAAGAGGATCTTCTTAGAGCTAGCACAGAAAGAGCTAGTGTAAGATCAGACGAAATATATAAAAAATAACTTAATAAGATTCTCATATAAAGTTTATAATAAGTAGCATTTTCTGTGGAAGAAGTAGATAATTAATAAGGTTGGGAAAGTAAAGCGGAGAGAGTATTAAAAAGATAAGAGTGAGTAAGTATTTTAAAGAGGGAGAGGGAAATTTATTAAAGCTTAACATATGTGTTGGTATCAATATTCATAGTGAATATCGGGGGTGGATTGAATAGGTTGGTTGGTCACGTGTACACTAGTTACTAGCCTTAAGCGAATGCGCTACAGTACATAAAAGGGAAGTCCTCTACTCCTCTTTTACAATAGAACAACCCGATCAACACCAATACTAGCTCAACTGATATACCTCGTTTCCGCGGGGTGGTATCACGAGCAGTAGGTGAATCGACAATATGATGCAGAACTTGACGAACATAGATCCAGACTCCCCTTGAGGGAGGTCAAGGTCGTACTCTCTGGTTAATCCTATTTTGAAACTTGATGAGCTAGACATCCGTAGCTAAGTGCTAAGGTCGTTGCAGTAATGCCTTGGGTCTAGTATCGAGATCCTCTTACATTCTATGCCCGCGGACTCGTAAGCTCCAATGTCGTGTCACGGATCTTGGCAAGAGGTGATCTGTAGCTCGGATCAATGCTATCGATAGATTTAACTATCTAGTAAGTACACCTATAATTCAAGAACACGACAGATCCTTTGACTTCTCATTAGCTTTTTAGTAAGACGGGTACGACTTTACTGAGATATTAACGATTTTATTTACTCTTATTAGACCTTGATTGCCCCCTCTACTGCACCGCTAGAGCTTAAACAGCAACGGGAATTAACTCGTGAGTTCCATGACTGCTTCCCCTCTTTGCCGTCGCTCGGGTTTCACGGCTGCCATTGCGTAATTCGTATCTCCCTCGGTAGGTCCTAACCTTAAAGGCTTTGCTGCTGATGTTGTGCAACAGGTGATCAGTGTTATGTGAATGGGGATCAGCGGGGGCCATGAACGAAAGTTTAAGGATCGGCAGCTTAAAGTTTTGCCAGCGGCCCGATGCGAGGTTTTGTTGACTCTGCGGTGTAAGGCCTGTTGTCTGAAACCCAATTTTGTTACTCCTTATGATTCAAAACAGCATTTCATGCTAAATTGGCTCAAGGTGTTTGTATTAGAGATTGACTTAAGATTCGTACTGGGTGATATATCACAAAGTCGTGATCTGTCCCTATAAGATTTGAGCAACAGTCGCAGCCATTGGGTTGATTTTTAGACAGCCTTGATGCAAGAAGCATTGTGGCCACAATACCATTCGACTTGCGCTGCTGAAGAGGTCAGCTGGTTCATCCGGCAGTTACACAGGAATGATACGGAGGCATCTACGAGTCTCCACGATCGCTTAACTGCAAATCATATCAAAGTCCCCTCTAGACATTTATGAGATCGGTAATACAAGAGCTGTTGTGTTGGTGTATCGTTACTCCTTGCCTCACCTATCCCCCGCAATGCATTATGATATCAGTGTCCTGTAGTTCACTGACGGTGATAGGTTCCAACTGCATTCCATATACGCGAAGAAATTCAGATAAATAAGTGATTGTTCCTCTCTGTCTTCTCTCTTTCTCTCCCCAAGCAATACGAACTCCGCCATTTCACACCCTCAATCCAAGCAATCAAAGCTTCACCGACCCCTTAACTCTTCTTTGCATCAACTCTTCTATCATCGCACTAAAGAGATTCTTCATTTGCATCTCGTCATGTCTTCAAGCGAAATTGCCTTTGATGTTGACATCACTGGTAACAAATACTATGCATCAGCAGTCATTGACGGAATTCAGTATGCAGATGACACCCGGGTGACCATCACAAAATTCCTGGGTATCAAATTCAAGTCACCCACGGACAGCGTAGAGCTCAATAATGTGACGCTTACCCCCTGGCAGTCGTATTCGTCCCAGTATTCAACTCAGAAAAATGCCGATGATACGTTCGATATCGCTTTGACGATTATTCTCTCACAAACTCCTTACAGTTTTACAACTGCCGATAAAATTTCCATTGGAATCAATGGCGACGTGGTGAGCGACCCGATATCTTGGGCGGACTCGTTCAAGCTCTACGCCGATGAATATCCTAGCGGCACAGTCGAGGTCGAATGTGCGAGCGTACCAGATCCGAGGCTTGCAACATTCCAGCAATCCGTTTATCTCCAGCAATCAGGTACTCAACTTATTCAGCTCGCCTTGTTACCCGGTGAAACAAAGCCATTCAGTATACCAACCGGCATATACGCCACCGAGGCCGACGATCTCACCGACCAAGAAGAAACCGTTGTCGCCTCCGCTCAAGTCTCGCCCAGCGTCTTGACTGTCGAGCTTGAAAAAAAGACGACTGTCAAGGTGACTTATGGCATAGTCGTGGAATACTGTACCGTGGCCGTGAACATCGGAAAGCTTTCGTCCACTCTCGCAAATGAACAACTCGATGTCAAAATTGTCCAATCCGGCACGACGCTTTGCGAGTTCCCTAGCTTTGGTGATCAGAGGACGGTCGAGCGCCGGCTGCCCTCGTCCGGCACAGTTGATATCATCGCCCAGGTTACTCTGAACAATATCAAATATTCTGCTACCAAGACCGCGGATCTCAAAAACTCGCTGATCGACGTCTTCATTGCATCCCTCGATTTTATCGAAGAGGGTGTCGACACTACGGACTTCGTGGATTTAAGCGTCAAGGTGGACTCAAGCTACCAGACTCCTGACGCGAGTGTATCTGTGCGCCTCAGTTCGGAAGACTTGGCCTACATCTATACGGGCAGTGTCTCAGTCAATACATCCCTCAATGAGTGGGCCGTGCTGCTTGCTCCGGGCACATACACAGTTCAAACAACGGGCTATGTTTATGAGTCGACTGTATATGCTGCCAAAGCCCCTGCCACCCTAGATGTTGCAAAAGCCAACGGTCCGGAGCTCGTGATATTGATAAAGCAAGGAGCTAACCTCATCGTCCCCGGATTCCCGGATTTCCTGAGCTTTGGTGGCATGACCGATATGGTAGATCTCGACGGAGGCGATTTCGTGGCAGCCAGCGCTTCCTCGATTTGCAAGTATGCCGGCAATAACGGAATGGGCGATCCGGAGAGGTACTTGGCGGACGATTCGGCGACCAGGCAGACGATTCAGATGGCAGACAAGGTACAAAAATCGCTCGACGATGACCGCCCGGTGGTGCCATTGATGGTCTCGTACACGGTCAATCTGTCGCTGGGCGATACCGAGACGAACCTGCGCGACGAGGAGCGTCTTATGCACAGCTGGGGGAATTTCATCTTGGCATTGGACGTTGCTAGTAAGACTAGCACGGAGCCCGCGTACACGAGTTTCATTGTCAACCCGGACTTTCTTGGGGAATGCCAAAAGGGACCGTCGGGCGAGGGTCTGGACCCAAGCTACGTCGTGCCCGTACGCGGGCCGCTGGTAGCGGCGCTTCTCTTTCGAAATATCGCCCTCGACATACCCGCCGAAATCAATGACACTCTCAAAGGCTACGTGCTGGCGGTCAACTGGCTGGTACGGAGCCTTGCTACGCGGGTGACGTTCGGGTGGCAGGTCAACCTCTGGGGCGTCGGTTACTCGGAGTGGATCTACTCGAAGGATCCCGCCGCGCCCGGCCCAGAGGAGATGGCCCAGAGAACGGCCGATTATATCAAGACACTTGAGGTATACAGCGGTCAATATCGCCCTGACTATCTGGCGATCGACCGCTTCGAAGCGGATGACTTTACCACGCGGGCGTACCAGCCCGGCTACTGCTACGGCCCGTACGAGTGGGGCCGGTTTTTCGACTTCGTCGGCGAACTCGGCCTAGAACTCCAGGTACCCGTGATGCCGTGGCAGATTCCCGCTAGCCGGATCCCGCACCGCACCGAAGCCGTCGTTAACCTGGAAAAAGAGCAGTGGGGCACCGGGGGCACGTATATCTTCGGTGACGTTGACATCAACGATGACTATCACAACATCCACCCAACCGTTCTGGCAATCAAACCCAGCCCGATAACCGACTACAAGAACGTGGAGGAAATCTTTGCTACCGCCCCGCCATACAACCTGAGCTACCAGAAATACGGGGACTTCCTGCTGCGTGGCATCTTCCACGTGATGCTCGGAGGGGGTGCTACCACCGGCATCATTTACAACCCGGCCGGCGGGAATACCGGCACGACGGGCCGGTGGACGCAGGCAAAGGTGAAGTCTTATTCGACCAACCCGATAACGTTCAGCGAGGCCTCCTCAGCTCAGTATCAGGCCTATTATACCCGCGTAGCATCGCAAAAGGCTGCGTCTCACTACCACTCCACCTTCACAAAGTGATCTTCTTCAACAAGGCTCGGAAGGTTATCAAAAGCCCCTTGAACAACTGTTTATGTAGCTTCATCCGCGTGATCATTGTCACTTGTTTTGGCTCTATCTCGCTCGTTTAGTATATTGTTTTCACTATTCTATATTAGCTCAACCTAAAGAATAGCAGTTGGAAGATTTTAGGAAAAAGAGAATCTAGGTATTCAACTACCTTTTAGTTTAAAGGGTTTCACTCCATAAGCCAAATCTATTAAATAAACAATTTGACAAGTCATATGAATTTTTGCTTTATATCTCAGGGAAGTCATCTGAACACGAAGGGTGATAGACCGCTGAATGGCTCGACATTTTTCGAACCGAAGAAAATTTCTTGAGATTTCTTGACAAGAGCAGCACTTCCGAGGTTTTGTGCCTAGCCAAAGAAATGGAGTTCAGTCGGCTACCGGGAATGTAGTCGATCTTCGCACTGTTTGTTGCTAAGTATTAAGCTGTACTAAGCCTGAGCCTAGTGCTGTCGATGCTGTATCCTAACGTCACAAATCCGGCAATCAATTTGCTCCCACTCTACAAGCCTCCTGACGTGCTTCCTTAGGAAATGCCTACTTAAGGAACCCGGGATTGGAAATGAGGTAATCCTCTCTCGAAGGGTCAGAGAAGGCTTGCCCAGGTACAAGAAACATTTGTTCGGACGCTTGTCTATCCTGATCGATGAAATGGCTTGGCGTAGTGCTCTATCTATTATCAATCCTACTATCACTTTAGACTTGATAACGATCTGGTCATCGTCTTTCACAGGTCGGCCACGTTTAATATGGCGGTAGGTTGTTCCTTTCTCCACGCCGCAGTATTTTTCCTTCAATACAATTTGTATTCTAACAGAACGTGGCGCCAATGGGTGGTGATCGATTCGGCTAACCTTTAACACCTCACCTAATCGATCGTGTTAGGAACAATAGCCCCCAGCTCCTTGTGGACACCAAGCATTTAATCTCACCAAAATAACTTACGCTTAAACCTAATGATTCCAATATGCTATCGCAGACATAGCCTCCTCACACTCCTTTCCCCTCCTTACTTTAAGGTAGTGTTTACGCAGCGGGGTAGGCTCGATTGAGTGGTAAAAGTAGAAGTTAATATTGTCTAATATATATATATGCAAAACAGACTGAAACTAGGCCTTCTACACTTGTACCGTAGATCTGACATTGATCCTGATCCACTTTTATGCCGACACCGCTCTACTTGACCCGTAAACTTACCGAGCACTTGACTGTTGGTACCGCAACGTACATTTCTGGAAGACTGGAACTAAGCTTGACAGCCCTCCAGCTCAGCTACAATTCTAGCACAAAGCTCCCTCTCGCTCGCCTTCGCCACTTCGTCATCACTGCTATCAATCATGAGACAATTGAGCACAACGTCCGCATAAGTGTCTCCACATGCCCATCTTAGGCGATCAAGATACTCTCGACAAATCCATCTTCTTCGCTCATAATGATCCTCTTCTTCATAATCGGAATCCTCAATGCTGTCCTCGAAGTTCCTTAGTTCCTTCCATAGCCCGACTTCAAGTAGAAGAATACCGAGAGAGTATACATCATATGCGTGACGGTACAGGCGCCTTGGATCTGCGTGCTTCGCAGGATGCTGATAATAGTCAAGCGTGAAGCCACTGATGTTTGTCTCTTTCGTCTGCTCGGGCACGGCTACCTCCTCTAGCATGTTGCGACCGTATATGTTGCCAAGTCGAGGAGTTCCCGTTCTACGCCTCGGCTTTGTTCTCTCATCAATCGGGTCATACCATCTCAAGCTTTCAGAGAAGTTATTTAATATAAAGGCACTACGTTCTTCTGTTTGTGGCGCAGATGGCGCAGATGGCGGATTCATTCGGATGATGATATCGTCCGGCCGTGAGAAGATGTAGCCCATTAGAATAGGCTTTGAAACATCGATCTCGATTTTGATCTCGTATCAATCCTCCTGGAGTGCAGTCACATGTTCGGGAAAGAATATCATTGACTCTGCGCGTATGTTCTTGTGCAGCCAGCCACTGGAGTGAAGCAGGCAAACGGCACGCACAAGCTTTCTAGCCAGCTCGAAACGCGCACCGAGCGTAGATCGGATGCCTTGTTTCTGCTTGGTTCCAAGGAGTGACTTCAGCGTCACAGGTGCGCGAAGCTTCAGGTTTCCCGCAGGCCGCTCACGACTCTGAACGCCAATCGTGCCGGGGAGCTTGTAGAGAATGCTGCAATGGCCCTTGTGCTCGCCTTCTATGTGGTCGATCATACCCGCGATATCTAAACCGTAGACGCTTTCCCTCATGTTCGCGCCTTGAACGGTGTTGAAGAAGTTCCTGATGACAGCGCGAAACTTGGGATTGGCTGGTCTGACGATCTCGATCGGTTCGACATCTTCGTCCTCGTGGCTGCTGCTGTATTCGTAGATCTGATCCATGCGAGCCTTGTCGTAATAGCGCGTCTTCATGCCATCCGTTGATAATGATTCCCAGAAGTGCGCCCGGTTTCGATGACGCTTCATTTGCTGTTTCTGCTCTGGAGTGAGTTCTAGCGGCGGTCCGCGGTAGTCTCGCATTTCCACGTAAACGACTTGCCCTTCGAATAGGGCAAGGCCCTTTCCTAAATACAACATCTCACGTTGCTCTTCGTCAACGCTAGTGAGAGTCCTATCATCTGCTTGCTCCCTGCCTCTGTTTTCATTAACTGATGCTTTCAAAGTGGCCGCCGAAGCTAGCAATTTGTAGCCTTCTTGCACTGACGACTTTCTATCGACTTCTGCTTGCTGAGTTGCGAGTCTTGAAGTCGACTTCAGACCTGCTGGCGACTCCTGCCTGGCCAAGCATTCCATAGTAAGATAGATGTTCATTGACTCGAATGCATTTTCGGGACAAAGACGATAGAGCGATTCGCTGTGAGATCTCAAGTCGGCGATAAGTTTCTTGAAGCTGTCCCTGTCTTTCAAAGCCCATTTAAACTTATTAAGCACGGAGAGACGTTTCTTGATTTCACTGATCACCGGCTTGACATCCTCAATTGTAGTGTTTGGGATGGTCAACTGAACGTTATTGGTCGACTGCGATCCATCTTGGATGGCCTGGGCCGGTTGGAGCTGGATACCATAGCGCTTGATGAGTTTCTCCTGGTTGGACAGCGTATCGGCAAGAGCAGAAAGAGTGTTGAAGACGCCTTCGGCCTTGAATCGGTTGCTCAAGAGGTACTCGTGAAGTTTGGTCCGCCTTCGTCTAGTGTGATCGAAGTGTTCCGGCTCGCTGCCGTCTTCATTTTGAATCTGCCAATGGAAGCCCTAGGCTTTGAGAATTGACTGCTGAATCTCCAATTCGCGCAGGTGAGCTGAAGATTCTGACTCTGCTATTTTCACGGTGGTGAAGAAATTGTAACAGTCCGACATGTCGTGTAGAGGGCCGCGATACTGACTGCAAGACTAATAGCATCCATGATAGTGATGGAAGAGGAATAAAATATATACTGCTAGGCAGCGTGGCAAGAGTCGAGCCGCAGCGTGCTATGAACAAGTCAGATGAAGTCGAGATCTTCATCTATAAGTTTTATCAGTGATGATGCACCTTCATATAGTACATAAGATTCTGCCGAAGAAAACGCCAGCCAGCCTGAGATGCATAAGTGGTGTAACGGGCGCCAAGGCTGTGCCAGGAATGGCCAGTAAAGAGTGTAGAAACTTTGACTAGCCTATCTGCAATGTATGCTCTCCGCCTCATATCATCATAAACGCCAAAATAGACAGACACAAATGCGTATATTCTTCTCCTGAGGAGCGACGTCCACACCGAGCACGCCCTGCCGCAGCCTTGCGGAACCGCTGAGAGAGCCTGTGGGGGCTCATTCCACCCTCGTAACCTGTGCTTCTATCTTCCTGACCTTGCTTCGACACCACAAGCATGCATAGCATCGCACAGCGCCTATGCGACGTTCCTAGGTGCGCACAACGAGGGATCAGGTTGGGCAGAATCAAGGCGCGATTTACAACTATTACAGCGCCAGCGTCCGGGTCGGCACGTCCGGCCTGTCTGGAAGACTATCACAAAGATCTTGCATGGTTATGAGCAAACAGCGACTGTGATGGGTACTGATCTAATTAAAGCTGAATGAAGGAGTTGAATAATTGACGTGCTAGGTGGGAGTTCGGTTTACGGGCTCTGGCCTGTTACTTAACCTAGCTATTAAATCTAAAATATATTTAATCCGACCCGTCGAGCACCGGCCACAAGCTTCGCAAATGATTACAGTTACATAATCAAAATTACGTCATAGTTGTCCCAGTGCTTTCATAGGTGCGGGTCGCTTTACTTTAACCAAACATCGTTAGTCGCTTCCACTCGAGGTATGAAGAGCCTCGTAGTTTGAAACTTTACACAGTCTAAGAATGAGCATATCCCAACCCTGAAACAAAGCAGTCTTAGCAAAACGCTGGGACTTGATAGCTCAACGCTATACTCACCGAAATGAAAGATAACAGTTTGAAGTTAAACATTCTCAGAAGCAAATAAGTGTAAGTATTAGGATGCTATACCCAAACAAGACCAATTGGTTTATATATCTACCTCCCCTACGTCTCTTTACTTTTACTCTTACTCTTACTCTTCTTCTCATGTTTCTTCTCTTTAGCCTCCTTTATCTTCTCGCCCTTTTTCTCCTTTACTTCCTCGACCACCTCAATTTCCTTGTTTTTCTTTCCCTTCGCCTCTTTCCCTTCTTTCTTATCCTTCTTCTCTTTCCCCTCTTTCTTCTTCTCACCCTTACCCTCCTTCACCTCCTCCTTCGCCTCCTCCTTTCCCTCTTTCTTCGCGGGCCTCACAGCCTTAGGGTTAATTCCCTTCCTCTTCAACGCTGCCCGCCTCGCTCTCTCCACATACTCCTTATCCTCCTCCTCGTCCCATCCACCAAACACATCCTCCTCCACTTCTCCCTCCTTCTCGCTGATCGGCCTCTTGTCAACATCCAACTCCGCCAACTCCTCCTCCAACCTCTTCGAGGTTGCATCCGCTCCATTTGCGCCGGGGCTCGGCCCCATCTTCTTGAACTTGGAGACGAAGAAACCGTCGACGTTATGCGCATGAGGGTAATACCTTCTGGTCATTTTCATCGACTTATCAAACATCTTGCCCATGTACGAGGTAAAGCCCTCTCGTCCAAAAGCAAGGCCAGTCTCCACCAACTTGACATTCGGTCTCTTCATCAACGCATACTGGACCACACCCTCATCTTCCTCAACCGTAACCGAACAAGTGGAATATACGATATACCCTCCAGTCTTTGAGTTGTGATCTACCGAATCGATCGCCGCTAAAAGTAGCTGCTTTTGTAAATGTGGCAACATGAGGAAATCTCGCTCAGTCTTGTTGGTCTTGACGCTTGCATCTTTGGCGATAACTCCAGTGCCAGAACATGGTGCATCAAGTAGTACTCGATCAAATCCGCCAATGACCTTGGGGAACTCCTTTGCGTTATAGTTACATACAATCGTGTTTTTGGCCCCAAGCCGATGGATGTTACCAATTAAACCCTTGGCTCTGGATTTATTCGAATCATTAGCGAAGATGCATCCGGTATTCTTCATGAGCGCAGCGATATGAGTTGTCTTTCCACCAGGAGCGGCTGCCATATCGAGGACTCGTTCATGTTCTTGCGGGGCAAGGGCCATGACGGGGAGGAACGAGGAAGCAGCTTGCAAGATATAGTGGCCTGCGAGATATTCGGGCGTAGCTCCGAGAGGGACTGCAGATTCGAAAATTTGAAGACCGATCTTAGACCATTTTCCTACGGGTTCGAGAGTGACACCGCGGTTGATGAGAGCTTGAGCTAAATCTCGGCGATGAGTGCGTAGGGTGTTGGTACGGATAACCACGGGACGAGGTGTTTCGTTGGCTTCAAAGAAGGCAAATGCTTCTTTTGGAGGGAAGAGGTTGAAGAGTTTCTCCGCGAGGTATGCCGAGTAGCCATAATATGCGCAGATATCTTTAAGAATTTGATCGGTATATTCAGCTCTTGAACGGCCTTCCTCTGCCAGATTCTTGAAATCATCCAAAACGCGGACTGTATCGTTGATTCTAGTTCGCAAGAGTTGGAGATCTGGTGCTAAAAGTGCCTTCTTTTTGGTGACATCATCGTCCTCGTCCGAATCATCTAAGATATGCGGCCTCTCTCCAGCAATATTTGTTTGCAATGCGGCCTCTTGTAATTCAGCCTCTGCATCTGCGGCTTCCTCCGCCATCTGCTCATCCAATTTCCTCGTCAACCCGGCAATATTGGCAGCAGTCAACTTTTCCTCTGCATCAGACTCGTCCTCATCCTCAGAGAACATAGCCCTTGTGTGATGATCCTCCTCTGAATCATAAACCTCACTCCCGCTCTCCATGAAATCCTCTGTTGGTCCCCTTTCTGCTTCTTCATCGGCATCCGACAAATTATCAAACTCATCCCCCATCAAATCGGCCTCGTCATCATCGTCATCATCATCATCATCGTCGCCCATCTCCTCATCAGAAGGTGGCAATGGCACCGCTTCGGGTTTCTTCGATTTCTTCGATGCAGGCTTCTGACTCGGTAGCGGCAGCGAATTCGTAAACACTTTCTTCGTAGTTTTTGTCTCCGCCACGAATTTCTTCTTCTTCCCACCCTCAGCACCCTTCTTTGCATCTCCATCTCCCTTGCTCGTCCGCCTCCTCTTGTCGCTCTTGTATAACAGACTTTCGGCCCTGCTCTCCGCAACGCTCATCCCCGCCTTGCGCTTCAGATTCGTAAAATGAGCTTCATCGAGGGGTTCAGGGATACCCTGCTTCTTCATCCGTCGACTGAGTCCCATATTGGCGGTTCCGTATCAATTGCTTCTCAATTGATGGAATGAAAAATAAAAGTTGCGTATCAGCACCTCTTCTCGGCGTTGAAATTTCTAGCTCGCGAACTTTTTTTGGAAGGAAAATTGGAGATAAGGTTTAGCGCGATCCTTAGCGTGATCCTCGGGCGCCGTGCCTCCGATGCCAAGATATGCTGCTCGCCCGCTCATCAACACCCTCGAGCTTTCTGCTAAGAATCTTTCAAGTCTCCCCTTGTATAACAACTACGAAGTCATTCTCCGGCTCTTGTCTATCTACAGACAAGAAATACTACGACCAACCCCTCAGAATGACAGAACTCTCTTTCGCCTCCTCCTTCCTCCAACGTCTCGACTCCCTCCCCACCAAAATCCTCCCCGACCATGTCGAAGATCCAAAGAGCTACCCCGCGCGGAGTGCAGTATATCTCCCCTTCCTCCCCCAGTCTACCCTACCCCATTCCAAAATTTCTTTCTAGCAAAGACTCATAATCCAAGCCATCATCCAGCTAACATACCAACCCCGCACAGTACATCCTCCCCAAAATGCCCCGCCCCCTTCCCAAGAAAATCAAACTCTCCCCGGGTCAAGAACGCACCCTAACCGTCTCTATGAAATCCCTACGGAACCCCCCGCTTGACATCACCCTCCCCGCTCAACCACTATCCACCTCCATCCTAAATCTCAAGGAGCAGCTGTCGGCCGAAGCATCGATCCCTGTGTCCAAACTACGACTCCTGCATAATAAAAAGCCGGTTCAGGACTCGAAGATATTGAAAGAACTAGTCGAGGAAACAGAAGACAAGATTGACCTGGGGATTATGGTCATGGGAGGAGCGGCGTCTGTTGTGAAGAAGGGAGAGGATGTGGACGCGGACCCTAAAGTCGTGGAGATAGGCAATGGGAGCGAGGTGTTAAAGACAGATGAATTTTGGGCGGATCTGAAGGGATTTCTTATACAGAGGTTGAAGGACGAAATGGAGGGGGAGAGGGTTGCCAGTGTTTTTAAGAAAGCTTTGGATGCAGAGAAATGAAGTATGAGCTCATGATACACAAACTGGGTTCAGGAGGATTACATTATTGGTGCGGAACAAGTTGTGTCGCACCCGAGGACCGTTTGGTAGCTACACAGCATAACAAGCGCGGAGTTCAAGAAGTGTAAAAGGAGACGATATACTTGCCATGGATACACAAGCTGTCCAAATGAGTGGTATTTAAATCAACAAGCCAAGCTCCAAAGTCAACGTAGCTTTTGATGTCTTTAAAAAATCTGTCTCTCGCACGTCTCGGACACGGTCATAAGGCAATCATTCATTCCTTTCCCTTCATACGAGACTCTCTCACTGTTCCCCATGCTCGCAAAGAAAGAGAACCAAAAGAAGAAAAGCAGCAGAGCAACCGACTGAAACTGGAAATCAATCAATCGCCCAACTATGCATATCATCATCGCACGCAAATCAATGAAAAACTCGCATCACTCCCTCCGCTTCCTTCCCTCCCATCCTCCGCTCATTCATTGTGTGTACGCGGAAACAGAAATAGCAATTTTTTCTCCAGGAAAGTACACGTTTATGCCAAGCCCTTGGAGACTTTGTTGAGGACGGATTGGTACTCGATGTCGTCTTCGTCGTTGGCTTGGAATTCCGTGGCGATGCCGTTGAGGGCGCGCTTTAGGGCATCCTTGGATGAGGCGTAGACCATCTTGGGCTGTGTGCTAATCAGCTAGGCTGCCACCTCTCGTCCACAAGGTTACGTACCTGGATTCCAGCATCATCTGGCGACCATGCGATGAAGGTGATCTTGCTTCTATACCCCTGTCAGCTATCATTTCCCTCTCTCCAAGGACCCCGATAGAGTGCCGGCGTAGCTACGGACCTTGAACCCTCGCCGGAAGCTAAATTGTAGTTGAAGTCGTAGACGGCGTATCTAGGACCCTTGCCAACCTTTCCCTATTCCGTTATCAGCCCTGCCACAACACCCGCCGAGACGCAGAAAATATAAGCACGACATACAGTCTTGCTCTTCGACTGGGCATCGATCAGCTTCTGTCTGAAGGTCTCCCAATCCCCATTCTCGCTCGCATCCTCTACCACAATCTCGGAAAAGTTGTCGTTCAGCTTGAAGATGATGTACTTGATTTTCTTGTTCAGCTTCAGCTCGTTGAATTTTTGGACGCACTCCGCCGCGATGGATACACTATCCCTATATCAGCTCACGGTCCATAACCATCTTTAACGTCGTGGTGCATGTCGAGAGCTCTTGCTGAGGGAAGCCGAAGCACTCTCGCACGACGGCTGGCTGCTTTCCCCCGAGAACAGAATGTGGGATGGAGGGGCACAAGTAAAACTGACCCAGATTGAGACTACAGCACCAAAATCCATTAGCCACATCCCCGAACCTTCGTCGAGGGTTGATATAACATACCATGATGGCTACGAGTGTTGCGCAACAAAGGCCTGCTGAATGTCGAGTCTGCAAAACAATCCCGTCAGCGATGGGGGTCGGCAGTTCTATTAGCTAGCGCAAGAAATGTTGATGCCCAAAACAGGCTCGTGGTCTCATGGTCGCAGAGAAAGGGTCGAGAGATGTACGTACGGAAAGCTAGGAGAAACGGCTCAAAGGCTAAGGGGATCTCAAATGGAGGTTGAGAGGAAGGTGCTGGAGGTAAGTGTTTATCGGAAGGTATGTGTTGATTTTGCGAACGGCAACCAACTCGCGGTTTGGTGGTGGTGGTGGGGTGAAGGCGCTTACCTAAGGAAGTGCCCATTCACGTTCGGGGATTCTGTCGTCAGCTCTGTTGCTGTTGTGGATAGGCAGCCGAGCAACGAGGTAGCACCCATTTCGCAGACTCCAGCTATTGTTTAGGCAACGGGGGGATTATTGGGATTTATTTGTCTCGAAAAGCAGACCTCGAGGAGTTAATCTCGTCAAAAGGGGCTGTCATACGAGACCGGGAGGCTGAACTTTCTGCAGGATAGAATCAAGCATGTTTTACGATATCTCACCGAGTATTCAAGCAAGTCTTCAAGTGTTTATCTGGTTTATTTCTTTTAGTGTACATTTTCTCCCCTTCTTTCATAAATCGTATCACTCTGCAATGTCTGAGACAATGAACGAAGAGGACTGAGCGGCGTGGGTGTTATACAACAATGCAACCACCATCTATGTTGCGGGAGCCCGAGGCAGCTATCGAAAGCGTGGCCGTTGATGGGTATAATACATCGTTCACAATCTATTTCTTTACATCATTCCACCCATCCCACCCATTCCTATTGACACGTTAGATGTGTAGACTCGAGTGAAGAAATAGAGGTACTAACCACCCATACCACCCATTCCGCCACCTGGTGGGCCGCTCTTCTCCTCGGGCGCCTCGACAATTGCAACCTCGGTTGTGCCGAGCAACGAGGCAACACCGCTAGCATCAACCAAAGCTGTGCGAACGACCTTGAAAGGATCGACAATACCAGCAGCGATCATATCAACGTACTCTCCCTTGGCACTGTCGTATCCCTTGTTGAAGTCGGATCCGAACTCATCCATAAGCTTGCCAACAACAACCGAACCCTCAGTGCCTGCATTCTCAACAATCATACGAGCAGGCTTGGTAATTGCGCTCTTGATGATGTTGACACCGAGTCGTTGATCGAAGTTCTCTGCCTTCACCGACCCCAGGGCTTGGCTGGCTGCCTTGAGAAGAGCAGTTCCACCGCCTGGAAGAATACCCTCCTCGACAGCAGCACGGGTGGCATTGAGAGCATCGACATACCGGTCCTTCTTCTCGCCGACTTCAACCTCTGACGCACCACCAACCTTGATAACGGCTACACCGCCAGAGAGCTTAGCGAGACGTTCTTGAAGTTTCTCCTTCTCGTAGTCGGATGTTGTGAGATCGTTCATAACTCCCCGAATTTGCTCGCATCTTTGTGCGATAGCGTCCTTGCTACCCTCTCCATTCAAGATAATAGTATCTTCCTTGGTGATTGTGATAGAGCCAGTCGAGCCGAATTGGTCTACTGTGGCCTTCTCGAGCTTGAGTTCGAGGTCATCGCTGAAAACGGTGGCGTTGGTGAGAATTCCGATATCACCGAGAATGGACTTGCGGTTATCACCGAATCCAGGGGCCTTGACGGCAGCGACCTGAAGTTGCCCACGGAGTTTGTTCAAGATGCAGACAGCGAGGGCCTCGCCATCAATATCCTCAGCAATGATGACCAAAGGTCGGCGGAGTTGTGTAGAGGCCTCAAGAGCAGGAATGATGTCCTGGACAGCAGAGATCTTCTTCTCGGAAAGAAGGATCAACGGATTCTCGAACTCGACCTTCTGTGATTTTGCGTCGGTGATGAAGTATGGCGAAATGTAGCCACGGTCGAATCGCATACCCTCGGTGACCTCGAGCTCATCCTCCATCGTCTTACCTTCCTTGACCGTGATGACACCCTCCTTGCCGACCTTCTCCATGGCATTGGAGATCAGCTTGCCAATATGAATATCACCATTTGCAGAGATAGTTGCCACTTGGGAAATCTCCTCGCTAGTTGTAATGTCACGCTTGTTGTTCTGTAGGTACTCAACGACGGCATTGACGGCAGCTTGGGACCCACGGCGCAGATCCATGGGATTGCATCCTGCAGCAACGTTCTTGACTGTCTCGGAAAAAATGGCACGGGCGAGGACTGTGGCGGTTGTAGTTCCATCGCCAGCTGTCTCGTTTGTCTTGGATGCTACGTCTTGGATAAGTCGAGCACCGAGATTCTCGAACTTATCCTTCAATGTAATAGCTCGGGCGACAGTTACACCATCTGCAGAAACCCATTAGCATCATAGTCATAGATTGCAAATATAGAACACGGCTCACCCTTAGTGATCTTCGGTGATCCGTAGCTTGACTCAATCAACACATTCCGTCCCTTTGGCCCTAGAGTTGTAGCCACTGCCTTTGCTAAAGTCTCCACACCAACCAACAGAGATGCTCGAGCTTCGACGCCAAACTTGAGGTCCTGATGCGGGAAACAACCAATTAGCCTCCATTCGTAACGATTTTCTGTTTCCGAGATCCTATATGATGTATGCAATGACATACCTTATGCGCGAATCTTAGTTGCTGGGCATTGAAGCCTGACGATGTAGTGGGACGAAGCCTCAAAGCTGATTGCCGGCCGAGGATCGAAGCTCTGGAAGTGACTGCTCGCTGCATGCTGAAAAGATTTCAATGATCGACGCTGGAATTGAAATACAATTAAAGAGGAGACAATAAGGTCTTGGGAGAGCAATCGAGGATTGAGATGATGGACGGGGAATTGGGAATCAAAACAAATAAGGGTTGACTCGACTTGGGGATCTCAAAAAATTATTCCGGGGATTGAAGACGAATAGAAGCTACCAGAAATCCGCTAGAGTGTAAAGAGTATGGCGGACCTCGGCCCGAGGGTTTATCCGCATGAACCTCCAGTTGTCTCGGTCAGCTCGGGTAATGCACTCAACATGCACTTCTTATTGTACGGAAGTACTTCACTGAAATGGCGTGAAGAAAGAGAGGCCTGGAGAGTTTAGTGATTGATGAAGTTATCAATTTGCTGCATAGGAACTTGCTATCTTTCCTTGTATGTCTCAACCTGTACCAATCGTTGATCTCTATGGGTCTTGTCTTTCGGCGTTCCTGAACGTATACCTGTTCCATCTCAAAGAGCTCGTGCTAAGCTGGCGCTCTTGGGAAGTCTTGACACATGGGAAACATTTAAGAAGCTGATTTTGTACAACATAAGACTTTCACTTTAGTGAAAAGTATTCTGAGCGTTGCTGGCTTTTTAGTCTTTTTGCGATTCAACTTCAGGCAAAGGCCGGATAATCTTCGGCACTGAAAGCTTAGTGCAAAGACTATTTGGACAACACCAACATAATTCCCACATAGCTCTTAGAAGAGAATGATCTCTCCAAGACATTACATCGTAAAGTCTGCTATGTCTAGATTCTTTTGGTACTACTCTCTGAACAAATACATGCCTATCTCCTTTATCTACTAATATAAGCAACAAACAAATTATTCCGCGTCTTCTGCTTACCGGTACATGACATATATAAAGCTGTAAATGGAGAATTAAGAAAAATCCACGAAGCCGCCCTCTCTTTCTTATGTTCTTCCCCTTTGTTAAAGCTAGTATACATAGTATAATGCACAGAATTGCTTGAACCTCGTTCGCTACATGAAAGGAAAGTACCATCCGGTGGTTTCTTTACCCCCATGTCAAATTCACGGGTCAATCTTGTACCCATTTTCCTCCATGGAAATGCTTCACATGCTATGCTATAAATTGATAAAATTCAAGGCTATTTATCACAAGAGTTTAAGCATAGTATGTCACGTGCTTTATATTACTATCAGCCATACATAAACTTCCTTTGAGCAATTGAAATCATATCTCAACCGCATCTGCTTGTAGGACCCCAATAGAGTTCTACACATCTTTCGCGTTCTAGAATGGTCCAGCCAGTCTCAATTCCTTTGATAGCTCAGCTAGCAGGAGCAAGCGAGTCAATATAACTTTCTCAGCTTCCAGTTGTGACAGCCATCATCCTTGTTGACTACTTTCATTGCGTCTTTGGGGTTCTGGAGCACTTTAGTTCCTCGTTTAGCATAGATAGGGGTTGACAACCTCATGGCCAAGTTTGCCTAATTATAAACAACTCTTAATGTCAAAATACTCTTCCCTATTCACAAGTCTGCCCGCTGTAGTTTATGTAGAGATGATAAGCGCTGTTATAGTGTCCAGTTTCCTTTAGTCGTTTCATTGACATAGTCTGAAGGATACCAACCCCATAGCCCTCTGATACTTGCAATTTGCCAATGACTTGATCAACTCCGAACTTCTCCTCCAGGTATATGACGTCCTAGTCTAGTATACCGAAAACTGTCTACAGGAATGATCAAAATACGAATCGGGATCTACCCCCAAATGGGTATAGCACTCTTGACCCCTGCCCTATTGATTCATCGCTAGCTCCAAATCGCTAAACAGCTTCTTCCCACAACTTCATTTCTGAATATTCTTAATTTACAAAGTCCTACACAATCGTCATTCTTCAACATCCCACACTTCTCTTTACAATGAAATCACCATCTATCATCCTCAAAATCTTCTCCAGAGCCCAACGACAATCTGCATTTCTAGCGGGAACTGCCTTCTGCAGGTAGTGACTGCTACTCTCCCACGCGAGCGAAATTGCATCTGCGCCCGTTTACAGGTCGCGAAATCACATACTTGCAGTACGTACTTCCGTCATTGCTGAGGGATTACATGGAGTAGTTGACGGGTCGTCTCAGACATCTCAAAACCAATATTTCCTGCGTCAAGCCACTAGTAGTGTGAGCTTGCGTCTTCTGACATGTTGCTCTTGAGCTTTCGTTTGCCTTCGCTGGCGTCGAAAACCTTGGCTCACTCTGGATCTGCTACATCAAGCTATCTGCCTACCCGCAAGTAGCACAGCGCCTTAGCCTTTCATGTGTATGTTGTCAATCCTTTCTCGAGCATCTGCTTCTCATTTTGTGTCGAGTTTTACTGATCTGGCCGATTTCAGCACCTTTTCTTGCGTTCAATATCTCCATCCTTTTGCGCTCGTCGAGGCCAACAATTTCTCCCCACTAAAGTCTAAAGGACGATATCCGCGCCACACATACCATCATATCCATCGCCATCCCTACATTTTCCTTCGCACTCAGATATGGTAATCTGCTCCTCTCGCCGCTGTAGGTCCAGAGGATTATACCCGAGGCATGTCTTCATCAAAATGCAACCGTCAATTCATTATCCACGCTCATATCACTTCATTGCCCGCAAGAAGGACACTAAGAAGGAGCCGACAACTGAGACAGATGACGAAAAGGACGAGTCGAGCCTATCTGAGCACGAGTCTAAGGATAGTGGAATACAAGGGTATTCCGCTCTTCCATCCCAGGGCTTTGTTGCTGTGTAAGTTTAATCTCAATCTCATATGCTTATATTCACTAATGTGAACTAGTTTCATGTCCTTCAACACAATTGTCAAATGCACACTGCTTGGAACTTTGCCTGCTGCAGGAAGCTGCCAACAACAACGTCTTCAAGGGAGAGATCAAGAACTTAGCTGACTTCCCCGCCTATCATAGTGGGAGAATATGCCAAAGACATGTTCAACACATGATTCAAAACCCTTTGCTCTTTTAGCATCATTCCAGAGGGCTAGCATCAATGAAATAACCTGGAATGGTGCTAAAAGAGCAACTTTAAAGGTGGCGAAGACTATGCTCAGAAGAAAGACGCAAGTCTCCTTCGTCTAACAGTCATCAGGCCAAGGTCCAGCATATGTACTAAGTGCTGTGTTCAGGCTACAGGCAGACTTGAATAGCACACGGAAGGAGATGTAACATTGTTACAAGAGCACTTATGAACTCATTATGGAAAACTAGACCAATGGACTTGAATATGCGCTATCTTCGTAGCGAAACAAGGGGATAGAGTGCCCCTTAGCCTTGAGCAAGAGGAGACCGAAGGCGAGAAAGAGCCGTTCGAGTCGGCAAACTGTTTGTCGAGGATGAGCTTCTGGCAAAGAGAGAAGGGCCAAAAGAAAAACCCTGGATCAGCTCCTGGGTCTCGGAAGAGACGAAAGGGCCAGGACGATGATGGGTCCGAAGAGACAATCTTCTCGACACCAATAAAGCGCCGGAAGATTGAATCTCACAGCTCCTCCTAGAGAAGATGCAGTGATTCCTGGCATTAAGCAGCCAGGTCCTCACTCACTGAGGTTGTCTTCGAGGGCATCAGCAAGACAGAGCGCGCCAAGGTTGGGAGGGCTTCCTCAGGCGCGCAACTGAGCCTCTAGCTGGAGGGAATAATATCAAAAAGGACTATGGTTTCATTGTAATCGGCAATAAAGAATCAACGTACCCTTATTCTCGGGCGGAGGCTGAAGAGGCTAGTAAGAGCCGTTCGAGTCGGCACCCATCAGGTTCTGGTTGGAACGACCATTACCACAACTTGTGGACAGCAGCCAATGGCCTTGCTGCTGAGCCTCGGCTTCAATCCCAGGTTGGACGAAGGCCAACAGAAGGTCTTCAACCAAATGGTGAATCCAGACGGACAGAAAGATGGGTCTCTAGACATTGAAGGCGGTCAACAATCACAAGCTACGATGGAGCCAATTCGCACCAGATTCCCCAAAGCCTCCAATGCCAAATACCTCCCAAGCTCGAGGCACCAGAAGACGCCGCGGAGAGATGCATGGAATGCTGTCTATCCCGTCTTCTGGGCTAGTCAAAGCGGTCTCTTGGGAAATAGGGGATTAGAGAGCAATTGGGCATCGCTTCAAGTATGATTGTACCAGCTAAGAGAAGTCCCGGTTAGCCCTGAACTTGGGGCTCGCCTTACCAGCGAGGCCCTTGTGTCTGGGCTGACTGGCACATCGATTAGCATCCTCACAGCAGGCAGGCGCCATCCTGCTGTTTGAGCAGTCGCTGGTTTTCACGCCAGCGGTATATTATTTACACCACGGTGCAGCACCCATGCAGATAACAGTCATTCCCCTCGTTTCGCAGACTCTTTTCGAAGAGTTCATCAAAACCAAGTACCCATCTGAACTTCAAGACGGCGATAAGCTATGTTCACAGTTTATCCACCACCTGGCATTGTGGCTGCCACATGAAGCCTTACAGCAGATGCCAGGGGGGTGTTTCCCACGCCGACTTAGGTGAAGAGAACTGGATTCTTTCCCACAATACTACCTTATCTTCTCTCAATTTCGACATACTGCCTTGCGCATTGATTGAAGTTAGTTTCATAGAAGGGATGGTGAAGGAAGAGATAGAGTGAAGGCTTTATTTCTGCCTCCACCTTATTTTCTATGGAACTAACTTGAGTCTGTTCGCAGAGCGGTATATCATGAGTGAGAAAGGGTGAGGTGGCATTGTACAAGAGATATCTTGTTGAAGACCCATTCTTCAAGATACATTTGTCGATAAACCACCACTTTTTTGTGAGGCATTTGGAGGCATAGCAATTGGAAATGATGGGATAGATTATTAGAACTGGTGTCGATGGAAATAAGGTTTGGTTTGTGGTGGCGTTGAGCTCGCGGTGGAAGATATATGGTGATGGTTACTTTGTGAGTGTGTGTAGTGATTAGAATAATATGCGTGGTAATCTACCAAAAGATAAAACACAAAGCCATTAGACCCCACTTGACCCATTTTTCATGCCCCAAAGTGAGATTGGAGAGATGATAATTATGGGAAGCCAGAGTTCGAAACAGTAATCCGGAGAAAGTTTTGAATACGAAGTAGTAAATCTGATATGAAGTGCAAAGGGACATGAGAGAAACTAGGTGCGGAAGCACTATCTCCCAGAGACTCAGATATAGAAGCCATACCAAGAGAGATAATTTAATTGTGAATCGATCAATGTGGCACACTGCCCTTCTGCACTGCGACTCTTCACGAAACCTATGTTGATTTTCCCTTTTGGATATATATGTGAGAATATCAAGTCTATTTGCAGTCCCAAAATCAATCGTAAAAGTTGAAATGATCTATGTTTCGTTCTAAAAGATGGTGAAAATCTTTACATAGATCTCACTTCGAATTTTTTCATCTAAGTCTCGTTCTTCTTACTCTGCATGTGCGGTTTATAATTTGAAACCTCTCGTTATCTTTGACTACCCCAGGTCTTAGAATTTGAATTGTCGTTAATCACTTGTTCGTCCACCTCATTGATTTCCAAATTGGAATTTCTAGTCCACGCTGAGGACCCATGTGTGCTGAGTAGGGTTAAACAGTCATTGGTAGTATCATAATCGATGTTGCTAATTCCATAAACAGTTTAGCTGAGAATCTTCGGTGGAGAATAACATTACGCTTGAAAAACATTTTCATGAAACAAATGCAGATTTTGTTCTGATCACAAGATGAATAAAGATGGGCCTATTCTTTAGTTGGGGATATCATTTAGTTGGAAGATTCTGTTATTCAAGGGAGTTATTGACCTTAGCTAGATTATACATGTGATGAAAGATTTACCTCAAAGATGACTCTCAAAGGGGTTAAACTTTTCCCTTTATACAACCGCCACATTTCAAGTACTTTAGAATAAAGAGTCGATTGTGCATTCGCAGAATGTCAAAGATTTCAGCAAGGTCATGTTTCAAAAAGCTGTTAGATGCCGTCAACATATTTTAATATTTAGTAAAATAAAGCAAAACGGATATGATCAGCCAATTTTCTTAAGGTAAATCGTGAGATTCTTTGTTTCAATCCTCCCAATAATTTCAGCCCTATAGGTACAAGAAGCAAATGATATTGAAGGGCTTTCTTCCTATTTGCGGTTAAGAGTGAGACGGAAAAGGGGCCTTGAGGGGCGGCCACCTGAAGTGATGCCTGGCAGCCTCGGCAATTCTGAGTCATCACAGCCGAGAAATTGCGACAAACATCAACGTCAACTTATGGTATTGTCAGCTTCACAAGAGCAACAATTCACCTCCTAAGGACTTGTAAATATTCCAAGCGTACCTGCTACCTGATTTCATTTATGTCACATACCCCGCAGCTGTTACTATAACTAAATTATAGACCAATCCAATTATCCAGCAATGATCTTTACAAATTCAAGTCACCAACATGAATCTGACATGGACATCCAGAAACTCTCACTGAAGAACAGGAGGAAGAATGTAGTACGTCGCTACTGAAAGAAGTTTTATGATCAAGCCTAACTGACTTTGTTGTGTAGCGAGGTTCAGAGTCCTGCGGACTGGTGCTTTTGCACAATTTCAACTGAAGCATCTGATCTAACCTAGATACTATTGTCAATGAAACAATGGTAATAAAGCAACTCAACATCCCGAGTAACTGCGAAATCCTGAGCAACACCGAACAATTTGCCAAACAGCTTTCACTCTACCAGGGCGAAAAATGCCTCCATCATTGATGTCACCTTCATCAAGTTGAAGAAGAATGTTCTTTTATCATTTCTCGCTTTTTGTATGTATACGCCCCTCCTACGTCTTGGCTATACTATCTGCTAATCAGATACTAGTAATCAACTGGTTCGTTCCTCAGCTCCCAACCAAAGAAGATCACGCAACTCAAATGCCACCCCACCCGGGAACTGAGCGCATCCTCCGATTGGAATAAATGAGAGACTATCTCAAAAAGCGTCAAATTCTCATGAAAATTTAGAAAACACCAAATACTGCCCAGCCATGCAATCAGCCAACCAGTTATGAAATAAGAAAAATAACTCGAGTTCCCTGCCCAGGGCCACGAGTCGGAAATATGCAAGTCCTCGTCGTCCATCCACGTATCCATCTATATTCGGATTCCCTGCTCACAGAAATTAAATCGAGGCCCGAGAGTAAAAATGCGCGGCGCCAGCTTCCATGGAACTGACGATACCAGCCCCGAAAAGATATCCTAATAATTTAGAATGAGGAGTATGATCAGATCGATCATGAAATATATGGGTCGATTAGTATTCTGAAATACTATCCCCTCCATATGTGTAGTACTCGCCCGAGAAAGAATTATCTAGCATGCTAGTATAGGTGGGGATGATGCTGTCGATGTCGAAATCCAAATCGTTAGCGCCTTCACCGTACTCATGCTCAGGGGATCCTGCACCAAAGCTAGAATATTGGGAAAACGGGTGCTGGTCTGTTATCGCCATAGTGTGGCCATCAGGAATATCAAGTGGTTGATTGAAGCTGTTGTCGTTGGAGTTTTGCATATCTGCCAAAAGCACATCGATCTCTTCAGCTGTTAGACCGTTTTTCTTGAAAAACTCGATGTTATCGTCGCGCTCTGGTTCTCGTGTCGAGATAGTTGAGTTTTCCTGGGGCTGAAGATGAGGGCTTTCGGGTAAGGACAGGTCTAGGCCAACGAACTGTTCAACCTCAATGTTTGGTATGCTGCTGGTACCTACAGCGTAGGCCTCGTCAGGCTGTTCAGTGTTATTAATGAACTCAGTTTGATAATCAACTTGGTTGGTATCAATCTGTTCATTGGCTGGCGACAAGTTCTTGTTATAAACAGCATCGACCATGTCTTGCCGGAGCTTCTCGTCTCTTGCAGCCCTCAGCTTACCGAGAAGAAGTGCTGACGCTTTACCGGGACTTGGCAAGGCAGGCGATAGAATTGGCGAAGAGGCAACTTCAGGAACGCTTCCTCCAGTTCCCAGTTGGCAAAGATAATTTGGATCAATTGCTGTCAACTTTACCAACCTTGAAGCGGGTGGCGTCATCAAACCCTCCCTCTTTATATTCTTGGCAGGTGTGCAAAAACCAAGACTCTCTTCGAATTCTTCTGAGTCACTGTCGATATTGGTAAAAGCTAGCTTCTTCCCAGTGCGAGCCTTCTTGTGCCCAACCGCATGCGGATTGTACTCGTCGCCTGAACTATTTCCTGCAGCGAGACTATCACCAACGTCATCATCATCAGACTGACGCTCTCTCTTCCTCTTCAGCTGAGCAGTGGCATATTTGCCTCGTCGACGAGGATTGGTAGCAGCAGCATAAGGGGTACCTTCACGGGTTTTGGGTTTGACTTCGTCTCGATTATATTTGCCTGAGCCTCGGGTGATGCCATGATCAGTCAAGCTTTCCTTTCGATCTTCATAAAGCTCATCCCATCCAATTGTTCTCATGGCAAAATAGTCGCGCACCGAGTTGCCATTCTTGTCGAGTATGAACTTGTCCTCATCCCGGACGTAACCACGAATAGTTGGATCGAGGGCTTCTCCTGGCTTCCCGAGGGCTGGTGGGATGAGGTGTCCTTCGCTGACCAAAACCTTCCGAACCTTATTAAGATTCTGAATTGCCGATGCACCGCTGGAACCAGGGCTCAGACGATGAACAATTCTATCCCAGGGAATAGTGTATTTGTCTCGGTGGCATTCGTACTGAAGGTGTA
The DNA here is from genome assembly GCA_000328965.1 of Ascocoryne sarcoides NRRL 50072. Taxonomy (NCBI): domain Eukaryota; kingdom Fungi; phylum Ascomycota; class Leotiomycetes; order Helotiales; family Gelatinodiscaceae; genus Ascocoryne; species Ascocoryne sarcoides. The sequence continues at coordinate 2,434,093 of KB205947.1, read as the reverse complement.
AGATCAATTTTTCTATCATCCGAGGCCCTAATCAGAAAGGTTAACCATCTCTATCTAATCACTCCGACTTGGCAGAAGAGGAAGGGAGAACACATACTATGCCAATTGACCAAGTGGCGCCCCTTGTGACGACCATTGGGATCCTCATTGGCCTTTGCATTCTTGAATTTGCCAGCCTTGTTCATAGAGTTGGGGACTCGCGGGTGATCTGGACCAATTGGCACTCCCTCGCTGTCACGACGAGTAGGGGCAGGTGATGGCTCGTCTTTGTAGTCAGAACCTTCATCATCAGAACTGAATTCTGGGGTCGAATCAAAGTCTTGCTCGTCAGAATCCTCCGCCTTCGGCATATTTGGGCTCAATGCATGAGCGAATGGCTTGTTGAAAGTGCTGCTCTTTCGGTATTTCGCAGATTCTTTCTTCTTCCTCGCGGCCTTGTTGGATGTCGTAGAAGGTGCCATCTCGACGACTCTTGGTGGCTGATAGTGTTGTGTGTTTGAATTCAGATAGTCTTGGAAGCAAGAGGCTTGTCAGCTTAATGTGCTATTACACAAAAAGTAAAAGATTGCATTGCTGCCGGAGAAGGTGTTTTTCAAGACATCGCAAAGCTGCAACAGACCATATACCATTGGTCTTCGGAGCGAAGAGGGAAGCCATCATGGGGGGAGGAATGTGACAGAGAACGACCAGATATGGACCATTGTCTTCCCCAAAACCTCTGCACTGTCAAAGGCTGGGCAAAGCGCAATAGCCCTAGATGCACAGGAGGGTCAACTCAAGGCTAAGACTTACTGGATACTGTGTAGCGAACGATTCTAGAGAAGACCCTGGATGTTCATCAAAGGTGAGGTCGATATGGAAGTCGTCTTGAGGGGTCGTTGAAAATCTTGTTCGCTGGCTGTATGGGTGTCGATGTCGATGTGTTGTCGTGGTTGATATAGCTGTTTTCGAGGTTACTTTTATGCTTGAACTCGAGGCAACCTAACTTCTAAGGCTTTTAGTTCGCGATCAGTAAGAGGCCTGTCAAACTCGAGCAAACAGATACATTTTGGGTTTAGCGTCGAGGGGAAATCGAGGGGGCTGGTGGAGCTCGCCTCGATCGGAAGTGTTGAGAAGAACATGCAAACTGGGGAGGCTGTACCTAAACTCCTGAATCTGTTCGGACATCCTGAAATGAAGCAAAAGGCCTTTGGATAAAGATAAGTATTCAAAGATGGAGTTAATAGGCAGAGATGTGTAGATTGGATGTCAACATTCCAACATTTGCGAGCAGAGTTGATTGAGCTTCGGGATTGCAGGTCAAAGATTTGTCGGTTGCCGCAACTTATTTTCGAGAGGACTTGCACCAGACGCCGATTGAATAATAATGGCCTAGAGGATAATTCACTCAGCAAGTGAAGAGCGAGGTGAAGATGAGGCGCTAGCAGTCTAGCTACTTCTAATTCGCAACGTCAAGCACTTCTCTATGATGAAATGCGCTGTATTGACGGTATTCACTCTCCAAGGATGCTCTATTATGGCCGCAAAGAGCAAGTGCATAGGGACTCTATAATTCAGTTTTGCCGATGCCATTTCTATTATCTGAATCTCCGGTTCCAAGAGGGAGAGGTTTCTATTGACACTGTGACGGAAGATATTCACTTGTATACAGTGATTCTGTCATCAATTGGCGGCAGGACGTCTCCTACAAGGCAAATATGTACAGTCAACTGGTTATTTTGAAAAGCTTGTGGGTTGTAATATACACAAGACTCCAATCTCTTCTACCCAAACTCCATCAACAACAAATATAATAGATTCCGACAAACCGGACTCTGCAGCCGCAAAAATTCACGGCCTAGTCATCCTTCGGCATCAATTAGCTGAAACACCAACATTCAATGGCCCTACATGTTGTAGAACCCCTGGCCACATTGCATTTTAACAATGCCCTAACTTTCTCGTTTACCCTTGTGCTGCTTCTTCCATTTCATCTGAATCTGCAAACGCTTCTCGGCCTCCTTCTGTGTAATACTCGTCTGGGCTGATTCACATGCGCTCTGCTCTCTCAAAATCCTAGCCTTTTCCTCCTTCAAAACATTCAGCTCGTATTCCACCGTCTTCTTCTTCCACATGTACTCTTGGGATAACCTATCGCGCTCGCCGCGATCTTTCATCCTCGCACCGAGCTCCTTCTTCAAGTTATCTTCTCTGTTCAGAGCCGTAACCAGACATTGCATCTTGACCCTCTCTTCTTGTCCCGTTGGACTCACGAGATTTTGTGCCTTTAATTCCTCGAGAACGCCCTCCTCGATCCAAATCCGACTATCAATATCTTTCAATCGGTACGCTGTCTGCTTTATCTTGTCCTCCTTCCCCCGTGCAAATAGCCTTCGTAACTCCTCCGCCTTGGCAGCCTCGTTGGCTCTAGCCTTCCTCGTCCATATTTCGTAGGCGATTAGCTCTTCTTCGTTCCTTGGGAAATAACGTTGTGAGTGTGGGACTTCCGAGAGCGAATTTGGAGTCGAGAGGTTCTGGATTTGATCGTTCAGTCGGTCTGTGGCGAGAACGGCTTCCCACCAACGACCTTTTGGTTCGGGGGCTGCTGTGGGAGAGTTTATAAGGTTATCTGCCTTTGAAAACCGGTCAACTTGCTGCAAAATATGATGAAATAAGGATACTGTGTGTGACCTTGAGGCGCGGAATCTCAAGCCTGACTGCGGATATAACGAGGAGGGAAATTGAAGCAAGATATGTAAAGGCATATTCAAAGTTCTACTTACAAACATTTCCGGTATTACTGGTAGCCCGTACTTTGTCTTTGGAAGGATATACGTATCAGAATACGCAGGATGAGGCGGTTGGTTTGGTAAACGGGCTGGAATTGCTTTGCCGGCTGTCCCAAGGGACGCGTTTTCGGAAAAGACTCTAGTAGTAGCCCTGCCAGGTATTGAGGCATGCCATTCGGGAGCGTTGGTCTGAGTTCCAACCATTTCGCTCCACTGTCGAGATGCTCGATGGGTATCTGGGCTAGATCTGGTTCAAGAGACGGAAATCCACCGGAAAAGACTAGTTTTTGTGTTGACGAGTTATCGGATACTCTGTTGGGCTTTATTTGGAACGACCAATAATCATTTTCCCCTTGCGGAGGTATAGTGGAATTGAGGAATGATTGGCTTCAAAGACTAGTTTAAGGTAGCAAATTGCTTTGCCATCCCGACGTGATGGCACGTGACGTTACCGAGCCGGCGACAACTGTATGAATGATTCGGCTGTTTTTCCTCGAATTCCAAGCCCGACATTCGACCTGCAGATATACTTGTACTCTGCCAGGCTTATATTCTTTGTATTTTCAAATTTTGCTACTGGATATGTGGGCATGCGTCTTAGTAAGAAAGTAGGAAGGGATGGGGAGGCCATAGAGAATTAAAGAAGTCTCTTCCACGGCTTTAATTCAACGATCTTGTTGGAAGAGAGTAAAAGGTTTATTACCTCTTTCTCAAGACCGGGCTCTTTTGAGTTACGACAATTCCCACTCTTTGTCAAAAGCTAACTGGCTTGTTAGCTATACTCCTATGGCGCACAAATATATTTTCCAAGCGGCAGGCAGTAGAGGAGGGAGAATAGTTTGATATTAAAGAAACTCTTAGTAGTGTGAGCGATCTACGAAAGCAACGCCTTTTTGACTCAAGAAACAAGCCATCCCCCAACGCCTATCCCGTTTGCATACATACAAAACATTATACAGCCAGAAATCTTCCTCCCTTCAAATCCGCTTAACGATCAGTCAACAATCAAAGGGCTGTCCTCATTTTTGTAGTGCAAGCCCTGATAATGCAACTCGTTTCCACGCCCTTGTCCTTGTCCTTGTGCCAACACTTGATCCTTCCGCTCACGTTGAGACGCTGCCATGAGTCCACTACTATACCCGCCACTATAGCCCTCGCTCTTTGGAACAACACTTCCTCGGCCATATTCACCGCCACTAGCACCTTCATATCCCGCCGCAAACTGGTAGACTTGTTGAGAAGGAGTGTGCATTCCAAATGAGGTTGAATATCCACCATCACGGCCACTTGCACCCAGTGCATAATTATTACCGGCCCCTAAGCTTTCGTCGTTCAAGCCCAGGTCATTATAGGAAATAGGACTATCATAGAACCGCATGAGATCGACGGCTTTGTCCATGCTGAGGCCTTGGCTTTGTTCTTCTTGGGAGGATATGCGGCCTACCTCCTCTTTGATGGTAAAGCGGAGGCTCTCCTTTGAGTCGATATCACGATCCGATGGACTGCTGCGCATGGTACTATCCATCCGGCCTCTAGTCCCGCTGCTCTGATTATGCATGCTTCCAACTATGGCACTTTCGTTCTTGATAACACCCGCACTGAATGCCAGCCCCTCGTCGTCGTCGCCGGTTTGACTCTCGAGGTAGTCGCTGCCTAGCACCTTACGCTTTTTTCCGGGATTATTACTGGAAGAAGCTCTCGAATGGTTGCCGCTGCTGCTTGTAGATGACATGTCGGGTTTGGGAACGGAACAGGAGGCTCGAGGGGGTTTGACGGTGGCGGCGGGCGAGGAGGAGGCTATGCCGTGGGCTCGCATCATGCGTTCGTACCGTTTTGCTCTAGAAAGAAATTTCATACGTTAGCTTTAGGTTTTTGAACATTAAGCTCTAAAGTTTGGAGATGGGTAAGGAAGAAACGGGTTGTGATAGATGAGAAGAGGACAACTGAGTGGATAGGCTAGAACGGTGGGATTGAAGATGATTGGGTGTTGACTTACGCTGCGCCTTTGGAGACGATTTTGCATTCTTTTGCTACTTGGGCGAAATCAACCTGTGGTTTGGGGAGTTAGTTGGGATCTTGCTGAAAGTGAGAATCAGACTGGGAGGAGAGGGACACGTACTTTGCCATTGTTACTATATCGAATGCAACTAATGAGGAACTTGAACTGTTCTTCGTTGCTTGCTGGAGCCATTTTATGGCGTGCTAAAATATTGCGTATGTTTGGCTTTAGACCCAGGTTGCAAGGGTGAGAGTCTGGCAACGGTTGATGTTGATGTTTGACTGTTCTGTATGTCAGCGGTTAGATGGTTAGCATCGAACTATAGAGTTTGAAAGAGATGCCGTTGACGTCAAAGGAACTGAATATTGGGTCTTGGAGTACTTACGGAGGTGGTTCAAGGAAGTGTGAAAGTGCCAAGATGCCTCAGTGCAGGGGAGATTGTTGAAACAGATATCAAATTTATGTTGAGGCAATGATTGAGTCGAGTCTCGAGGCTCTTGCCTAAGATGTCAAGACGTGAGTGTAGACTAGAACTGAGCCGAAATTGACGGAATGAGTAGGGAGCGGATGTCGTGTGACAGAGGGGGAAGTGAAGATGACAAGATGGATTGAGTAGGAATTTGGAAAGACGTCTCACTTTATGGACTGCCAGACCTCTTTGGAGATGAAAGCTACAGGCTTGTCTTGTTGGGTCTACATGGAGAGGTGTGGCAGCTGGCCGTAGCGTTTGCGGGCTGCGCTTTGAGTTGGATAGTAAGAGTTGAGCGAAAGGGGTCTTTCTTTGGTCACAAGTGGAAGGGAAGCAAGAGCTCGTTGTTTAAGAGGGAAAGTGGAGAAATTAGGGTGTTTCCATTCTATGGAGATGCAAGTGCGGAAGACTGCATTGCGAAATGAAACCCCTTCCAGGGAAACATGCATTTAAACCGAGATGATCTGCATACATGAATGAGATTGTGTCTTTGCTGTAGGGGCAAAGAGTGCAAGCGTCCAGCTCAAAGAGCGATGGTCCTTCTTCCTCACCCCCAGCCAAATTCGAAATCAGAAAAAAGAAAAACTTTGCAAGGCACTTAATGTGCAGCAGCAAGAAAGATATATGCCACGGATTAATAAGCACACCCAGTACACACCCAAATGGTGCGTTGGTTAAGCAACTCGCATGGTGTTGTGATTCGTGTGCGATATCATCAGAGTGAAGGTCGATCAGTCTGAAATATGTTGTTAGCATGTAGTTGGGATAGCAACAGAAGAGACTCTGGACAAGTGGCTATTTAAGGGTACTCGGATTGTTTCCTTTAGTCCAAACTGTGGTGATAATAATCGTATGGATTGTTGAGCTTCCATACTAGCCAATTTCCGAGAGACACCTCGTGTTGGCATGACCACTCGATGTCTTGGGCCGTATAGTCATAACGACCACCATCAATGAAGAGAAATTGAGACTGGGCTTCGTTGATGTTGGACCCCTCAATTGTGCTGAATTTGATTGTGTCTGCTTCAAGCATGGCACCTTGATCCACAGCAACAGAGTCGTGAAGTTTTGGGTCCGAGAGGGCATCATCCATGATATGAAATGAGGTCGAAATCGGGGAAGTTGGAGGAGCAGGAAATGTAGTCGGGGCTTTCTCACCTTCAGCCTCCTCAGTCTCAATGCTAGGAACTACATCCTCTTCATCCTCTTAGTCCTCATCGTCGACATTCTTGCCTCTCGTTGCCCTCTTTCCTCTTGCCATGCTCTGTCCCCTTGAGGAACTTTGTTTCTTTACTCCTGCCAGCATAGTCTTGCCAGCTACCTTTGGGGCTGCCTTTGGCATCATAGTCTTGCTGGTATTCTTTTTCTCTGGTGGTGGTTTCGCCGAGCAAGGGCGTCGTTGTTGACGGCGTGAAGACTTCCCACCATCCTGGTCATCTTCGTCGATTACAATTGTAGCGGTCTTCAGCTTTTAGAAAAGCTTCTTCGCTGAAGCGGTCGCATTTTTGGCATGCTTAATACCGACTTGATTGGCAACGACATTGAAATCAACACCCTGATACTAATCAGCTTTGTCATAGAGTAGCCACGTTTTTCAAGAAAAGCGGTGTTATGCCCAGACGCGACAAGAGGTTAGGAGCTAGATGAGCTAAGGGATTTGGGCAGGGAGAGAAACGGAAAGAGAGGACAAAGGTGATCATACAACTTCTTTTTTGAGCTCTGAGAGATCAGGTATCGATATATCATAACTTTAGAAACAATTAAAACTTACCTCAGGAACACCGTTCATCTGGCCTATGATGGCAAGAAGTAGTTTTGATTCTGCTGCTGTGAGCTTGATCTCATCCGTTGCCTCAAAAGCAATAGATTCAGTAGTCTTCTTAGGTGCCATGATGAATCTATGCAAGAGTCAGCTCCGAATGGTGCCGCAAAGTTGAAGATCAGTGAGGTACCAAACGCACCCTGATACGATATTGACGAACGAATAAGAGGAGCGGCTGTGTTTTGAATTGATGTTCTTTCAACAAGCAATGTCCAGATGAGAGCTGTAGACAACAGCAAACAGTGTAGGACGCGATGGTAAATGTTGCTGTATAGGAGGAAATAATTGTCCTGCGAAAAACTGAGATTCTTATACACGCATCGTTGCGATTGCAATCGTTGAACGAGGATAGCGCTGAACTAATTCGGAATAGATTCACTTTCACCTTTGACTGTTCTGGAATTGTTTGATTTCAATGCCTATTGGTCAACCTCAGACCTTTTCGAAGTTAATGCCTTGCATCCCAGGCGCTAGGAAAGACTAGCAATTCTATCCTAAACTACAGCACCTTTTACCCCTTAACTGAAAACCTTTGTTCCTCATGATATAAATTTAAGAACTACATGTACAGCCTATTTTATTGATCTTTCTTGGCATCTTAAAGTGCAGACTTTAGGATTTTCAGCTTTTCATTTTGCTCCAATGTGAGAAGGACTTCAGGATCCGTTGGTATCTTGCTTTAAATGAGAATGAGGAAATGAAAGAGAGATTTAAGATTGAAGAGGAGATGCGACATATGGCATCAAGTCTACACTAAGCTTGAGGACGCCTTCGTCAATCCTTTTCGTAGAGGCTCCATTCGAACGAATCTAGAACAGTTCCATATATTAACTTTTATCCTTCTCCATACAAAATAAGAATAGGAAGGCAAAATAGAGGGTACTATATTGGGCTCAGGGGTGTGACCTAGGCATGAGTGCGGGTACTCCGTCGGGCCGGTGTTCGAATTTCGCTCGGATGCCGGGCTGAAGATTACAAAAAAACTCGAAACTTTGCAAGCATTCCCGGATGCCATCAACCTTCCTCTACATCTCTATATTCGACGGTTATTTTATACAGATATTTTTCAAAAGGTCATACATTCTAGAATAGTTCATTCTGGATTTTAGAAGCAAGCAAAAAGTCTAAACGTAGAGTTTGAAACACGGAAATCTCAGCATTGTGTCAAAACCAAGATCCCTGCTTACCTACTCTTATCTCGTAAGCGCCAGATGTCGTTCTCTTTCCAGTTTCTAAACTCTTGTTTTGTCGAATCTTATATGGCAACCCTATAGAAATTCACATCATTATGAAATTAAGAACGGAGGTTATGATAATTATTTTATTGCGTTGCTATGTATGGTGCGATTCCCATTCGTGATTGGCCATCATTTCGATTCATCAATATCGCTAGCTAACCCGTCCCCCAACTGGAAGAAAAGCGCAGCTATAACATATGAAAGCAGATCCATGCTAAATGCACCCTTTTGCGAGGTCACATCTATGACTGCTAGTATGCATTCGCAGATTGATGACCATCAAAAACAACGACAGCATGTTGAAGAAAAAGAGAGGGATCCTGTCAACTCCACTGTATCAGCCACGTATGCTTCCGACCTAATCTTTCTGAGATTTAGCTAACGAAAGAAAGAGAGCTTCTTGCATGACCGAAGGAGCATGGACGGAGGATGCTCAAGCATCAGCTTCTGTGTCGGACTCGGAGACTGGGGTGCCGAAGGTTGACTTCTCCACCTTTTTAACATAGGCTTCGCGCTCCTCGTCAGTCATCTTATTCAACATTTCGTCAGAAATCTCGTCGACTGGTCTACTGTCCTCGGACTCGTGCTCAGAGAGGCTCGACTCGTCCTTTTCGTCGTCGGCCTCCGGTGTTGGCTCCTTTTTAGCCGCCTTCTTGCCCTTCGATGTAGCCTTCTTTGCGGGTGCCTTCTTTGTAGCCTTAGCCTTGCCAGGAGCTTTGGCCTTCGTGACTTTTGTACTGGAGGTCTTGGGAACGGAAGCATCATTGGCGGCAGGAAGACCAGCACTCTTAGCAGCACCAGAGCCACTAGCGTGAAGAGGAATGCCATATTTGATACGAATGGTAGAGAGCTTGTTGGAAGCGGATTTAGGGTTTGTCATGCCAGTGATCTCAGCAATCTTCTTGATATCGACCTGTAGGACAAACTTTGTTAGCTTTAATCCAACTGTTTTTCGCGGATTGAAAGTAGACAACAGAATGTAATCCAAAGGTAAGTGCATATGACCAATTGAGTGGATTGCCTTTCTTAGAGCAAAGGGATGGGGATGGGAGAAAAGAATACACGACATGACATCTCCAATTGTCAGCCCGATCGCGTTTTTCGCTGGAGGTGCAGCTGAAATATTATTTGAGGCGTCGCTTAGAGAGTAGGGATTTTGTAAAGGTGTTTCATCATTGACTTACGGTGACAGAGCCTCCGGTAGTATTCTTCATGCAAGCGATGATGAAGTTGAGATCTCCTTCAGACATAGTGATCTTCCCATCTTCATCGCCGGCATTGGCACCACTTCCAGAAGCAGCGGCATTGGCCTTGGGCTCAGCGGTCTTCTTCTTTGGTGGCATGGTTTCGGATGGTATGTATTGTTTATGACTTGAGGTCCGATCTGTTCTTAAAGCGAGTCAGTTATTGTGAACCAATGTCGGAATGCAAACATCTGAATGTAGCGCTTAGATAGAAGCTTACCGATGCAATACTCTGATAGAGAACTCAAGCAAGTATTGCGTAGCTTGCGGCAATGCAGTCGCGTTGATGTGGGTTGGGGGGAGTTTCGGAATGATGTTGTGGTGAAAGAGACGATGGAGAAGCAGTCGGGACATTATATGCTTTCCGGGTGCCCTCGCTTGTGAAGCCTCGTGCACAAACGTGACCACATGGCAACGACTAGTCACTGGCCCCTCTAGAAACAAGGCTACCTTTCTTTGGGCTGTTGTCAATGCTCTGGATTTGAAGATGAATAGCGCCGCATTGAGACTGGCTAGGCTTTCATACTGCGCGAGTCTTCACATGTAGGAGTTTCCAATTGACACTTCTATTTCTCTGATCTGTGAACCTTCATCTGGTAGCTTTACTGAAGATCCTAATTGCCCCTTTGTTTTCTACCCTAGCATCTCTTAATCTAGTATTGAACCACATTTCAACAGTAACAACAGAATCAATAATGCGAACCTCTCCCTTTCGCCCTTTTAACCACTTTAACCACTTTAGGAACTTCGCAAAAGCGCTTACTTTACGTCAGCTGCCTATTCTAGACTAGTCCTAGTATGTCATTGATGCTAAATGCTCTGCCAATCACGCCTTGGCATATTGCTGTGGCACAAACCCTTCTCTTTGAGCTTCAATCCTGCTTATGGTATGTTGTTCCCCCCTTCCAAAGGCACTTGGATAGAAGCACTAAAACAAACATTTCCCAGAACGTAAAACTTAAGACCTCCGGGCTCAATCTTAGCTTAGCAACGAAGAACCATAGAAATACCTACACTCAAATGCTACTCCAAACTCGTTAGAGGGCGGCCTGACTGGCAATGTTCGAGTGGGCACTAGTAAGAGCTCTCAAACTCCTAGAAAAAATTCGGCAAGCTGTCACTGATACATCATTTGATAGTACATCATGAGACCATACAAGGATAATTGGTTCTTGTCACGCACGATACCACAATAGAAAGTCCCATTCTTAGAGGCTTAACACGACAAGAACAGCAAAAGCAGATCTTCCAGGATACAGGATGGGCTGATAAGGCACGCTAGATGCTTAGAAAATGGATGGGATGTGGTACCCTGGAGTATATATTTGGAAGACAACAGAGAATCTAAGGCGCAGCTCTTAGACGAGAGATTGTGCTTATGAAGAGTTAACCAACACTTCGTTTTCAAACATTAGAGCATGGTCTACCAATCGTATTTGGGGTTGGGCACTCGCATCATACATACACTACTTCATACAAGAGCCTTTAGCTTCAACTCAATTCTTTTTGTTGTTAGGTATGATCTTCACTTCTTTATTCTAGACGAATTGAAGATTGAAGCTAATTTCATTGCCAGCTGTAGCAAAAAAGTGCTTGAGACGAGACCTGTCTTCTTTCAGAAGCAAAAGACGGCCCGGAGGTACCTTAAAAATGTTGGCTTTGCAGGCAACTGGGCTTGCTTGACAAATGTATTGATTAAAACATTTAAACTATTTCCAGCTAGCTCATTCACGACGCAACGTCTAATTTGCTGACTTCTTCCAGTGATATGGTCAAGGCACCAAACTTGGTTTTACCCTTGCTTTGTTCTCCCACTTTCTCATGAGATATTTTCTGTCAAGGTGGAAGCATTCGACTTTTCAATGGTTTAATTGTACAGCAAAAGTAAATTTAAACTCGCTATACCTTTTATCTTTGCTATAAATACACACAAACATGCGATGACAAGAGTTCAACAGCAGAGATGGATGAGCATGAGCATTAGAACATAGTAAAGATAAAGCGAAACATAGTTTCATCTAGCATTTCAAAAACCTGGTCTTGAAATTTGAAATCGCATAGTTTCAACGTCTCCTATAGCAACTAAGTCTTGTTTGCTACGTACCTCACTTGAGGGAAACTAAGAAAGCTCTTTATACCTAGCACGAAGTCCAGACTCTGTTGCGACACTTTTGATTGTCCAGTATGGTATCACTTTACGCAGAAGTGTATCCATTGATGTCTACTCCACGGTGAATTACCAAGCCCTAGCACTCAATGACTATCTCCATGCTGCAAAATCCTCTTCAGCATACTCTATGTATCCATCGCGACGACCACGCACCCATCGTGAGCAGAAAAATGAATCAGAAATAAAATTGGCAAATTGACCTTGATACGCCTGCAAAGTCCAATTCTCTCAATTTGATGTGCTGCGGTAGGAGGTTCCGATTAATCAAGCTCGATATGGTTATCATTGGTTCCCTCACCAATTCCCCCCTTCCTCGAGTTCTTCGCCTTACGCGGCTTCTTTAAAACCTTTGCTGGAGTGGCCTTGGCACGGGAAGGTACCTTAAGCTTCTTATAAGCAGGCTCTTTGATAGGAGAATCAGCGCGACCGAGTCCGCGGTTGCCCTTTAGGCTAAATCCAAAGCCTTTGCGGATTCGCTGATATTCTTCTAGAGCCTCGTTCTCGTTAAGCAGGCCGGCCTGGCGTGCGACATTGTCCCAGTGTATCTATTTCGCAGATGTCAGCAAATCTTCAATATTAAAAATAACTATGAACATGATAAAAGTCATGTAAATATTCAATTAAGCGGTTACAAGCTGAAAGCTTCGAGAGTGCTTTTGTCATGAAATCATGTAGAAAGTGCGACTTACCTTCCATGAACCGCCAATAATGCAATCCAAAGTTTGCAGCAAGAACTGGCAATCCTTGTCTCCGTCGGTGACCTCGTGCTCAGACATACTATTCGAAAGTTTAGTGAAGTCTTGGAAAAAGATAATAGTTCAATAACAGACGTTGTCTTCTGTGCTATTTAGTTGTTAGTAAACTGCTACTGATGTAAAGCAGGCCCCCTAGTGAAGCTAAGTTCAGGGGGAGCTCAGGATGATTTGACAGAATGCGTGTCGGACAGGAGGGCTATTCTTGTCTAACTTACTATTTGAGAATTGATTCGACAAAGTAGAGGATGAGGTGGCGCTGTTGCTAATGCGCAGGACAATTGTTTTGTTGTGGTTTGGAGATGAACGGGTTCAGCGAGGCGAGACGGTTTTACTTGGGAAAGCGGGTTTCCTAAGTAGAAAGGCGCTATGTCATGTGAGGAGCTTGTATTACAACCACTCATTTCCTTCTCCTTCTTCCGGGCAGGCTGTTTTGAGGCGAGACTTTGGAAGGCAAAGTGGGAATAGGAGGTACTCTGCCAAGCATTCTTTTACTCTTGCAACATAGTTCAGGAGGCAGAGATGATGCAGTAGGCAAGCCAGATAGGCCTTACACTCTATCTCAAGGCTCTGGAATGGCTCATCTTCTACAGCTCAGCTTTGCTCGCATAACTGGTGCTTTGTTCCGATTACTGAAGAGTCGAAATCGACATGCCCCTTCTCCAATTACTTCATAGCCACTTAATTATGATATTCTAAATACATAACATAAATTGCTACATTAAGTAGCCTCAATAATAGCCATTTTCCTTAGCTGAAACCATTTATAGACTGCAACAAGCTGTTCAACACCATAAGCATGGGTCAGCCTGACAGCCTAAGTAGTTCACGTGAAACAAAATGTGGGTCGCATTTTGGGGAATTCCTCTGTGGGCGATAAGCGAGCTCAAACACGCGCATCTTATTCTTCCTATGTTTTATTCAAAGCGTCAAAGGCCAGGTGCGTTTCTCAAAAACGTTAAGTGAACATGAACCTTGTTGCTGTAGGTCCAAATTAGCCGAGAATATGGATTACCACTAATGAGCAATCAGCCGAATATGACCACCTCAGGAACAGCGGGGTCCTTGCTTCTAACCACAAAAAACATTGCCATGACTGAGAGTCCTATCGTGTTCTTCTGCAACACCTTTTGGCTTCTTTTGCAGCCTTGTTTCTTGGTAAGAATTGTATTCTTTTTGTTCTACTCTTTATGCCCTTGCTACTGAGAGCTGATCAGGTTGTTTCTAGTTCCAACTTGATTTGGCTCAAATATTGGCCCTCGCCATATTATTAGCGATCATGGCCTTGGTATTCTGGCTAGTCTTGATGTGGGAGCAACGCCGCAGGACTGCAATACGAGCATAGGTGGTTGCTGAAGAGTACGTGGATTTGGATGACTTTGTCACACGAAGTGGGGAGTGCAAAGGAGGTGCCATAGTGGAAGCAAAACTTGGAGAGGCAGAGACTTCATATATTGAGCAGAAGTATGAGAGTCTGGGGATTTGGCATTCAGTATGCCGTCAGTATGTCAATTGGAAGCTGTTGATAGAGGCAATATAATTTGCGATCACCTGCTTGACAGAGCTAGGTCGAGATTTTATGATACATGAAGGCGCAGTTCTACAAGTGCTCTACTCAAGCTTCATAAGCAGAATACTTATATTGCACACTAATTAGAGAGCCTTGCTTCTCTATTCCTTCCATGAATTTACCTAGATCTAACTAGTTTTGCTTTCCTTTGTTTTTTCTCCGCCCTTCTTTGTACTCGCTTCTTTGCTACTTCAGCCTTATTAATTTATCCGATCCGCTCCATAATCACTTTTCTCTCGTTCCTCCATTGCTCTAGTCTGGCTTCTTTCTCGTTCTTATATCGCTCTTCCATCTCCTTTATTGTGTTCTGAAACTCCCAGAGAGAAAGGTTATCTTGTGTACTTTTAAAAATTCCCTCTTTGCATTCAGAACAGTGTTTACTAGTTCTGATCACGAATTCCGCCAGGAGTAGTCCAACTCTGTAACGATCGACCCAACGATTTCCCAACCAAGTCTTAGGTCTTCTGCAGGCTATGCAGATAATTTTGTCTTTTTGCAGGTAGTAGCCTCTTCGATATCGTGGCATCCTACCAGCCTCGTATTGATCCACCCCACAATACATACAAAACCGGCTGCCCCCATATTTCCCATTGTTGCCATGACGGCCGGTTACCATATTCCATGCAAACTTAGACTCAGGGAGCAGAAGCAGGCATTCAGAGCAGTGAAGAAGTTGTAATATTGGCAATACGGATCTCGTTCTAGATCCCGAATGTGTGGAGTGGGGAGGTTGTAGAGGGAACGGCACGTTAGACTTAGGTTCATGGCTGCCGCCCGACGAGGAGGTGTAGCAGATGCCGATTTTGGTATTTTTGGACCCCATACGATTCTTTGGTCCATTGATGGCATGAGACACTTAACGATCATCTCTTGCAATTCCATGGGGAGGGTGAGGAGTGTCAATTGCGGAATGCGCGATTCGGATAATAAAAGTTTTGATACCTAAAGTCTCTCTTCTTGAAGGTCTAGCATTTCCAAAGTCCGGGTTTTTGAATTTTTTGGATTTTTTAAAAAAAGTTTTCAAGACTCCAGTTGTTGGTTTACATAGTTAAACGTACGGAAGTGCAAATGAATCACAACCTAGGTAATATATGTGACCGGCGCCTCACTAGCGTTAGTGCTCCACCGGTCTTCTCTTAGCTGCCAACTTCAGTCTTTTAGCGAGCTAATCTCCATTCATGAAATTAGGATATACTTACTTCAGCTTTATCCTAAGGGTTCGCCGTGGGTCTGTTGCGATGTGGCAAGGCTTTCGATCATGTTCTCAGGTCAAGTCACGTGCTCCCATTGGCAAACCCGAAAGTTATGGCCCCCAACAACGTCCATTTCTGATCTTCTACTTCACGTCTTTTCCTCGGCATACCGGAATGCAACATGTCATGGTCTTCAAGCTTATTAGATTTTCTAGCATGGTTTAATCAATATTCAAGAGGCCCAAAATTGAATGTCGACTTCTAATATTTCGTAACCCAGAATCCCTTCCAGACAACTCATTCGACGACGAAAGCATGGCAGGCAGGACAGATAACAAGAAATAATTGAACTTAGGAGCTTCTTCGTGTTAGCCAGTTTTTTCAAGGGGATCGAATCATGCTTACTAGTCAAATCAGTTTGAACCTGAGGTCTCTCCAGTCAAATCGACGCGAGGAATATGTGTTGCAGTGGCTTCCCCGCCTTGAGCGTTCGTCGCCGGCGAATTCCCACACCTTTTTCTTTTCTGAGACTTTTCTATCTCAGGACTGTCCGTGTTATTAGCCTCGACTTGCAAGGCTGGAGGCGGGTTTTCAATGCGATCAAAAATTCGATATGAAATGCTGGACTAGCAGCCATGATCTTGGACCATTCCGGAGCTTGGCGACGGAAGTTATCTGCGGAACTGCTCAGATATTCATCCAGGGTCTGGTAGAATATTATTTGCTTCATCTTCTGCGCCCAGGCTGGCATGCCGAATACGTGCCGAATTTCCTGCTCGTTGGGAAGCCAGGCACGCTGTCGTAAGCACTTCTTCACTTGCTCTATCACCATGTTCGACAACCCTTCTATCTTCAAATCATTTGCAAGTGATAGAAGATTGCACAATGGGAGCAAGTCGTGATTCGAATCTGCATCATGGATTCCGTCACATTCGAGCTTGCCTGTGAGGAGCCAGTCGACCATAAGGGCGAAGGTTTTAGGATCTTCGGCCCTCAAATGGATGCCGACAGTTTTTTTTTCGCCAGAGGAAGGCTCAATTACGGACTTCAGTCCTGGCATTCTTTCCGCGAGGAGGTCTCGGGGTAAGGACCAAGATACCTTTTCCGGGCCAATGTGCACTTTGATGAAGTCGCTTGCTTTGAAGTACCTTTTTGCTGTTAGTTGAAATGCCGGTGTACCAATTGCTACCCTTACTCGTTCACTTTTCGAGGAGAAGAAATGGTGCAGGTTGTTGAGGCGCTTGAGGAAGGGACTATTTCATCCATAGCGGTTATTTAGCAGTAGTATAAGAGGTCTAAAAATATTAAATAGTGTCAGACATAAGTAGGAGGTGCTTCACGTGATTATTCTGTTAGAAGAAGTGATAGGTTGTAGAAGCTGTTGAGTACGAGCTGCTTCAAACTGGGGGAAAGGCAGTCCTTTATAGACTTACAGATCCCGACATTTTGGTCTCTATCTTTAGACATGGGGGGCATCGGGTAATATCATGGGTGCTCTACTAATAACACCCCTTGACACATGCAATGATTTGCTGCCGGTGATGGTTGAAATGTTAGAACTCTTTCCAGTTAATGCTTCTAGCCTTTATATACTCTGAAATACTCTGTAAGTATACTCGAAAGTAGTACGATTCAAACTTCAGAAAAGCGTTATTTTAAACGAATGTGGCTTCATTTGCTTTTAAAGTGACAGGCTTCTTCTAAACTGCATTCTCCTCCCCTTCCTTCTAGCTCTTCGTTCCCTTTCCAGCCTTCTTTTCCTAACACCATTTCGCCTAATATGAATGGAGCATTTTGGAAAACAGCAATATTCCATCTCGGTATGTTGCTTGATTTCTATCATCACATCCGAGTGGAAGTTCTTGTCGCATGAGACCAAATCCGTCCAATTGGCGGTATGGCTCTCTTTGAAATCTGCATCCCCGCCTAACACAAACGCCTTCACAAACTCGTTGACTAGAAGTTCCCGCAACGGAGACTCTTCGTCGGTGTTCTCGTACGTATAACGAATGCTTAGTGCGTTGGGTAACCATCCACTTACTCCCAGGCAGATCCCAATCGTGCACAATGCTTCTGCGGCAAGTTCAGGCATGCTTAAAAAGTCTGCGAGGACATATAATGAGTAAAAGGAAATCCCATGTGTGTTTCTGTGGTCTTCGCACACCCCCTCCCCCTCGCAGTTTCCGCACTCGTGTATTTCTTGACACACAATCTTGCCCGTATACATCCAATCTATCAAATGAGAAAGCCAGATGGATTTAATTCCTGAAAATGATGCTTCTTCGTCTTCCCTTCTTTGAAGGAGCCTTTGAATGCAGCTCTGAAGTAAGGAGAATGGTCGCACAGGAGGTCTTCGCTAAGTATCCAACATTTCAGTGTTTGGTCGATGCCCGTAGAGATAGTAACTGTGTTTGAGGACATAAGATATCTAATAATTCTCGTTACTATACTAGTCTTCGCTTGTTCGTAAGGTTACAGAAAATGTAATACTTACTCGTTAATCGGCCGTACCTTAGATTCTTTTCCGATAAGATTTCCCGCGCTATGTCCTCGGTACTCGCTATTGGTAACTTCGCTCATAAATGAGGTGTTAATAGCCGAAAAAGTGATCATTGTTACTTTGTGTGTGATATGAAATTTGAAATTCGAAATAAGAGTAAGGATGTGTTTGTAGTTATAAAAGAAATGGAAGCACAATTGTTACAAAGCTGTCTGTTATAGGGCTGGCGAATATTTCAACATATACTTTTCTCAACTCGAAAGCTTTCCTCCCACCTCACAATGTATGTCCACTTCATCGTGCATTGTGAGATCAGGGTTTCTCTCGACACCTCATGCCTTGAATATCATGCATGCTTTGGCCGCCAAGGATATTGAGTAGCCGATTTTCAGATCAGAAACCACCGTGGGAGTTTCTCCCAGGATCCCTGGGCATGCCACAGAAAATTCAATATTTCAGTATGCAACTCGATTTCAGTAGTGTCCCTGTGCTATACTATTGCATGCGTAATCCTTTAGTTGTATTGCAACTTGTCAGGGGTAAAGTTGCCGCTGCTTAAATTTCGTTGGAAAGAGGAGACTAGCTTTAGGCCGATCTCGATTTAGAAGATTTCGCGGCATATTTAATAGCCGCTTGAAATATATTACACAAAAAGGGCTTCTTGTCTTTTAAGCAGCGAGTGCTATTGCTTCTTCTTTAGCTCTCAAGCGATCAATTGCCCCTAAATTTCTCCGTCCCCGTCATAGGTTCCTCTATTTGGATTTTGTCGGTCTTTTTGAAGCCCTTCTCTCGCGTAACTTCATTGTTTATAAACTTCTATGTTGAACTGGAAACGACAGAATCCGCTCTTTCCACAAACTGTACATCCTCTACTGTCCACTGCTCGTGTAAGATACAGTATTGTACCCCGCAAAACTCTAAAGCCCCAACCGTTAGAGCCATGTGTTGCCTCTCTGCACGAAAAACATCAAGTAAAAAGTTTGAATAACAAGGGCTTAACGCAACAACCTTTGCAGCAGCCACACGGCCGGTCTTTTCAAAATGCCGTTGTAGCACCCACTCTATCAACAGCCTCCTCCATTCCCTCAGTTCCGCTCTTATACGCATAAAGTGGCTCTGAAAAGAGGGGGATCCGCACCGCCTAATAGGTTCTTTGTGACGAGGAGGGTAGAAAGGGCCTACAGTAAATGTTAAAGTGTATCATTTTTATGCGGTTGAGGGTTTTCATATTTCATACTCTTAAGAAGGGTAATTCATTGTTCTTAAGAAGGGGAATTCATTGTTCCGTCTGGGTAAGATGGGTGCTGAAGCTTAGTTCGAGGACTCTGGCTTAGCGAATACGAGATTGAAATTGTCAATGAATCTTTTGAAACAGAGAATCTGTGGTTGGATTACTAAAAAGACTTGAGGTTGTTCTATAAGACGAGTTTGAATCGATTGCTAACGGATGGTTCTGTATTAAAGCTTGCAGTCTTATACTTAGTATAATATATACTAGCGATGAGCAGACAACGAAATTGGCTGCCCCACTTAAAAGGCACTGAAGACTCTCTCGCCGCTTTGAGATTCTTTCCTCCTGTACTGATTACTGCTGCTAATAGTTTTATTTTAACTATTTATACCCTTGTCAGCTAGAAGATTCTAGGTGAAAACATTATACGTATTGAGTATGTTCACTTGAACTAATAGGAGCGATTTCCGGCTCCGGGCCCTAGTTACTCTTATCTCTGCCTCTTGAAACCTTTGGATTTTGTTAAACTTTCTCAACTCCGCTTTAATATATATTTATTATTAAATACATGCGAGCATTAGCAAACCTGATAAGCTTTACAAGCAGAGATTTAACTATTAGCTGATGGCAGCTGCTTAATTAGAAGTGATTATAATATATAAATCTTAGTTTAAAAATAGAGTAGATACTTAAGCCGGAATTAGACTAATAGATTTCTAGTAGTGAATAGAACTAGCTAGGATTGCGAACGGGAAAACGTCAGGGTGGACAGACCGGTTATGTTAAAAAGCTAGGGCGACTTTTCCTCAGCAGTCTTTTCAACTCTAGCTATTTCACTTCCACTTTTGGAAAAGCCTAGTTATTGGTTTATTCTAGCTAACGAGGCGCTCAAAAATCTTATACCTCTCCTTAAAATAGGATATATGCAGTCGTTTTGCTTGTCAAGTGCAGCCCTCTTCTCGCGGAACTGGGACGCTCCTCCCAACAAGCTGCGGCGTCACTTTTGGAACGCTTCCTATTTGTCTTCTTATACCTTACGCTAGCGATAATGCAAGCCACTTAAAATGTGACTCGAATGCTCAGCCTCCCTCAATTCAAATACCTGTTTAAAATTTATTTCTTTTTCGCCGGTGGCGGGAGCATCGGGTTCGCTCTCAGACCGCCTACAGCTCGGCTCAGCCAGCAAAGTAGCAGGGTACTTTCGGTGTACGTTTTAAGTTATATTGATAGCTATTAAGAAAATCTGTTAACAAAATCATTTATTGTTTTCAAAGACACGTTTCTAATTGTTAAAAATTGTTTGCTCAGAAAATCAAAATTATCAGAAGTTCTACTCTCTGTTTAATACTTACATCGTTCATATCAAGTCTCAACAAATTAGGATATCATAAGGCGAGTACTCTACAACTGCCCGGCGTCGAGCTATTCTCACGATTATTTCAAAGACAAAAATATGGCAGCAACAGCACCAACCTCGTCAACCACCCCATCTCCCACACCCAAAGAAGCCTTGCTCTTCCTTTCCATCGTCATGAATCAAGAGGGAGGACAGGTTCGTAGTCTAACCCCATCGAAAGTTTCGAATTCCTTCGAATGAACAAGATCGCTAACACCATTCCCTAGGTGGACTGGGCCGCCGTCGCCAAAGAAGCGGGGTACCGTTCAGCGGATGTGTGTCGCACGAGATTCGGCCAGCTCAAACGCAAGTACAACGCTAGCCGAACAGGTACTGCTTCCGGCGGATCACCCGCGATGACCACACCCGCTGATGGCACCGTTGTCAAGAACGGATCTCCATCCAAATCTAAAAAGCGAGCCAACCCTGGTGATATATCTGAAGGACAGAGGAGAACAAAGGTGAAAAAAGAAGAGAAACTCAAGGGGGAGGAGGACGGGGGGAGTTTTATTAGTAAAGTTAAACAGGAGATTCTTTTTGGGAGTAATAAAGAATATGTCTGAAGATAGAATGATAGTTATATTAGGTTTTAGAAATCAAAAGACTTACATTTCTCTGATACTTTTAACTCTAAAAGATATAAAGTGATCTAAGTCTTAACTTACTCCCATTTGATACTATCTGAGACCCATTTCTGCGTGTTCTTACTCTCGTGTATGTCTTTATATTACTGTTTAGAATAGGGACTCAGTTATAAGTATAAGCATCCTGTATACGATATAATCCCATGTTCCTGTATATTCAAAATCGCGTACTCAAGCCTCATTGCAAGTAGTCTCTATCGAGAAATACGTTTTATTTACCATAGCCTACAAATTAGTCTTTGTATAATATATACTCTTTCATTTGTGTACCTAGCAACTAACCTCCCTCGAGATGTGCAAATGGTACTTTACCCCCAGCCCCGCATGTCGTTTGATGAAAGCATTCTACTATAGAGAAATAGGAAACGGCATCGTCCACGTACTTTTCCTATCTATTATCCGTGTGAAGAAGGCGAAAATAAGAAGCAAAACGAGAGCGGACCAAACCGCAGACCGCAAATCGCACCCATCCCATACTAAGAAAACCCACATTTCCTACCGAACATCCCTGAACGAACTAGCCGCCAGCCATACCATGATGAATTGTCGAACTTCGCATCTCTGCCTGGCCGCTGACTCGCCGCAACTCAAACTTCGTAGAGGCTAAAACTCGGAATATGTTAGCACAAGTATAATCAAACGAAGAAAGACACTAACTCGTCATTCTCAAGATCGAATGTCTTCTCGTCCATCTGCTCCATCTTGAACAGCGTGGCTGTTTGGCGGCGATCTTCTTCTTTCAAGCTGGCGGCAACACTACTCGTGCGCTGGCGCTTGAGAGAGTGGTGGGGAAGCATCTCGGTCTCGGAGTCGGAGTCGTAGTTGAAGGAATTGGTATGTGCGAAAGAGGATGGCTTTGTGGAAGAGTTATTGCCGTTGGTTTTGGTAGAGGATTTGCGAGGCCGTGGGGTGGAAGGAGTGGACTTGGCAGGGGAGGAGGTAGAGGAATTGGAAGCGCCGTTCTTGGATTCCTTGCGGAGTTTTTGAAAGTGCTGGCTAGGTATTTGTTAGTTTCTGGTTTTGATAACTGGGTGATAGTGGAGAAGGAGAGGGGTAAGAGAACGTTGGACGGTCGCGAGAAAATGAAGACTGGAAAGAATACTCGATTTGTACACCGTTGATTGCAGACTCGTAATAATTCTGGCAAGATAATATATCAAGAATACAAAAGCGGGACAAAAAGGTAACTTACCGGCAAGCTTCATACGTGAAGCTGTAGCCTTTAGCTTGCATCTTCCTCGCAATTGTTGGCCACAAGATGCTTTTTAAGGCACCCTCATCGATGATTGCTAGAAGCAGATCCTTATCTGCCTTATGATCCCATTGGGACGGCATTGTTGCTATTATTGCTGTGTTTTGTGAGGAAAATTGAGAAGTGTGGGTGAAGATGTAAAGGCAGAGTTGAGATGTGACGTCGGGAAGAAGATATAAAGTACTTAAAGAATAAAAATGGTTGAAAGATAAAGGTCACGAGGAAGATTCACCTTCTACTTTCTCGAGTTATAGCCTTTTATAAAAGTGAAAGGGTTCGCTAGTAAAATTCTTAGTAGAAACTCTTTTAGACCGCTATTTTATTCACAGAAATAATTTTAAAAAGAGCAGTTCTCTCCTGAGCTCTATCAAGCTCAAATCTTGGCAGCTAATCATTCCATCTCTCCTTCTCTATAGCTACTGCTGACGTGTTAAGCCGTTGCCTCGCCATAGTATTGCTAATACCCCTCCGCCCCTCTGTCTCACCACGCATTTGCATAATTCTGTCGCATCAACCCTGCTTTCCAAGTCGTTCCTTTGGTTCCCTATCGCGTTTGTTACACAAACAGAGCTCTTCCCGGGGGATGCTACAGGGAAAAAAGAGTCATAAGCCGCTGGCATGAACACTTACACCTAGCTTCATAGAGTATGCCTGAAAGCCCCTCGCAGGACAAGAGAAGATATGTTCCCCCCCCCCCTTTATCTCTCCTGAAGGACGATTGAATCGACCTTTTTTTGCCTGGTAAGCTGGCAATTGCCCCTATTGCCCTTCCACATCAACAAGTGCTAATCCTTTTCAAGCCTCTTTCAACGAAAGACTATGAGCTATTGTATCGGTGAAAGCAATACCACGATGATGCCATTGATGCTATGATATTTTGTTTTCTGCTCAATTGGCCACTTGGATATCGCCCCGGCGACAAGGACAAGGGCCTTTATCCCTACTAGCACTGCTGCATGCACTTTACACGAACGCGGAACGCGACTTCCAATCTCCAACCTCATCGAATGAATCTACAGCCTCCTCTTTTACCAGAAACATGAAAGCATGAGATGCCAGGCACCAGCGTCGAAGTCATGTTTATCAATGCCCTCAGAAGAAAGCGGTCCGAGCCCGCTGTTATCCCGCCCCACACACCTGCATCTGCACATTGTTTTTATTAAAAAAGGCCGCAAAAGAATAAATTTAAGCCGAAAAGAAGTCTTTGTGAATTTCAAGGAGAACCCCGCTCTAGGGCTTTATCCCCAGCTATGTCTCCCCAGCTAAATCAGTAGGATAGACGTGAGGAGAGAGCTTATTTTAGCTTTTACCCCCTCACTATTCCTCACAAGTGTTTTTAGGAATTAGTACACCGCCTATTTTGTTTCCTTTCTCTCACTATGTTTCTGTGAAGAGTAGATAATACTCAGCGACTTACCCGGTGCTTTAATTCTTGTGGGCACGATTGAGGAGGTATTGAAGTACCGGCTGCTTCCCTCCTTTTGACCAGTGTTAGAGATTCGAGCATCCACACTAATAGGAGTGAATACAAGTTATCAAGCTAGTCAGTATTCGTAGGACGGAGAAAATGGCAAATGATACTGCCACCACCAGGCTGTTGTATGCCATTCTTAGTCAGAAATGCTTGAAGGATGTAAGTTCTCTTGATCCGACACTTCACAACCCACTTAGCCATCTCCGCTTTCCCGTCCCGCTCCTCTCCGCCCATCCTCCCGCTACAAATTCCACCTTTACATAGCAACCACTAACACCCCGCGAGATTGACTGGAACAAAGTCGCTCGAGATCCCATCCTCGCACAAGAAATTACCAACGGCCACGCCGCCCGTATGCGCTACTCCCGGTTCAAAAGACAAATGGATGGGACAACCGGAATTGTTAAACGACAGCGCAATCCCGCCTCCGCTCCGCGAAAACCCCGCTCCGCCCCAAAGCCCAAAGCCAAATCTAAGTCTACACAGAAAAAAGAAGAGGAAACGGAGCATGAACAATCTCCACAGGGAATCAAACGAGATCCTATCAAACAGGATCCATATGGCGACAATAGCGGGAGTGGTGAAGATAGGGGAGAATACTCCACCCCAGACACTCCGGAGGCGGGCTCGAATATTCTGCCCACCTTCGTGAAGACGGAGCCTGGCATACGGAGAACACATTTGCAGAGGGATGTCATGATCGCCTCGCCCGGGCCCAGAACTCCCCATGCCTCCGTCCACGCTTACTCTCGAGAGCAAACCCCAACCCCAAGTCCTACCACTAGCTTCGGGATGGGCAACCAGCACTACATGGGTGAAATGGACGAAGGGCTCTGGACCAGTTTCGGGATGCAGGGACCGCCGGCCTTGTATTCTTCCCCGTTGATGCAAGGAGAGGCTGATGGGCTGCCGCATCATTCGAATGTGGATTTGAGTGGAATTAGTATGCATACGGGGTTGGGGGATCCGTTTGGGGGGATGTGGGGGGAGGCCGAGGAGGATGGGGATAGAGATGGGGATGTTAATGGTGGGGAGGAGAGGTTTGTCAAAAGAGAGCCGAGGTGGGAGGGGACATATAGGCAATTGTGAGCCTGGATTGGGAGGAGAAAAGTAGTCTGCAAGGCTTGGTTGGGAACCGATGTTTTCATTTGTTTCAATTGTTTTCAATTAAGATTGTTTTTAGAGTTGGATGTCTTGGTATGACTCTATGATACATCGTGGTATCTATGCAGCTCCCCTCCATGTTAGAAGAAGAGTATAGCGCTGAGCAATTAGTAAGTGTATCCAGCTGAATGAAATAAGATTGGCCTACTTGTTGCGCCCTTTGCCAGCATTTTTGTCTGCCTGTACTGTACAGCATTCAACCCTCAACCCTCCAGCCCTTAGCCCGCTGCCATTCCAATCAAAGATGCAACGCTTCCGCTCACTTTCCTTATTCCTACAGACATTCACCAACCTTATGCTCATATCTAAGTACATTGATTGCTCGTTTGCAAAACCTTCTCTCTCGTACTAATGTTCCCCAAGCTGGGTCGCGAAAGCTCCTATATCAAGATTATACTCATCATAGGCTATTATACCTATGATAATAGACTCTCATCTAAGGTTAAACACCGCGTTATGAGCCTTACACTTTTGATCTAGGCACCAAGGCACCAATAAATGGTCATAAATCCCCTTCATAAACTCCATACAGAATTCATAGTTGCTCATAACATTGGCGAGTCTAGTAGCGTCAGGTCTATCTCCACAGTAGAATTCATTGACTGCTTCATTGACTATCTTGGCACGCAAAAGGGAGCGTCGTGGGGATTTTTGATAAACATAATCAACGATTTCGGTGTTGAATTCGATGCATGCGGATCTTCTGGCCGTGGAGGCGTCATGGCATGTTTGGAGATTCTTCAAAGCCAAACAGCATATTTGATCAACTCCCCAGCTTTCAGCCAAGATGAAGAGGTCAATCCATTCCGTTAAATACGTATTCTGTTGCTCAGCACTCTCGATGCGACCTGGCTGGTGCAAGTGCTTGCATCTGAGATTGTCTGTGAACAGCCAGTCAACAAGGTGGCCAAAGGAGGTTGGAGTCTCATTCAGGAGGGACATAGTCGCGAGTGGCTGGAGAGAATTTTGGTTGTATTTGCGTTCGAAATCGAGTTGCTGTCGGAAGAAGGGGACGCGATCTCGGAGGAGGTCAATCGGGAGACAGAAGAGTTTCTCTTCAAGGCCAACTTTGATGCTAATGATATCGGGGGACATGAAATACCTATGACGTTTGTTAGCGGCGTCTTGTAAAGGTATTTTAGAAGAAACTAACTCATTCAAGTGTCTTGGAGCATTCAATCGCTCTTCAACCTCATTATCATCAGCAGGCTGGGCAAAGCCATTAAGGCCATTGGCAATTGCCAGTTGTTGGTTCTGTCCCAAAGGCTGAGGTAAATTGTCGACAAAAGGATCTCCATAAATGCTGCTTAGGTCCATCGTCGCTGGTGCCGCTCTGGTGTGTGAAGTCAGTCTGTTGCTCCTCGGTTTCTGAAAGACGCTTTGAAAATACAAACTTCAATAAAGGAAACAGTAATTAGATAAGAACCGGCTCAAAATCAAGTATGTGTGATAAGGGGCTTAGCTGGGAACCAAACACGCTCGGTGTTGTCCTACTCGCGTCAGTCGCGTCGGGGGAATCTCGAAATATATAGACTTACCCTGTGAAGCCTTGCTTTTTGCGCAAGAGTAATGGCTATGCAAGAACGAGTTTTGCACGGAGCCAAACAATTGTAGAATGGCGTTGTAGCCTGTTGGAAAGGTCAATAAGTGAAGCCGAAGTCAAAGCTGCGTTGCGGAATTGACCTAGTTGGCCTAGCGTTAGCCGAGATGACACACTTAAGTGAATAAATGTCAATTTTCCTTTGCCTGCATAATGACTCTTCAGATTTTACGATTCCTCTTATAGTCTTATAATAGCTAGAAAATTACATATAATATCCAATTAGCTAGTAAGACATCTTTAATTTCAACAACTAGATATAAAAGAAGTTGCGCTCTTGAAAAGCGTACAAACAAATCGTCTATCTGATTTCAACTTTAGCGTTCACAGCTTGCATAGAGTTATGCAATAGGGCATTAGAAAGTCGGCCCTAAGAATCAAGGTCATTGCTATCCGGACATGGTAACACCTCTCCAACCCCAACACTCAAATAAAGAGGACGAATAGGCTTTACTCACATCACACATGCTAACTTTCCTTAGTCCTATACCACATACAGCCTTAGCTCTTGCCCCTCATGGAGCTCTATTATAGCAGAAAATGAACCTCAAATAAGGTTTTCTCTTTCTCATCACTACACAAATGAATAGATACAAATTCCCAGCCTGTTTCGTGATATCCTCGTTCAACTACCAACCATATACTATCCATATGTCTTTCCAAACGTCTCCTTCTTTAACGACATGCACAGAAATACAACTTCAACAAAAGGTTCTCTAGAGTTCTTCGGATATGTGGCTCTCGCGGCTAACATGTGGGAATAGGTCCTCAACTCTTATTCCCCATGTTTAGTTTGCTGCGTTCCATTTGCTATTTAGTACAGTGCATGGAAATCAAGCTGCTTCTAGCGTGGTCTTGGGTTACTACGTGTTTGTATGTCATCTAGAAGTAATTTCGATCGCCAACATGGGTAGGGACGCCTTAACCTCAATCTCGATAGGAACTACGTCAGCTTCTGGCAACCATTGTACATCCCAACGTGCGAATACAACATTACCGGAATCCTTAATCCCGATAACACACTCAACCAGATGGCAATGATTGCTTACTCGATACCTCAATGGTCTGCTTCATATGGCATGCATTTCTTCTACGGCTCCGCTCCCCAACCGGTGCCATGCTTTATTCATCTCTCTGGTATGAAAATCTTCTCGGCAAGGCCTAAAAGACTGAAGAATGGTTAGCAAAATCCACAGCACCTAAACACCACCAGCACTGGGACTCTCAGACTCATCTCTCAACAAAATAGCCCCGAAAACTAGAAAAGGAGGTAAAGGTAGCGACTAAACTCAGGTTCTAACATACGGGTTCAGATGATAGCCCTCCAAATCAGCACCAACCCATCCCATCCCCTCCAGGATTTAAACCAGAAACCCCGCTAAATAACATTTTAGACGAAGGAGGCGATCCAAGGGCTGTTGACAGCAGCCCCTCAAATCCGCCATCTCTCCAACCACCAGCACATCTCCCCTACTATCTCCAACTAACAACAGCAAAAGCACCCCTCGACATAGACCAACTCGCCCAACTTGCTAACAATGTACACCTCTCCCACTAAAGTTTCGCCCGCGGGACCCCTGGGCCTATACAAGGATCTTCCCGAGTGAACTGAGCTGATCGAGCAATTAATGATGATCTTAACCCGGAGTGAGACAATATTAATGACGTGGAGCACACCCTCTTCTTCACCGAAGACAAGCATTTCCATGTTCACTTCAGCCTAGGTGATAACACCCCACTAGAATTTGAGCTGGATACAGTGAAAAGTATCATCGTCATGTATGGCTTCTTTAAGCGCAAAATCGCTCGGTGGGTGAAGTCGCACATGGGGGATAACTACTTGTGCAATAGCATCCAAAGGGGAATGGAGAGGGAAAGGCTGGGATGGGTTGTGGATGGTGGTATTGCTTTATTCGAAGGATCTCAGTATACACCTGACGAGTTTACTATGAGAATATATAACTGCAAATTATTTGAAGAGATGAAAGCAGAAGTTAGCGGGCAGAGGCGTTATGTCCGAAAATGTTTGACGAGGAGGCATGTAGCTTAATATCATCATCTAGATAATAATTTCTTGGGGTTTGGAAAAAAAAAAAAGAAACGAGGTTATGAGGGTGAAGGCATAGAATATTTAACCAGCACCGAAACCAGAGACCGATGCTCTCACCCGCCAATACGTAACAGCAAATATCTCAATACCTCGCCCAAATAAACCCATGAACATCGAGTTTCGCCAACAACATGGGACAACCGACCCCGAAGAAATACGGTGGTGGGTCATCTTCCTCGGCGAACTCGTCATATACTGCTACATGGTCGAGCAATGCGGAGTCCGATTCTTGAATTATATGCACCGGAGCCCAGCTTCAACGCAATCCGGGATTCCGTTTCTTAGATGAATTGACAAAAAGAGACATATTAGATATAATTGGTTTTCCTAAAGAAGGCATCATACATTTCTAACAGCGGGCAAGTAGATGTAGTAATACACAATGATATAAGGAAACCTCTCTTACGCAGATGGTGATCAGTCATCGAACCATCCGTCGACGACAGTCTTATGAACGATATATATATCTTTGGTTGGCGAATGGACGCCGAGATTATGAAATTGCCATGGTATTCGGATTAGTATGAACGTGCCAAAGGGAAGGAAGCCCTGGGCGGATTTCCCTGTTGAGAAATATCTAAGCCTATTACCGGAATACGATGATACAGATAGATTAAAATTGCTCTATCTAATGCATCAAGTTTGGGTAAGTAAGGTAGGAGCCGATAGCACGTTTGGACTAAGGGACCCAAGAAGTCGTATAACAGGTACTCTCTTAAGTAACCGGCAGGCAAGAACTTTCGTGAGGTAAAAAATCCTTAACATGGTGTATTCTTCGTGGCCTTCAGCTATATCCATTTTCATAATAAGATGGGCTTTTAATATGTTCAAAAGTAGCGGCATCTCAGATGAGTGCACTTGTTCGAGCTTTTGTAGAGGTTATAAGGGTCGACAACCACCTCCCTTTCTAGCAATTGGGTAATATGTGACAATCATGGAAATGCTAACAAAAAATACATTATTGCTCTCTTTATAACTCCATAAATTACTACTTTCCAACTTCGACTTCGAAAGCAAGAATAAGATTGGGAAAGAGGCAACAAGAAAAAGGTCCCACGACTCACCTACACAAAAGAATGACTACTATTCTCAATGAATCTAGAGCTGTTCTGGGACCAATTAATAACCCCGAAATCAGGGGTACACCACGAAGAAGGGAATATTGTATCTTGTGCGAAGCCCCAACCAGCACTTGCTGATCAAATCAAGAGGACCATAAAAACAAAATCATAAGATATAAGCACTTGCAAAGAAGCGGGCTATGTTCAGTCTCTGACAATTTGCCTCTTAACTCTGGTATCGTCAATGACTGACCCTCCATCAGTCGTCAGCCAAGCAGTTCCATGTGGTTCCATCTTCCCTTCCCTTCCCATCCCATCCCATTATAACGCCGGCCAGGTTGTACCAACCACACTCTAATAACGCCGTCAACTTGCATACAACCTCCATTCCGTAGACTGGGAATGATCACTCAGCCTTCCTTCCATCCAATCTCCTCCCCACCGTCGGTTTAGGTTTATTAGTCTCTTCAGCTGGCTTTACCTTCTCCGGGGCCGGAACGCCGCCACGCAGCGTCTGGCCTTGACCTGCAAAATGTGGTTGTTTGGCATTGGCATTTTCTTTATCCTTATCTGCTTGGGTCTTAACCGGCTTTATTTCGTATCCGAAGAAAAGCTTATTGTGGGGTAATCTTAGAGGTTGGGGACCATTTGTGCGTCGTACTGGTGCTGCAGGCGTATTTGTGCTCCGGCCAGCCACCGGTGTACTAGCCTTTGGAGTGGGATTCTTGCTTGACTTCTTGGCGTTTAACTTTTGGCCACCAAGGAGAAAATTGGAGGATACAGCTTTTTGTCCAGCTAATGCAGACGTTGCTGAAGGAGCAATAGCATCGTAATTGATCGCGTGAGCCATTCCGCCTTGGTTGTGAACCATACCTCCCATGGGTAGCCCCGGCGCAGATCTGGGCGTTGACGTCCCGCTTGTACGAGTAGATTTTGGTTGTGGTTCCTTGTATCCAACCGGTGGGGCGAAATCAACCTCCACATCCGTTTCCAGCATGCTCACTCCCATTTTTTCACTAGTAGGCTTGACCTCTAGGACTTCTA
Source organism: Ascocoryne sarcoides NRRL 50072 (assembly GCA_000328965.1). NCBI lineage: Eukaryota > Fungi > Ascomycota > Leotiomycetes > Helotiales > Gelatinodiscaceae > Ascocoryne > Ascocoryne sarcoides. The sequence continues at coordinate 2,403,392 of KB205947.1, read as the reverse complement.
CATCATATATGGTATCGTTGTATTCAAAGGAGAAGATGTCGCCTTTGGTTACGGTCGCGAAGGAGCGGAATGCCCTCTCAAGAACCGCTTTCGGGTCGGTGATCTCGAGAAAGTTGATATCTTGAGGCTGGAGCTTGACAAACTTCGCAGGCGCAAGATCGGTGGATTTAATTTGTACTAAATCACCAGTATCTAGAAGGAGGTTTTGCATCATCTGATATCTGTTAGCTCCGGTCTTTAGGCTTAGATGTGTCCAAAAAGACAGCATACCCAGTTTGGCAAGTAGAGCTTCCCTTCCTCTGCAATAAACTCCAAGACACCGCAGTGAGTCGTTCGGCCCTCTTGACCATTGTGCAGCTCGAACAACATAGGATATGTGATATGTAACCGCGTGAGCTTTTCAAGCGCCGACGGGGGCATGATAATCTTTCCTCCATAATTAAGGTCTCTTCGCTCAGAACCAGGAAGCATCACCGTGGGATAGCACCGGTAGTATTCGTCGAAGCGTCTAGGAGCTCCCCGCGCACCCCCTCGTTGTAGCATATTGTACATGGCTGCTGGATCGTCTCCCTCATAGTAACCTGGCTGAAACTATCACAGTATTAGCTTCATACTAGTGCCGAGAAGCAAGTTCAGCTTACCATTTTGAACTTGTGAGTGTGGGTGAGGGAAAGAATGTCTTTACAATTGGCGAAAATTATTTGGAGATGACGTTTATAGTTGCATCGAGGAGAAGTTCCAAGCTTATGGTTTAGCCTTCTCGCCCGCCAGGCAAGCTACGGAATAACGTAACCAGTCACGTGCAAAGATAATGGGACTGGAAGCGCTGAGAAGACTGGCACATTCCATCTAAAGAGAGCGTATTCAAGTATATATGATGGGACTAGGAAAGAGACACGGTTCACTACACGGAATTATGTTTTGAAGAACATTCCACTTTGTCTCCTTTAATGTAGAAAACTGCTGTAGTATACCGGTAAGTGGAACAAAGATGATTATTTTGACTTCAATAGCCACTAGCACCTAAATCCTCCCATAAACCACATCCTGGCTATGAAATTCTTTGGAGATTTACGAGCATTTGGTATAAATAGCATAGCAAGAAGGTTAAACCTGATTAATGTGAAACTGTAGCTGATGACGTTTAAGTCTATTGTCGAATAGATAATCCGGAGTTTGCCCGATTCCTCAACACCACATTCAACCAAGAGCCGTTATCTTCACTTATTAACACAATTACTTCATAAATGCCTTCCTAAACACTCCAACTTGAATCATGTCATCTCGCTACTCTGCTGCTCGCCCCAAAAGAGCCGGCGAGCAATTCGCCCGTCAACACCACGGAGAGACCGACTCCAACAGCGGCCCCTCCAAAAAACCCAAGTTCGACATTCGCAACCCCTCTGCCCTCGCCCCGGACGCCCCAGAAGAAGATGCCGTCCTCGAGGCAGATGTCATTGGAGGTGGTGGTGCTGGCACTAAGCGTGGAGCAGTGAATATCGATGGCTACGATAGCGATTCAGATAACGAAGGTTTCGATGCGCGGGCGGAGGAGAGGGCCAAGGGGAAGAAGGGAGAGGTTAGTTTGGCGGCTGCGTTGGACGATTATGGGAAGGAAGGGGGCGCGGGGAATGGGAAGAGCGGAGTAGATGAAGACGCAGATATGTTTGCGGATTTAGATGAGGAGTTTGCGGATGGGGATGAGGAGGGCAAAGTAAGTGTGGCGGGAAAAGGAAAGAAGAAGGACGTAAGGTTTTTGAACGAAGATGAGATTGAGGGACAGGTGGAGGGGAGTAAAAGTGGTGGCCATGTGTCTGCAAATTTTGCACTGGATCCCAAGGGTAAATTGTCGACACATGCCATGGATGATCAAGAGAGCAGTGATGATGAAGAGGATGCTGCATTGGCAGCTCAGGAAGAAGATATCGACGAGGAGATTGGGGCTGGAGGTTTAAAACGGAACGCACCCAAGGTGGATGCATTCAATATGAAAGCCGAGCAGGAGGAGGGACGTTTCGATGCAGCTGGCAACTTCGTCAGGAAAGCAGCAGATCCAGATTCGAAACATGATACGTGGCTGGAAGGAGTCAGCAAGAAGGATATGAAAAAGGCAGCCGAAGCACATGAGAAGAGAGAAGCCGAATTACGGCAAAAACGGCTTGAAGATGATGCTTTACTGCTCCCTGATCTATTACGAACCCTAATTCTACGGCTTGAGAAAGGAGAAAGTGTGCTAGAATCTCTGGCCAGACTCGGCAAGAGCCAAACCAAAACGAAGAAAATACCTAAATGGAAGCTGAAGAAGCAAAAGCAAATCGGAAATGATGCCATGGATGTCGACAACGAGAAATCGCCTGAAGACCCAGAGCAGACTAAGATTCGAGAGGCTATAGATGCAATCACAGGAGCTGCGGACCAGCTGCTTACGAGAGGGCAAACTGACATCTATGAGCAGGAACGGGAGATGCTCATTCGGCAATACCGGAGAGAGTCTAGGGAAGATTGGGTTGAGCCTCCGGTTGAGGAAGTCCTCAAGCAAGGCGTAGCACCAGTCAAGATGTGGGAATACAGATGGATCGACGGGCGTGATGGAGGCGTAAAACAAGGACCCTTTGATGGTGCAACAATGGTAGCATGGCAAGATGCCGGATACTTCGGGGAAGGCGTTGAGTTTCGAAAATCTGGCGACGAGGGGCCGTGGAGCAGAGTGGTGGATTTTGTATAATTATGTTCAGGATCACGATACCCCATGCAATCAATGTACAACAAGAAAAGGTTATTATTTGCCCCAGAGGACTTGCCATCAATTGCTTTTTCGCGCAACACAAAGTGACCATGTTGTTTCCAGCTGTGTCTAGTATACAATATATCTAACATTTTGCCCTTTGCCATACCGAACGCCTAGAAAGTCGATCACGAAAGCTCCATCGCATCGCCATGTCCATTAGTGAAAGACAAATTAACCGCGCCAGCATCCCCAATTAGTCTCTGTTCGAATTCTGCAACAAACTTGACGCTTCTTCCAGAATCATAGAACAGCTGGAAACTTCGTTGCACATCTTCGATGCCAATTTGCTTGGCTTTCCGTTTGACTGCAATAAGCTGTGATGTCGTGATCAAGTTGCTGGCATATCTAAGACCAGCTTCTTGCCCGATTTTAGTCAGGAGGGCTAGAGCATCCGGAGTAACATCTACCTCCTCTTCCTGAGCCCTAATAGATAGAATTTGTTGGATCTCTTCCTTTTGGTAGGCGTGGGTGCTGACAATAACAACTCTGTCGAGGAAATCGAGTGGCATGCCGTGAGGGCTTCTATAATTTGTTCCTCGAATTCTCGAGTTGCCTCTATTGCTTGCCATGATGACGATAGGCGCAAGCTCGTCCTCCAAAGCTCGGTTGATGTATGAGAAACACTCGATATCCAGCATATGCACTTCATCAATGAAGAGAACGCCAGGCACGATTTCAGCCTTCCCCTCCTCTTTCCACTCGGCAACTTTGGTGTTGATCTGGTCCCTCACTTCGCTTCCGATTTCTCCAGTGTCACCAGAGAAGAGTGCCAGGAAGCCTTGTGTCCTCGAGTTGATGACATCAATTTCATGCAGGCTGACTGTGTGTACAACCTCCTTACGCTTCTGCAGATCTCCATCAGGGCATTGTAGAAACTTAGTGTCTACGCCCATAGCATCGTAGTCTCTCGATCTTGCGTACGACCGCCCAAGCTTGCTGATCTTCCCAGACGACTTGTCAATGGAGATTATGTCTCCTGCCATAACACGCTCCTTGGTCATTGAATCTATCATCTTAGTTCCCATGTCGTAGACTGACTCCATATCTGTCGTCTTAATTGTGAGCTTGCCCTGCTTCGTGCCTCCGGTTACACTCCTATCTGTCTGTATTTCTACCACTTCGCCCTCGATCATCTCGCTCTCCTCTTTTATCCTCACGCCAATTGACTTCCTGAAAGCTTGCTCAAGAGCTTCTGTTTTCGACATTTCAAGGGAGAAGATTTCAGACGAGGCTAGCATGGTAAAAGGGACATCTGAACCCAGTGACTGTGCCATGCCCATCGCGATAGCTGTCTTTCCAGTGCTGTATATCTCGTTAGCGCGCAACAATCGTGTCAAGGCTGCAGAGAACATGCCTTGGAGGTCCAGCAATTAATACGGCGCGCCCAGCAATCTTGCCCTCCTTCACCATCTGCAAAATAACGGCGGCAGCCTTGCGGGCCTTCTCTTGCCCAACCAATCCCTGGGATGACGGTCGCGGTTCCAGCGTGTCTGGGTCGACTCCAAGGCCTCGAATATGAGAATGCGCTGCGATCAGATTGAGACCGCGGATCTCCTTGGTCTCCGAGACTGTTTGTATTGCCTATTCTAGTCAGCAAGGAATCGCCTTTAGATAGAAGCTCTAGACTTACAGCTGCCATCTTCAATAGATAATTCTAGACAGTTGGGTGATGATTGATGAAGAAAAGCGCAAAGCACTTGTTAGCGACGTCTAATCGAAGAAAGTTAATTATCAAGAGAAATGGAGATTTGATATATTCACGCTTGTGACCCGATATGGACTAGTCTAGCTACTACTATCGCGCGAGCATAAATAGCATAAATAGCATAAACGGCATAAATCTGGATTATTGACTTGCCTTTGTCCCTCTAGTCTAAAGTTCTTTTGATTTTTCAACTACGAGTATCCTACGCGTCAAAGGAAGGAAGCAAGAGCGTGTCAAACACGTCCATTTTGATTCGCATATTCGGTCTCAAGGGAACCTTCAATCATCCAACTCGATGTTTGCATCTAACTAACATAGGTTGCAAAGCTAAAGTCTCAACACAACAGACTCTGCCATTCACTTTGAGAATGGTTAATAAGGGCGATGATGTATGCATGCAATTCTTTAAATCTCTCTGGCTTCACATTCTGTTTCTCTCCTCTCCTAAGCTGAGCACTAATACTTGTCTCTTTTGCAGACTCGTTTCTAGCTATAGATGACCCGAACAAAGCCGTCAGTGCTAAAGCAGTGGAAGTCACCCAAGACAAAGCTCCAGGCATCCAGCACACTGTGCCGCCTTATATTTCGATACTATGTCCTACCGCCGCAACGGCCCATCTTCCCCCCACGGTACTCGCGCAGATCGTGGGGAAGGTGGCTCGCAATACTACTCGTCTGCACCTGGCCTTCACCCCCAGGAGGCCAGAGGGAGCCCTCGATCGTCAAGCCCAAGGGGGTACGGAGATGCAAACCGTCGGTCTCATGCTGAGAACAACTCCCGTCCAGTTCATGACAATTATAGCCCTCTCAGAGAGAGGCCGCGCGAGTACCCGCGTAGAGCGTCACCCCCTCCGCGTTCTCATTCAAGACGAGATCTAGGAGACCGAAACGACGCTTTCGACCCAAGTGGTAGGCCTCCTTCTGCAATCTATATCCTTCAATTCACACCGCTATATATGCCCAGTATCCCCTCGGCTATATTTCCCTCTCCTAGCTTTTTGTGTTGTAATTGTCAGAGCTAATGGTAAAATAGGATCAACTAGTGCACGCAATTCTTTGGCAGAAAGCCCGCGAGCTTCATCCAATGTAGCTAGCCAACTTGCTAAGAAATCCAAGTCGTCTCGTAATTCTAATCCAATGGACGATGAACCCTCGAACAAACCTCCTGAACCTTTATCGTCCAATAATACAAAGATTTATAGGGCAGAGACAGGTACAAATAAAACGACTTTTGGAAACAAGCCTACAGATTCAAAAGTAGCGGGTACAAGCAGCCCTCTTAGGCAGCAAGCATCAGCTCCTTCCGATAGAATTGTCGACTGTCTTAATACTTCTGAGAACTCTGCGCCGATGGCCACTGGTCCTAATATAAACACTACTAGGGTCCTTGCGGAGCTATTTACGCGGATTGTTGAGGAAGTGACTGACGTTTCAGCGTTGAAATCTCAGGAAACTGTCCTGAGAAAGAGACTTGCCAAAAGGGAAAGCGAGTATGTACGAACTAAGAAACAGTACGAGAAGTTCCCATCCTCGCAAGAGGCGCAGTCTAAACTGTGTAACGAGGCACAGCAGGAATATGATAAGGTTGCTTCAAAGTTGAAGCAGCAAACTCACTCCTTTAAGGCTCTAGCAACACAGGCTGCTAATGATATTCTTCCTACAATATTACAGCAGGGCAACTCTTCAAAAGGCTTTGAACAATTTAAGAAGGACTTCACCAATACCAATTCGAAGCTTGAAAGAGAGTTAGCAGACACAAAAAAGGAGCTTGAAGTCTACAAAAGTGAAATGAATAACAAATTCATTTCTCAAGGAGAAGCACAGAAGCAAGACAGTTTATCGATCCAGGAGAGGTTACAATCCATTGACTCAGAGCGACATGGTCAATCTTCCGAGCTTCAAGAATTACGTAAATTATTTGACAAACACTCGCAATCTTCTGGTGCTGTCTTGAAAAGTTCTCTAGAAGACATACAAAGCCTTAAGGGTGCGGTCGACGCGCTCTCAAGTAAGATTGCAAGAGCCTCAGAGGGTTATATTAAGTTCGATGATTTTAATGGTCTACGCGTGAAAGTGGATAATGTGGGTCAAGTACTCAGCAAATTAATGGATGAAACGCATGCGGTTCAAACCAAAGTCTACTCGGAAGCAACGAAGCAAGCAGAGCGAGCACGCGCAGAAGCCTCGCACATCCTTGATACAGAAAATCTCCAAAATAAGGTCAACTTGCTAGAGAACGATATAGAGGACATAAAACCGATGATAAATAAACTCATGTCTCAAGATCCGCAAAACGTGGACGCTTGTTCACGTGCCGACTTAGCCACGGCTCACGCAGCCACAGAGGCTCGATTTCAGGCAATTGAGGAAAGGATTGAAAGAGTTAAAAAGGATGCTGAGGATTTGGTACTTGAGCCTATTAAAGCTTTAGGTGGTCAATTTGGAGATCTACTTGAGAACCAAGAAAGGAGTTATGAAACGCGATACTCGGCATTCGAAAGTCGTCTTCAAGGTTTCCAGACTGCTAAGCTTGCTCAAGATGTTAAGAGCATTGAGCTTGGTCAAGCGGTTGAAGGCCACGATATCCAAATTGAGAACCTCCTCTTCCGGGTGGACAACATTAATACTACCGATTTGGCCAAGAGCATTCTCAGTCAGGTCTCCGAGGTCTACCCGTACTTTCATAATGTCGAGGAAATTGTGAAGGACGTCCACGACCAGTTAGGGGGACAGCGGATTCGTTTAGCCGCAGTTGAGAATGCTCAGGCTGCTGTTTCTCCCGCTATACGCATAGAACTCGACACTCTAACTTCCCTTATGCAGGAAAACACAGGTGGTGTCTCTGATATCCGATCCAGTATTGCCACGCTTCGATCTGATGTTACTGGGCTCCAGTGGCATGTAGCAAAGGCGGAGGAAATTGTCAACAGCGTTGCTGCTGATGTAGTAGAGCTGAGCACTAAGATGGAGGCGAACAAGCAAATTATAACCACTAAAGTTGCGACGGCTTGTAAGGCAGCGAGCAATCTGCAAAAGATACAAACCCGATTGAATGAAGTCGAAAGTCATACTCCTGTTACCACTCCGCAACCTAATCCTGCCCCTATAATACCCACCCGAGGCGGGCGAATTTCGCCAAGTCTTCCCGGACTTACTAGTCGCCAGTCCTCAACATCACGCCAATTTTCAGCAAACCGCCAATCTTCTCAAGCCGACGATGCCAGCAAGAAGCGAAAGGAGGTTACTAATAGACTTCTAGCGAATGAAAGATTTAATGGCCACCCACAGCGAAAGAAGAGTCGTATAGAGCATGGTGCTGGTATGGAGCAATTCGATATCAACTACCGCTCCCCATCTAATCAGGAGTGAGTAATGGACATCCAATCCTAGTCACTTGAAAGGACTGATAGATGGTAATGCTGATCTAATAGCGTGAAACCACGTTTGGGCAGGACAAACGGGGAAAGTGCTGGTCGTGGGGGACAAGGTGACCGTGGCAAGCTCGACGACAGCGATGAGGAGCCACTGACTCGGCGAAGAGCGCGTCGCGGGAAATCAACACCCGAGTTTTTTGACCTCACCAGCGACTGAGGATAAGTCTCGATAATATAGGCTTCAAGGTTCTCATTCAGCCAAGATGGGGTTTTTTTATTACGAGTAGATCTGGCGCTGGTGTTACGGACTATTACTTTTTTTTTTTACAACAGAAACGCGGATACCCCGGGTTAGCAATGGTACTTCGGCATTTGAGCCGCGCAGTTCTAGCATTAGCGGTTGCTGAACGAATGGATGGATGGAGTTGCAGCCTTCCCTGGCTTGCTTTGTTTTTGCTCTTGCTTTTTTGCTTCTGCATTTACGCATGGTGTTCTATTTCTCCGGTCCTGCATATATAGGTTGTGGGCAAAAAAGTAATTCGGGTTTGTGTTCACAAGTGGGTGAGGGAATAATCTGGGCTGGCTGACTGGACTTCCGCTGGAAGAAAGGGGGGTGGGGATGGACATATGAGTCGCAGACGATATACTACACCTATACAGATATGAGAATTGCACAATACCATGGACATACACACGATCGAGTTGAGGTTTTGCCTTCTAGCTAGACGATGCATGGAAATCAACAAAGATTTATAATAACAATAATATGCTTGTGAGAAGCTGATAATGAACGGTGTTGAAGAATTAATCAACCATAGTGAAATTATACACAAGTAGATGTTTAAATCCGAACGTCATCTCAGGATCTAAATTACTTCAACGAGCCATTCACATTAGCGGAGCTGGCATATGTTATATACAAGTAGCAAGTTTCGTAGTATTTTTTAACATAATTACCTATAGTAACTTACTATTTTAATAATGTAATACAATAAAGAATAAAATCCTAACTAGCTATACTGCTCAACAACAATAATATTAAACCAAGTCATATACAAATAAAAGACAACATTAGTAAGATGAGACACAACAACTTTCCCCGGGGCTCCCTTCATATTTATACCTGCAACCCATCTCATAAGTGGGGAATACATCCGGAGTGAGACTTTCCCAATGCCGCGCCGCGCCGCACCATTATTAATTAATTGAATCCCTCCCGCTATTACCTCCATCTCCATCTCACGCACTCACTCCGCTCCGTACTTCGGAATACTAGGCCCTGCCGCCCCATATATTTCTCCTGTATTTATCATCAACATCAACATCAACTCCACAATCCAAAGACACCCACCTCAGGAATATAAACATATACATGTATAAACCCCTCAAGTGAAATTGTGCTATCAGCTATCTGATCTGATCTCATCCAGCAGTCGCGGCCGTGAAATAAACAGAATACGATGCTGCCGGACAGATATGGAAGATTACAGCTGCAGATGCGGAGATACCATCAACAGATTCGTATTTAACCCAACATCCAATCATGATGATTCCCGTGCATCCCCACCTAGAGCCTCAATTTGCCACCAAAACCACTCCACCCTTTTCACCCATCACAATTACAATATAAAACCATTCGATCCTTGTAGTCAGTATCCACTCCAGTCGCGGCTACTGTATCATCAACCTGACACCAAAGATCCTCCTGTCTTAAGAAAATCCATGTTGTTGTATTCCTACATTACCAGTAATAATCTAATCCTCTGAATATGAAACGTTCATTAACATCGCGTCCCATCCATCCCTTGCTTATTTTTGTAATCTATCTCAGTCCCTTCTTCCCACTTTAACTCGAGGAAAGAGCCAATCAACGCCCCAAACGCCTCCGCTATGCTCGCCAGATCAGATATCATTTTCCATCCCATACTAACAAAGCAAGGGACAAGCTGAAGAATGCCTTCTCCCTTGCTGATATATAACGGTATTCTCCACCCGGCATCCCATGGCGAAGAAAAGGGACGGCTCCGCTCTCCTCAAGCACTATATAAGCACCTAACCTGTTAATATCCCCACCCACCATCTCAGAAAGCCGCACCCCCAACCCCCTCCCCAGCCAACAGCCTAACATGGCTCTCGCTTAACTCTGTCTTTAACGCCATCGCCTCGCTATCTCTTCTCAGCTTCTCCCAATCCTTCAAGTTTGTCCGCAGCTTCTCCTGCTTCACATGCAGCTCCCTCCTCAACAGCTCCTCCTCCTCCTGCTTCCTTGCCAACTTCGCCGCCATCTCTGCATTGATCCCTGTAGCCGTGATATCGATCCTCCCACCAGGGATGATGGCAGGCATATTCGCCATCGCGGGATGGGGTCGCAATCCACCATTTGTACCGCTCACCGAATTGTTACGCGTACCATAGACGTTTGATGAGTGCATTAGGTTTGGAGTTCGAGAAGGTATACTAGCTCTGGGGCCGGTGGGGATACCACCAGAAGGGCCGGTAGGGATGGAAGGTGTGGATGGGCCGGATGGGATAGAGGGAGATGGTACTTGTGCGGGACGAGAAACCGGCGTGCTTCCTCTTGTAGAGATTTCGGGAGTTGGACGACTTGATGGCGCTGCTTTCCATGTATTTGCATCGGGTCTAAGAACACGATCACTGCTGAACGAAGTTCTTCCTCCTCTCATCCCAAATGGTCCACCACGAGTAGGAGGAACATAGCCGCGAGGGCCGGAAGGTGGAACCACTGGTCCTGAATTTTCTAATCTGCCGTAAGAAGATCCAAGAGCCGGTCGAGCTGCTGATAGAGGTGCTGCAAAGTTTCGATTGCTGCTGGGTCCAGTTGGTGCTCGGAACCCTGCCGGTCCTCGTGGTGGTGATCTAACAACCACCGGACGAGCAGGTGAGGGCTCTCGAGGTGTCGACCTAGCAGACTCTCTTTCTCTATATGCAAGTTGTGTAGGTGGAGACGGATCCCTAATGGGTTCTCGGTTTGTAGTTTGGGTTACAGGTAATCGATCTGGGTGAACAGGAGGTGATGAACGACGGGAGGTACTGCCTGACTCTCTGCCAGACGATTTTTCTGAATCTCGAGCAGGAGGGGATGGTGATTGGCGTCTCCAACTGGCCGAGCCTAGGCTATTTGGTTCGCGAGCATCTCGACGATTAGGGCTACGGGAACGTGGACGATATGATCCTCGCTGGATAGGGGGTGGTGATCGTCTAAGAGGTGATCTGGCACGAAGTGCTGGTCTATTGCGATCGTATGGTGACCTTGATCTTCTCCTGTTTACATTTGTCAGAATTTCTACCTCGACAAGATAGAGCAACATACCTATCATCTCTTCTTGGTGGTGACCTTGCTCTCCGCTCATCGTCTCTTCTTGGAGAGTATCTTCTTGGAGGAGTTCTTGCACGTGGTGGTGATCTCGCCCTCGCACGCCAATTGTCTCTCATAGGTGAGCGGTCTCTTCGTGGTGGTGTTCTGGATCGACGACGAGGAGAACGGTCTCGAATATTAGGATGCCAGCTATCAGCTAGATTGAATTAGTTCTATGTCTTGGCTTTATGGATTGACATGGACAGAAAACAAGACCATTCAGGAAGGACATACTGGCTGGTGGTGGTGTCCTTGCCCTTTCTCTTCTAGGGGATCTGACTCGCCCTCTGTCTCGAAAAAGATCTTCCCTTGGCGGGGAACGGGCAACTGGCCGGTACGATTCACCTCCACCCATTCTCGTAACTTCCCCTTCACCTCTACGATAATAAATATTAGTCCAGCTCTTTAATAAACACCGAGAAATAAGACATAAACAAGCATTAGAACTGTAGCAAAGCGGCATGCAGCAGTGCTATTTTCTAACGTAATTGCTGTACCAAAAGCCAATACATTTGCCAACCAAGCTGAACGATATCGAACGTATTTCCGATACAAAATGGCTGAGGAAGCGGTGGCATTCTGTCAATGCTCCTACTATGCTGATTGATGAGGTATATGAGGATAAATGACTTCTAGACAACAAAACGTGTAAGGTATGGATCGCTAGGTTTTGTATGTAACCCTCTAGGACGGCGCTGCAATGGGTGTATGGTGTCATGGTATTCGAACCTGTGCCTCAAATAGAGATTGTATATAGTAATAATTGAATCTCTGGCATATTCGTATATATTTTTGGTATATATTGCGACGTTCATGTGGTGAAAAGTGTATGCCTTAGTAGGACTTGAGGAGGCTCTGTTGGAGTTGACCAAGCCCTATTTACAACCAACCATCGTAATAGATCGATAGGCTACTCTATTATCGGTGTGTTGCAGTGTTTCGTTCTAGAATCAAAGTTCGTACTCGACTTTCCATTCAAAGAATTCGAAGTTCGAGCCTTAGTCGTATGTAGGCGGGGTGCTCAAGGCTGTAGCAAATGAAGGACTTGAGCAGGATAGCGGTGATGGCGGGATCTCCGTCTTGTAATTTGCGTGGCTGCCTTGGGAGATGCATGAACAACATTCTCATATATTGACCCTCCCAAGCGTATGCTTCACCGCCCCTCGATAGAATTCTATCTCGTTTCGTATCCATTTGCCCTTCAGTATTTCGAATATTGGATAGCGACGATAGTTCGGTATAACGCTCGGCGTAGAGAGTCGTCTTCATATCCATCTTGCCGCTCGCTGTGACGATTCGAATATCCATGCTTGTCTCCCTATGCATCATGTCCTAGTCCCAGAGCACTGCCAGTCTCCTCTCCTGAATCCCAAAACCCCCCATCAAGTCCAACATACCTCCTTTCTCCTCGAGGCAATCATACTCACCCTCGAGCACAAACTTAAAGCAGACATCTCATAGAAATAGAAAAGATAAAGTCGCAGATTCAAAACAAATTCAACTAACCTTCGATCTCGTCCCCGGTCTCTGTCCATTGCTGCCTTTTAGACTCTGCGTCGTCCTGGTTTGTCGCCTCCTTATTTCATTCACGCCAGGAAAGAGCGTTGCAAGGTAGCTGAGCTGTATTGTAATGTATTTGGAAGAAGCAGTAGCGAGTTGACTTAAGTTGAGTTCAGTTGGCCAACGTGAACTTTTTGGAGGCTCTAGTCTAGCTAGTTGCCGCGAAAATAAAGAAGCGGCCGCTAGCTTGACTTCACGGGAACGTGACGTGACCGGCAGGGTTTAAGTATTTGCCGACGCTACGAAGTATATACACGGGGATTCGGTATATTATTTAAACAAGTCTGTTTTAACATTGGGAGTTCATAATGTGTCTTGCTTGTTAATTTTGCTTGTACTTTCACGATTCTCGCAAGATAATTTACTGTTCAAGGCTCTCCTAATGTGATATCTGGCTATTATTATCGTCTGTAGCCCTTAAGACGGTTGATATGGCAATTCCGTTGCTCCGTTTGGTATTACAACCTACAACTTATAAAATACAAGCACGGCTTCCATGATTTACACGAACACCATGAACAATCCTTCTAGAACCTGTACGCCCTCCCCTTCTCGCCCTTCTCGCCTTTCTCGCCCTTCTTCTCGTTCCTCTTCTCCTCGTCCCGCTTCTGCCTCTTGCGGCTCTCCTGTGCGATCATATCACTCAGATCCTCTTCAAACTCTCCACGTGCCCATGTCCCACTCTCCGCTTTCTTCTGTGCCTCGAACCTGCGCTTCACTTCATCTTTGCTGATTCCATCCTCCGCAAGTAAAGAATCGGGGTTTAATGCAACATCCACATCTCCAGGTTTCTTTCTCTTTCTGCTCTCGTCTTCTTGGCCTAGCACTGGGAGGTGCGCATTCTGCGCACCAGAAGCAGCTCGGATATCGTAGGCTCGCTCTCCACCGAAGAAGCCCTCCGCTCTGATCTGTCGCTCGGGGATGACCGTGTAAGCCGACCTTGGATGTGTTGATTCCTCAGTTTCGGTACCCCTTCTCTTGCGAAGATCAAAGTCGCCACCAACGCTCATGTCTCCTGGGTACTCAGATGGGACTGTTGATGCCATTCCGCCCGGAGTTTCAAGGCCACTGGGTGTCTGTAGGCCAGCACCAATATCATCTTCGTCGCCTTCTTCCTCTTCCTCGTCGCTTTCCTCTTCTTCCGATTCTTCTTCGGGCGCTTGGAGCTCTCCCCATAGCGTTCGTTCTACTGGCTCACCAGCTTGGTTATTGACCTGTGGTTGAAGGACACCGAAGATATCTCCACCATAGAGAGGCCGATTGAATTCGTCAACAGGTGGTTTGCCATATCCACCGGGGTGAAACCCCCAAGCTCCACCAGGTGGGGGAGGAGCATTAAGCCCGGGGATCTTTAGAGACGGATAAGATGGAGGTGGGCCGAAACGTTGCTGGTTAATTAGCCATGGTGGAGGAGCTCCCGGTGGAATATTTAGCGCTTCCTTCAACTCGTCGCTCAACTCACCAGGACGCAAATGTCGTAGATTGGTCTCGTACTCCTTGCCCTCGTAATAAACCTCGCCATACCGTGTTAGTTCCGGCTTTGTTTGGAACCGAAAGAAGGCTTCATACAGCTTTTGATAATCAATATCCAATTTTCCCATCTTGGGCTGAACTCTCTCCCGCTGCTTCTGCTTTAGACTTGCAGAATCCTGCTTCTCAAGAACGGCATCACGCATCTCCGAGATACCAGTTTCTTGGATGAACTTTGGGAGGGCGAAAGGAGGCTTCTCGACTCCCCGTTTGGAGGAGAGATATTCCCGTTTCAGTGACCAATGATTCGGTACTGGAACAACGTTCCGGTGAGACTTGATATGAACGAGTAATCGGGGGTCTGACGCCGACGTATCGGTCCAATCGACTAATTCGGGCTTCTTCACAAGTGCCTTTAATTCCGCGACTGACAGCTTATCTCGTTCCTTCCGCTTCTTCTTGGAGAGCTTGGGCTCCTTGTCAGCCTCTTCGTCTTCATCTGGAATCTCGTCATCCTCATCGTAGAAAACCTCGCCCTTGTCCCCAGCATTTGCTTCTTTTCCAGCCTCCTCTTCCTCTGTAGTTGCGCCAAACCGTTCCATGATGTTCTTGTACATCTCGAAATTCGGATCATCTTCGCTGATCTCTGTATAATCAGGGGGCAATTGTAAGGGATCTTCGTCATCTTCAGCTTTGGTTGAGGCAGGCTCGGGAACTGGTTCAGGCTCTGCTACCTTTTCTGGCTCTGGAGTTGGGGAGACCTGGAAGGGGTTTAGCCAAACTTGCTCAAGCAAAAGATCCCCGCATCCTTCAGATACGGCGAGACTGACCTGAGCTGTTTTCTTCTGCTCCTTCTTCTTCATGCGCCTCATTTGATTCTTGGACATCTTAGGCGCCATCTTGACTGCGGAGGGCATAACGCCCAAAAACACCTCTCGATGCGCGTCAAATTGGGTATGCGAGAATCTAGAGAATCTGGAGAAGCAAGTGAAAGAAAATACTGGGAGATTCAAGGGAAGTTGATGGTTGTCGAGTTGTGATCGGCTCTCTGCGTAGAGGTCGAAAATCGAGGTGGTCCAAATCTCCAAAGTCGCGGTTTTAGCGCCGGCAAGTCCCGCCAGAATTTCGTGCTCTTAGATTGGCATTAATTGGGCGCCATCTCGTGTTGCAAATAGATATACGAAACAACCACAACATCTCTGAGGAATCGATTGATCGGGCTTCTAGATTCTCTGAAATGCCGCCATTCCCATAATGCTACCAAATGGGCCGAGCAAGAACTAAACACCACCACGATGCCTCATTCGACTCGATCCTCTCCCCAGCTTCGAGCCCCCAGCTTCAAATTCCCTCCTGATACTACCGTCACACAACGCATTTCGATAGATAATTCGATGGAGAAGTTCCCAGAATATTCGGATACATCTAGCGGATCGTCACCCTACCCGTCGAGTCCAGTCCAAACCAATGGGTATAGCAATGGATCCCCGGCGCTCGACCAGTGGCAGCCAAAGAGAGCCACTGGGCAGCTGGACTCTTCTTGGGCAAACGGGCAAACATCAGTAGGAAGCCACGGCAGGCAAAAGAGCTTGGGAGATGCCTTCCGCACAATACGGACAAGAAGAGCGAGTGTTTCTGCAAATGTGGTTGAGATTGGAGGTGCCTTGAAGGCCCCAGTCTCGCCCAAACTAATTGTCTCTACATTTTCCCTTCTAAAAAAGGCCCAATGCTGATAGGAATTGTAGATTCTTTGTATAATCTGGTACATGTCAAGTGCGCTCACGAATACCTCTTCGAAATCCATCCTAAACGCCTTTCCTAAACCTGCGACACTTACCCTCATCCAATTTGCGTTTGTCGCATTCTTCTGCCTGTTATTTTCATGGATAGCAGCAATCTATCCACCTCTTGTCAAGGCAATACCTGCTCTACGCTATGGAATCCGTTATCCCACACGGGATGTGATCATGACGACTCTTCCCCTTGCAGTTTTCCAGATCGGAGGCCATCTCCTATCTTCCACAGCAACATCTAAAATACCCGTGTCCCTCGTCCACACAATCAAAGGGCTATCTCCCCTTTTCACCGTTGTGGCATACCGGGTCATATTTAACATCAAATACCCTGTCGCAACCTATCTGTCGCTTATCCCTCTCACACTAGGCGTCATGTTGGCCTGCTCCGCTGTATTCAAGGGAAACCTAATCGGTATCATCTGTGCCTTTTTTGCGGCTTTGATATTCGTCACCCAGAACATCTTCTCCAAACGCCTCTTCAATGAAGCAGCCGCTGCTGAAGCATCAGGCGTCCACTCCCGAAAATTAGACAAACTAAACCTCCTCTGCTACTCCTCAGGGCTCGCCTTCGTAGCCACATTTCCCATCTGGTTCTTCTCCGACGGCCTTGTCCTCCTTCAAGACTTCCTCCATGACGGTTCTATCGAGCTCGCTGAAGGGGCCCCCTCACTCCCCGCTTTCGACCATGGTCGCTTAGCCTTGGAATTCGTCTTCAACGGCACATTCCACTTTGGGCAAAACATCATAGCCTTCGTCCTCCTCTCGATGGTCTCTCCAGTCACCTATTCCGTAGCCTCCCTCATCAAACGAGTCTTCGTGGTTGTAGTCGCCATTATCTGGTTCCAAAACCCTACCACCAAAGTCCAGGGCTTCGGGATCGCTCTAACGTTCTTTGGGTTGTATCTCTATGACAGGACAAAGAGCAATAAAGCGGATCATAAAGCAAGCATGTTGCATACGAAAGAGGAATTATTACTACCACTTACGAACATGCCGAGGAGTATGCAGAAGGCTGAAAGCCCGCAGATGTTTGTCGCAGCCCCGAAGACTAACGGTTATGCCTTGAATTCGACAAGCGCGGCGGAGGGTAAGAAGTCGGACGATGCGGGTGTGGGTCCGGGACGGGGGAGTAGAGCTAGGACGACGAGTAATGTGGCCTGGCTACCCTCAAGAACGAGACAGGAAGAGACGTGGCGGCCGAGGGAGATAAACGGAGGCCCTGCCGGTGGTGTTGGGGGGCCTCCTCTGGGGATAAGTGTATCTGTAACTTAGAGTAGCTAGAGAGAGCGAATGTGTCTATGGTTTTGGGTAAAGATAGTAGATGGCGGCATATACAATAGATGGGCCGGTAGCTGCATGCATCATGATCCGGTGGGCGTTTTGGGGTTTGGCACGGACGACTTTTTGTAGGATGGATGAGGGGTTCTTGGGGGTGTGTAAGCATAGAGATGTATAGAAGATTTTTTTTTTCTGAGAACTCGCTGTCCTACTTTTCACTTTCTCCTTGGACATCAGCTGAGGGTTCAAACTTTGGTAATGTGTAAGTATCAACCTTTCTCGATTTCTCTCCAGGCAGCTCTTTCTCATCGGCAGTAAGGTAAAGGCTGCTGAGCCTAATGCCTACCTATTTGTTGGAACAGATTAACGTTCATGTGACGAATTGTCTTTATACTGTAGCACTCATATAATCTTCTTCTTCGTACTCCTATCCGTATCTCTCCTAATTTAATACATACCTTCTGCTACTTGAACAGTTACAGACTTCGTCTGTTAGTCTCTAGCTATTTTCATATTTCGTTGCCTCTCAGTAAACAAGAAATTTCACGGAGAGGGGGAAGCTAGAAATGTATTTTCATCCGTAGATCTTTTTATTGATTTTGATCCCCATTGTTATTCTAGTCTACGCTCGTTTTGGCATTACTCGCATCTCACTTTGTGACGACTTCACCTCGACTTTTCAAGCTATATACAATCTCATCGTTAAAGAAGTCTTTCTCCATACCCCAAGGACTTTCATTCTCGGCAACGAAGTATTCTTCCGCGGTATCGTACGGGGGTTTATCTCCAAGGGTAATATAATATTTCAGGAGATTTGGACTTTCCGCAGAGATTACCCATCGTTTGCATTCCCATATTTTATAAGAAATAAAAGAGGCTTTGCTGCTCACGGATACTAGGAATGATACTGCGATATTTCTGCGTAAGTGTTGGTATCTGTAAATATCCTAGTTCTTAACTTCATTGTTGATCTGAATATTTTCATACAAATACAGGTAAATCTCTTATTTATTGTTTTACGCGCTAAGGTTTTCAAGATATTTGTATAAACGAAGTGTAACACTTTATAACAAAGTAAACTGGACTTTAGAACAACTATAGATAATAATTACATAGATTTTTACTAGAACACTAGTCTCGCAATTGCTATCTTTACCTAATAAAATCAGGGCGCTTAAATGAAGGGAACTCCTATAAACTTTATAATCTCCTTGGGCTTATACAATTTCCTATTGTTATATTTAATGCTGTTTATTAACACACACGCCTCATTCATATACAAATCAAACAACACTTAAGATTTTCGAACCTCGCATCTCGATTAAACCAATCTTCCCAATAAATGAGGTAAAGTAATCTTACTTACCCACAGCGCAAGGCTTCTAAGTAAAATATTAATCCTTTCTGTAACACCTTGTTTAGGCCGGTAGCTTGAAGGATGTGACATGCATGGCTATAACCATCCACCACCTTCGTTTTGTTAAGAATCCATCTTGGGGGCTAGGGAAAATACATCTCCTCGGAATGAATGCGGAAGAAAAGAACAGGCAACGAAAAAGCCGGAGCGGTCTAAAGTTTATAACAGTTCTTACAACTAAAACTCTAAATGCATTTTAAAAAGGGAATCCGTTTGTTTAAAACCTAAGTGATATTTGCTAAGAAACTGGAGATTAGGTGCTATATAGTTTAACCATATCAGTTATTCTTATAACCTTCTGCTAGCGAAGTAAATTTAACTACTTCACCTATCAACCAAATCTTTCCAATGTTCATCTGGCTAAAACAAATCTTAAAAGAAAAAGGTCCCGCAAGTAAGATTATCATTACATTTCTTTAACATTAAAAAAAAAATTTCATACCTCCCAAGCCTTCAAAGTTAATATTTTGGACCCCTCATTCTCCCCCTGTGCATGCCCCTGTTGGCAGCCCCCAACTCCTCAAGCCCCTTGACTTAACAACAACACTTATGCGCTGTGCCTCTGTACTCCGTCTATCACTTCCCTACCCTAACGACAGAGACAAGTCACAAAATGGCAGTCTGACATCAGCAGGGACGAGTCGAGTCCCTCATACATTACAAAATATGGGAGGACCGCCAACTCCCACCATACCAGCTCCCCTCACTTCTCTCATCTCTCATCTATCATCTCTCAACTCTCATCTATCGCCTCCTACAAACCTCTCCCCAAAACCGTCTTTCATACCGAAGCCGAGAAGCCCTAAAAACTATAATCATGGCGGTCCAGGAAGAAGACCACGGGAAACCAATGCTTCTCCCTGCGACCGACCCCCAAGACGGCCTCGGAACCCCAGAAGTCAAGCCAGACAATATAGAAGACAACCCCCCATCCCCACCCGGTCCTCCACGGCCCCTCCAACGCTTCATCTTCCGCGGAACAATGGGTATATTCTGCCCCCTCGCCCTAGCAATCTACTACATCTGGACGTACGTCTTCTGGCTCTCCCCTTCCAGCAACCCCACCGTACACGGGAGCGATTCGGTCCCAAACGCGAAATTCATCTGGTGGTCCTGGTTCATCCTCGGCGCCATCGGGCCCAACATCTCCACCTATGCCCTCGCGGGCGCGGAGGCAGGCATGCTCATGACCACGCCCTGGCGCGCGAAGAATGCCCTGCAGATCCTGACGCACTGCGATAAATCATGGGGAGGGCTGTCAGGATGGAAACTCCTAGGTGCTGCGGTGGTGAACCGGGTTTCAAGGAGGAAGAAGACGCAGGTCCCGTTGACGCCGTTGTGGGTGCTGCTGTTTGTGCTGAGCACATTGGCGTGGGCTTTTGTCTTGTCCGGGCTGACGCTGGAGACGGGAGAGGCCTATTTCCATGGGTCGGGCCGGGGAGCCGGAGCCGGGGCGAGCGTGCTGGGGCTCGAGGCCGATGATTTCGATCAGAGGGATACCCTCTCGTTCATGACGAGTGTGCTTCACCGCTGGCAGCTTGGGATGGAACCTGTTCTCCCCTTAGCGGGGTCCTTGCTGGCGGAGGAAGGGAGCAACTTGACGAGGAGTATATCACTGTCGACGCCAAATACGCTGCCGCCAGATACGCAAGGGTATATCTTCATGTCCCCGCAGGCAAGCGTGCCTGTCACTGGGAACGCATGGGGTCTATCCCTGCGATACAACTGCACCGAGATCCAGAGGCTGGAAGACTTCGCCATCCTCAGTCAACGAAATGCCTCGAATAAGGGCATCCAGCTGGTGCAGAACATCCCCGAGGATCATGGCTGCTACAACGTCTTTGATGATTCGTGGATATGCGTGCAGAACCAGACCTTGGGGGCTATTCATCGGCGTCCAGAACCCGGTCTCAGGTATCCAAGAACCACATGTCGATGGGGCTGGGATCCCCATGGATGCTGTAGGCGTGAGGTGTATTTCCCACTCGGCTGTTGGGGATGCTCCCGTGAATGGTGTAGCCGGCACATTCACATCCACCGACTTCCATCGCCGCGATGCCATCTCGGGCTCCCAAAAGGTGGCACCGGGTCTCCCGGCCCTTCCGGATATTGGAAATGGCACTTTGGTAGTCCCAGCGAATGACTCGTTCGTCGACGCTATAGGTGAGATCCCGGGGAATGGAGGCAAGCGAGGAAATATCCGGCGTCTGGGTGTCGGCGTCTCGCAGCTCTTCTTCCTGGATAACTACTTGTTCGAGTATGACCAGTTCGCCGACTGGATATCGCCGTTGTTCGCTTCGGCCGGATTCACCATCATCACCCAGGACAACCCCGTCGCCATCCCGGGTTTTAGTAATTATGCGAGCGTGCTCCAGGCTTCGGACCTACGACAATCGATCTTGTTGGCTTATAAGGCGTATGCTTTGCAAGCGGTGTATAACGGCGACGATGGCCTCCTGCGCAATAGCGCCATCTGGCAAAATCCGAATCTGACCACCGCGCGTCTATTACCCATTTTAGATAAAGACGGGGGAGGGGTCCCCGCTCTCCTGGTTCTAGTTCTCCTCTGTGTCTGGGCGGCGGGCTGCGCGATCCTGAGCGCTGTGTACGGCTTGCGGAAGCGTTGGTCGGAGGAGTTGGACGGATATAGTCTGTTTTGTTTCGGGGTCGATGCCGCACAGAATGACCGGCCTTTGAAGCCTCATTTATCTGTGATGGACGAACCACAGGACTCGAAACTTCTCGTTATGCTTCCTGGGCTCATTGGAGATTCTCAGGCAGATGATCTCACCGTTGGACATATCACGTTGGTGGACCGAGATCTCGCTGACTCGGCTAAAAGCTATAGGTAATCTAAACACTTGACTTACGCAGGCTACCCGCTATATAAAAGAATCATTACCCCAGTGTAAATATACTCCTCTTGGGCTAACACTTGTGAAGTTAATAAAGTAATAAACTAGAACTCTTTAATTACTAATACTCACTCTTTCCTCTTCTGACATAAACTGTCTTTCAATAAGTAATAATATTTATATAAAATTTTCCAAAAGAGAAGTGAGTAAACAGGATTTATAAAGTATATACTTAAGAAGCGGGTTAGTATAATTATTTATTATAAGATTACACTGCTATAATAACTTGCTCATCATTCTGCTACTGTACATGATCAACAACTAACCATAGAGTCACGAAGCACCCTTGAACCCAGCGATACATGATAGCCATTGCTACATCACGCATGCTACGTACACTGGTCCACTACCAATGCCAGCTGAGTGTGTTCTGTCGAGACTCTGCCAAGCATTTCAATAACGTTTCCGGACTCTAGATACTGCATATTCAGCTTAGACGGAGAAAGAAAATGATAATGTAAGATCTAACAAACACCTACCATGATTTTAGGACTGGTCTTTAGATCGAGAATTCCTCATTAATTCCTTCCTTGACAAAAAATTGACTGTCTACAGGCACATTCGCATCAAGTTTCCAGTATAGCCTTGTGACATGGCCAGCACTATCAGCCTGAAAGCTAAATAGGAAGAAGTTTTCGTTTCCGGAAGTGAACATGGCACGTTTCACCCAATCGTTGAAAGTCGTAAGTGTAAGGAAGGTATCAGCTTCCCAATGGCTCAGGTCCCAGGTTTGAGAATCCAAGCCTTGGAATTTCAAGACTAATTGAGTCGCATTGTCTTCCTTCACCTTTGTTTTGACATCGATGAAAAGGTCTTGGGTCGAAGAACAATATCTTCCCACATAATCTTGCAATGATCGTGGCATAGGGATATCTTTTCGGGTATCCTTGAGCCTCGACCACATTCTGTCGACGGTAATGGCGTGATTCTTTGCAGCTTCCTCTGCTAATTTAACGTAATCATTTGGTGTGAAAATAATCTACCCTTGTTTTGAAGTCAATCGATATAAATGATAAAGATCATAATATATCAAATAAAAGATTAAGAGGGAAGAATAAATCAGATAAAATTTCCCATCCTCCCCTCTGGGTAATTATCCTCGGTCGCTCTGCCCCGTACGGCACAACACTCACGTATCCAGGCACATGTCAAGTAACGGAACACTGTCTATTATAGACACTATATAATATAAATGAAGTAGCTCTAAGAATATACTCATAAGTAAGTATAACTCCCGCACCAACAAACTATAAAAGCTGAATGAACCCTGTCATTATCTCATTACTACACCTCCTACCTTTGGAGCTTTAACCCCACTTACTCAAGCGTAGAAACCTCCAGCATATGCCGTGCAATCTCATTGGGTTTAAGCCGCACATCAATCTGCCTGCAATGACCCAACGTGGCATCGTGAGCCTGAGCAGGAAGGCTTGAATCATTCCGTGCGGCCTGATTTGGGGGCCAAGCGGAAGTATAGTGACCCGCCCTCAATATAAATCTCGCTGAGCTTGCGCTTGACATCGCTCTCAATATCTTCTTCGAGTCTTTCCAGCTTCGTGCTAAGACTGCAGCCTTTCATGGGTCCGAGTGTGGTGTGCGTACTGGATGCTACTTCCCAGTGATGGTTGACACGGTCATATCCCTTAATACGGTGGATTCTTGGAAATGAAGGGGCATGGAAGAGCTTCTAGATGGGCTTGCTAACCTGGTGAGTCTTTTTAGTGATTTAACCTCGAACTTGTGGTTAGATTCCCGCTTCTTGCCCGTCAGGAATGGGAGCGCTTGAGATATTAGCATATCTCGAGGAGTGTTTGGGAGAGCTTAAGCCGTAGGAGAATCTCTGGGTAACGAGCTTTTTGTCCGGTTTACTAGGAAAGCCCTGGCGAATATTAAAGCTCACGGAGAAGTGAACCTCGGTGTTATAGAGACTCCAAATCTCATCGATAAAAAGCTCGGTGATAGTAAGAGATTTTGGAAAATTGTTGTCCTCGAACCTTTTCCTGCCGCTGGTCGTTTGTTCCTCCCATGAGATAGAAAGTATTTGGCAGCACCAGGCACTCTGAAATTTGGAGGGAAATTCTCTTGGGTTTTGGGGTCCTTCTGGGAGCTTGTAGAACGTTTTTGCGTCTTCTGAAATTGCGCAAGTCTTGAAGAGGTTGGTGCCAGTGTCGTCATATCTCAAAGCTGCATGAAAACATGACGTGCTTAAACATCTTTGGAATGGCTGTCAAAGAGGTAGGATCCAGCACCACAACCTTTGCAAAAGTAGGCTGGTTTCTCCAATGAGTCTCTCTGAAAGGAAGTAACAATGGCGAATTGCGCATATACATACTCTCTCTGTGCTGCCGATTGTAGTGTAATCCGTTGGGTAATTTTGTGCAATTCGGAGAGACACGTTATGATATCCATATGGAACTAGCCAAGAAGAATGGGCAACTAGTAAGCACCTAGTACTAATCCCGGCAAGGAAATCGAAAACATCGCATGATCGTGGCTTTCTATATGATGCTTTATTGTTCTTGACGATTGTATCAAGAGGGTTGTCAAGGATCAAAAGTGTCGATATGGCCTGTAATCCTCCGCTGTGGGTGGTGAGGATACCTAGTGGCTTCTCAGGCAACATTCTAAGTTGATAAAGATACCGTTTCGCTGCTGTACGCTGCTATACACTTGTAGCGGTGTGACAAGGTGACTGAATTTCAAAATTCTTTTGCAAAGTGAAAATTAAAAAGAGCGTGAGAGGACGAACAGTTATGCATCCTCGCCCACCCTCCGTGGTTCACCCGACAATAGCAGATTTGGTCAGACAAACCCCTTTTCAGGGCAGACTCAAGGGCAGCAAGTGCAGCATGAGCTTCGTAGATTGTGACGATTAACTACCATCCCCGAGAATAAGAAGAATATAAAATAGAAACCTTCGTAGCTCGTTATGGCACAGCCAGATTCCAAACCAGCCCTTGGCTAGAGAAGACACGACTCTTCCGTTTGCAGAGACAAAGTGCGATGCTTGCTTAAACTAAAGGATTTCCGCGCCATGGAGGAGTAGGGCTGGAGCAGGAGTAAGTCACATGCAGGGGACTTGTAAACACCTATGGCACTACACGTCGCACGCTGCATGGACCAATCGAACCAACCCGAACTGAAACTGCAATGAATTAGCTAGAAGTTGAACTCCTTGAAAAAGCAAACCGAGCCTGGTGAAATAGATAGCTTGTTCCAAACCAATCAACGAGAAATTCAAATATGGTTCATACATAAGTGTAGAGAGAGAATCAAGATAGTTAGTTGGCCGCGGGTTTTATTCGAGGGTTAGTGAGTAAGGAAATGAATGAGGTAGTGAGCGAGAAGAGAGTCCGTAAAAGCCAAAGTCGAGAAAACCACTAAATCGAGAAAACAAAAGTAGAGAAAATCACTAAACCGAGAAAGCAGAGGTACACCTCCCTAAGCAATCAGAACAGCACTCGCCCCATCCACAGCATAACCAACTCCTCCGACCGCATTGGCTCCCCCCCTCGAAACTTTGTTGCATATCGTCCCAAACGCCGACCCGGCCTTCGGGTATAAATCTCACCTCACCTCACCTCTCCTCTCACCCTCGCCCCAACCCTCCCCAATACCTACACCACCGCCACCCACCACCACCCTTCATCCATCCACTCACATCCCCCATCCCCTCGCCCTCCTCCCAATCGTTGCACATCTCACTCCGAAGCCCGAGACGGACTGTGCGTGGCGCTGGAGTGTTCACGGTCGGAGCGGAGAGCGACGCTGCGATGAGTGGACGGAGGAGGGGACGGATTAGATGGAATTGGGCGGGGGAGGTGGAGATGGTGTTCGGCTCCGACGGGAACGGCAAACTAACGCCGGGCGTGGCGTGGGACGGAGTTGTTTTTGGGGTGTTTTTGGTGAGATGAGACGGAGGAGACGGACGGAGGATGATGGGTTGTTGTTGTTGTTGTTATGAATCGGGGAGATTTGGTTGGGTGGATGCGGTGAAGGGGGTTTCGCTCGAAAAGGAGGTGCGTCCCCCGCGTTGTTTGATGCAATAGGTAGAGAGGTAGAGAGGTTGAGCCGCATGTTTAATCGGACTTCGGTGGTTGGTTGGTTGACTGGAGTTAGTGATGGAGAGAGGTGTTTGATAGAGGATGGAGAATAGGGGATCCGTTCGTTTGAACAAGTAAACAAGGGTTTCGCTAACAAACTCATACATCCATACTTGCTCTCTCTTACAATTTCCACTGCCCATTCAACCTCCAAATCCGATGCCAAATACCCAATCCCGAGCACAACTCCCGCATTCCCTCGCCGTCGTACGGTTTAAACTCCGAAATCTTCGGATTTACCCCCCAAGAGTAACCTCATGTTTCCCAATTAGACTCGCGCGTTGGGGCGTCGGGCGCTCTTTGTTGCACGTCTCACTTTCAAGTCCGAACGGAGTTAGATATGCGCTTTCTTGGCCGTCGGGGTTTGGGGAGCTGGCGCGGGTTGGCAGTTCGGAATGGTTACTTGCTTCGTATCTTGGTGGTGCGGTCGCTGCTTGGCATTAGGGTTGACGGTCGGAGCAGGGTTTACTAATAGGTGGATGTTCACTGGTGGTTATAGTAATAGGGTTTTGAGCCGGGCTTACATCGACTTTGCGCAGATGGAAGATAGAGATGGTTAAGAGACATGGTTAAGAGAGATGTGGCTTACTCTATAGTCCTTCATACAGCGGTATAGCATAGAGAGTTAACACTTAACACTTCTCTCACAAAAACAACACGCTCTCACCTACCTTTCCTACTTCTTAAACGCCATACCAAAAGCCAATCAACCCCTCCTATCAATTACCCATTCCAATCTCTAAACCCCGACCTCTCATCGGACTTAATCCCACCACCACCTATTCTCCCCCGAACCAAACAAATCCGCCTCCTAACCCAACTCCATCCCATACACCTTTTCACCTCCCTCTCAAATCCGATAATACACCTCATCCACCCCTCGGCCCCCCAACGCCGACCTCACCCCAACCAACCCGAACGCGCTCCCACCTGCCGAGACCCGTTCCGTCTCTCCCTCCCCATCCACCATCCACCCACCCATCCCCTCCTCCTCCTCCTCCTCCTCCTCCCCCAAGCCAGCCATAAGATACGAGAAAGCCGCAGATCGACGTTTGTTGCACATCGCACCCGGGCCCGGACGGCGGTGCATCCGTCGTAATTCTCCGCGTCGGAGGAGGAGCTGAGGTATGGCCTCCCGTTTTACATTTCGTCCTTACTTCAATCCCGCCGTCGGCCGACGAATGTCCGGAGATGTGAGTCGGAGGTTTTTCTGATTACTGAACCGGAAGAGAGGAGGAGATGTGTATTGTATCGTATTGTATTGTATAGGTGGCGATGGTGGTGCAGTGTTTCTATGAGGGTGTGTCGGTGGTGTTCAAGATCTGCTTGCTATGTACAGTACATATCCGCCGCTTGGGTTAGTAGAGGAGAAGAAGCGAAGGTTAAAACTTTCAATCAATCAACTAGCTATAAACAAGTCTCCAAATCGTACATCTGTGACGCTCCGCTGGCTCTCCGAGGGCCACTGCCGTGGAGGCCGTCTTTTGCTGACGAGTGCTAAAGACACCTCCACCTCAATCGCCTCATCGCTATGAGATATCTTAATCTCATGATTATTACTCTGGCGGCTATTATTAAAGAAATAATATAAATATGAAATATCAAATATACATATTGAATATAACCACTCCATCTTCTCTTATTCCATTTACTACTTTATCTTCCGCCGACTCTTTATCTATTATAACCTGCCAAATATCTCCTATCCATCATCATCACTAACCCCCCTCTCCCACAACCTTCTCTCACTAAATAACCACCACATCATCTCCTCTCTGCTCACCAAACAAACATCAACCACTACTTTCACAACAAACAAACAAACAAACAAACAAACAAACAAACAATCAATCAATCAATCAATCAATCACCCTCCCTCCACCCACCAGTCACCAAAATCAAATCCAAATCCCATCATCGGCAAAAACGGATTTATATATTTATTATTAGACCCAACTTCCCTACCTACCCACGCTACCCTACCAACCTTCCACCAACTCCCTTTACATCCGCACATCCCCTCCAACCCTCCACCACAGCCTCCACCAAATCACCACCTCCCCAGCCCCCAAAAACCCTCCAAAACCGGCCCTCCAAATCTTTGTTGCACATCGTACCTTGGGGCCGACATACCCGTCTTGCTCCGTCGGGCTGGCTGGGCGTGAGCTGGTTGTGTGTGTGTGGGCGTTGTGGGTGGTGAATGAGGTGAGGTCTGGGTGGTGTGCGGGGGGGTAGGGGGGGTATCGGGACTCGGGACTCGGGGGTTGTGGGAGGAGGGATTGGGTTTGGGATTGGGAGATTTGGTGGGCGGTAGGCCGGCGGGGGTTGGGTTTATGGTGTGGATGTAGATGTAGATATGGATAACTTATAGAATAAAATAGATAAAATCGATAAACCAGCTAAGCCAAGCCAATCACACAAGCTCAATATATCTTTCTCACCCCCCTCTCCCCCACCTTCACGATGAATCACCCAACTAACTAATTAATCCTCATCATCATATATCTACAGATAGATGCAAATAGTAAAATCTCTATATACAAGATAATCTTAGCTGAGCTTCTTAAGATTAATTAAGTTATCTAATCCTTACATATCCATCTCCCATTCACTCTTCACATTTCTTCCACAAGAATTTCCAATGACTATGAGCAAATAAACATATAAACAACCTATTCATGCTCTTATCCTTTTACAACATACCATCTTACCATCTTACTAACTTACCAACTTACCAACTACACCACAACCCAACCCAACACAACAGATCAAAACCCTAAAGATTACATAAACCGTATTATACATATACCTTCCTTCTCATGGGGGCAAGCCCCCAAACCCCCCGCCTCGCTACGCTCGAAGTGGTTCATATCTTCTCATATAAAGATATATAAAGTAGAAGGGGAGAAAAGAAAAGAAAAGACGGCCTCCACGGTAGTGGCCCCCGGAGGGCCAGCGGAGCGTCAGGCTAAACATGATAGATAGTAGCTTGGACAGAGTCTATGATTTTTGAGAAGAATATAGGGTTTATGTTATGTGTTTAATTCCAAGTTTGATTTTATTTATACATCCATTTTATTTTTACTTCATCTTTTCTTCCTCACCATCACTATCACCATCTCTCCTCTCCTATCCACTTCTCTCCTCTCATCTCGAAACTACAATACAATCCCACGTCTGGACACAATCAGACTAACCCCCCCTCCCTTGTTTTCTTCTTTCTATACATACATACAACCCAGATCCTAGACGAAGTAGGTATCCAAGCCCGCCGTTTATAAACAAACACAAACACCATATCCACAGACCAGGCCATGCAAGCGATACCAGCCAGCGCCCGAACGCACGCCGTAACCCACCCCATTGTTGACATCTATCGTCCCATCTCGTGATATACACAAACTTATTTTCCTGTATCCAACCCCCCACCCATCCATCCCATCCAAACTCCACAGATGCAGGGCAAAACGAGACAAGATCGACCAACCAACACCAACCCAAAGCCAGACTCCTCTTAGGATAAACAAAAAACCGACAAAGTGAATCTTACAAGCAATCTCACCAAGCCTGCCCCTCATCCTCCGTCTCGGCATCCTCATCCCAACTATCATCCCCACTCCTCTCATCATCCAAGAAATCCGCCTCCGTCAACAGATTCTCCGCCGGCCTCATATTATCAATCCTCAGATCCACCACATCGCACATTCCCTGCACCACCTCCCCCTTCCTGGCCTTCCCCCAGTCCATCTCTATATCCGATTCCGTATCCGTGTGCGTATTAGGGGTCGATGGACCCGAGGGCCCACTGCTGATAAAGTGTTTCGCATTCTGCGTCAACGCCTCGACCTCATATGAGAGACGACCCCTCCTCTTCGAACTGCCCGATCGCCTGATTGGCGCACGGATGGGTTCTTCGTCTTCATCTTCGAACTCGGATTCATGGTCGGACGGTTCAGGAGACTCGGCGTACGAGATGGGCTTCGATGACCGGGTAGAACGGGTCCGATTAGCAGGGGGAGATGGTTCTTGTGGTTTGGGCTTCGGGTATTTCTTCGAGCTCTCCCCGAGATTTTTGGATGCGGTCGGCGCTAAGATATTAATCAGGTTCCCTCCCATGGCTGTAACAGTCAAGGGAATACTACTGTTAGAACGAAGAGATTTTCGTGCGAGAGCGGATGCCGCGATATTATTCTCCTACTTCTTGTTAGGAGAGTTAACACCTATGCATTGGAGCTTTCTTACAATGATATCAGATTCCTGCAACTCCTTGAATCCCTGGGATTGTTGGGGCGATTGCTTAACCACAGTCGCAACCGGCTTCGGTGGATCTGAAACCCGCTTGAAGACACGATCAACGACCGCAGTCCACTTCTTTCTTAATAACGCCCTCTCTTGCCATCCAATGTTCAAAATAGCTTGAATTACCAAACGCCGAAGATCAGGAAGGGCCCCGGCACTGTTAACAAGACTCTGGAAGAACACCTCTGCCGCGGGACGTTCCCATTTGCGGAGTTGGGCCAGCTCGATGGTTTGCAATGTGGATGGCCAAGTTGGAATTTGCTCTGGCAACAGGAGGTGCTCATATTCCGGCTCAGAATCATGATATGTAGAGTGAACATTGAAGTATGTTAGGTTCATGCGTAAAGCCTCGAGTTTTGGGCACCCCTCGGTAAGAACGGGAAGAAAAGCTAAGCTCAAAGATTTGTTGTGGTTCAGTGTTAAGGAACGGAGGTGACAACCATGCGTTAGCAGAAAGCTGGCAAGATCATCGGCATTAACATCCCAGCAATTGATGAGTTCAAGATGTCGAAGGGTCTTTGGGAGCAACGGGAGAAGCTTCCAATTGACCAAAGAAGACGACTCGAAAGACAGGTGCTTTAATTGCTTCAGAGCATTAATAGCGTCGGCAAGGACAACTTCGTGCTTTGGGTCCACCTCGTCCTTCTTGACCACTGGAACTTGGTAATTGACAAAAGCAACCTTCTTCAGAGAAGCAAAAGAGGGCCTAAGATGGATCCCTTGTATAGAGTCAAGAGGATATTTAGTGCCCGCAAGTCTCGAAGACCATCGCCAGCTGTCTAATGTGCGAATGGTCGTCTTTGCTCTAGCACCCGTTGCGCTTGCATCGATATATTCCAGAGCATCGAAGATAGTTTCCGGATGTTGCCACCTAATCTTTCTGTCCAACTCACGATATGGTGCCATGTCATATGGATGGTACAGCTCGAGTTCGGTCAACTTTGGCAAGTCCTTGATCAGACCGTAGAGGTCAAGATGCCCATTTCCCGACAAGGTATATTCGGCTACCTGATATACATCGATTTGGAGAGACTTCACCCATGGCCTATAATTGCGTTGCAATTCCTTCGACCAGCTAGAGGCAGATTTCAGGGACTCGGGGTCTGACATGATCAAGCTCGTGAAAAGATGTGCGCGGAGCATTGGGACCAGTGGGGGGGACTCATATAGGATCTTCAATGCGGGACTGGCAAAGGCCTTGCATAGTTTGGCGACACCTAGCAATTGCTGAACAGATTGAAGGGGCTGAAAAGTCTGATCGTAGAGAGGCGTAAAGGAGTATCGAAATATCTGAGCCCAGATTTCGTATGCAACTTGGCCCTGCCAATCTGGAATAACTCCATTGCTGTGTACTATATCTGAATCGATGAGTTTGTGTTTCGTCGCCGTCGGTATCGAAGTTCCCTTTGCAGATTTCCTGCGCTTCTTTGTGCTGTGGTACCTATAATCCGATTCTTCTGCCGAATCCTCCGGGCGCGCGATATGTGCCCGCCGTCTCTTTGATGCTACCTGTCTTTGTGGTTGATTGCGATTGCTGCGTCGGGGAGCAGCGAGAATCGCATCGTCATCTTCGGAGGAGTCGGGCTCGAATTCTTCGGGGGCTCGCTCGGAATCGAGGTCGCTATCCTCAGCATAGGAGATGGTGGCCGACCGAGTTCTGAGAGATCTGGAGGAGGTTGTTTTGGCAGCTCGAGGCTGTGCTCTGTGACGCCTGCTGCGCGACCCTGCAGACTCCATAGTGATGCACGGCCAAGGGAAGAGGAAGGGGGAGCGTAAGGCGGTGACTCAATGGCCCTGAACCACAATAAAACGGCCGAGTTTGACCATCAAGTGATGACAGAAATGACAGTTATAGGTGGGTGGATATGAGAGCGAAGAGGTGGTATTTTGGCAAGCAGAGATCAATGAATGAAAGAGAGTTGGATGGTGGTGGGCAGCAGAGCAGAGAGAGATCAATGGCTGCAAGGCTGAGGGTCAATAGTTCTGCGCCGGCAGAAAGTGGCTTGATTGACCGATGGGCACGTGCAATCTATGGCGGTGCATTTGTGGCTTAACTGGGGCTAATTAAGCTAAGCTATTTATAGCTTAGTGCCAGTCTGCATCTTTGGCTACATAATCACTTCCCCGTCAAAGAAACGGAGTATTTATTATCCGTGGTGGTGGGCTCAAAGGGGATTTGCGACATTGATAAAGCTCGAGAGATCAAAACTGCTTTTTTAAAACTTCGACATTGTCGTGTGGATTCGAATTCAAGCTTCTTTTACCCTTTGTAGGATTCAAATACTTAGCTTATATAAGCAGGGTGAGAGGTCACTGAGCTTAAACACTTTTAAAGCTGGCATTTATATTATTATATCTCAATAGAGGAGAAAGGTGTTATTTTTGCTCGTTCCATTTTTCAGCCAACATCCAGAGGGGATTAAGCCTGTATATAGCACCGCATATTGGAGTGGGAAATAGATCTAAAGCTCTTGACAATTGTATAATTCTTAACTTGCTAAACCATTTCGCTCTTTCATCTAGACCCACTTGGGTTAACGCGGACCCTCTCATGATAGAATGTTATAATATGTTTGCACATAAAAAATACACTTCTATACCTATCTCTGTATCTTGAAGGAAATCTGTGAAGAACATATATACTTAATATTCCTCGATCAACTGCTGACGATATGTAGTTAAGTAAAGCCCCGCTTCAGATACCGATCGGGTTAGCGGCTCCCCCGATCCCTGCCATTCAAATCGCCCTCACCAAATTCACCGTAAATATGAACGAAGACGATCAACAACAAAACGTGAGTGGGGGTTTCCAGTCCGACCTCTTCCTCTTACGACGCCTACGAGATGAAGTGCTCACTTTCGTAATATTCAACTCTTTTCATTCTTTCGCTCGTTTGACATTTTTTACTTTCTATCAATAGCTTTTGCGACTGTCTCACGCTCCCGACGCGTCGTTGAAGGCCCCTGAAGTCACCATATTGGTGAGGCATCCCATAGGCCCAACTGCCTTTTCATATATCCAATATCCAAAATCGTCACAACCTTGAAGCACTTGATTCGTTGTGTATGGATGCTACGGCCGGGTGCAGGCCAGCTGAGCCTCTGGGAGATGAGAAATGTCTGGCGCAATACGACAGGGTGAAGGAGAAAGCGAGTTCGCCATTTATTTGTGCCAGAGATTCCCATCTCGGAGTTTGCCTCTCTTACGAAGGAATGTTCGAAAGGTCCTACGCAGCTTAACTATGGGATCAGCCCTTTCAGGAATGCCGACCTCGGTTCCTGCGAGACCGAGAGAAGAAGCCATGGCGTTTGAAGACGAAAACGAGGACGATGAGGATGCCCGTCCATTAAAGCGAAGAAGAATGAACCCTAATAATAGCGGTATTATTCCCATCCGACCAAGCATTCGTCCCAACGCCACCCGGATGCCTCTGGATCAGGTGACGAATGTAACGAACAAGATGGCCAAGGCAAGCTTATCCAGGCCGCAGTGCGTGGAACCTGTGGATTTTTATGGAAAGCCTCGCAATTCCAGCTCAGACCTTGTAGACGTGGTTCGGCAAGGGGCTGTGAGAACTGGCCTACGTCCTCCTAGCAAGATCTTTCCCCTAGATCCTGTTCGTTTCAAGCAGTGTCTGCGACTCGATATTCTAGGGATCGTGCCTAGCTCCGATTCGGAAAACGGCCTTTTTGGTCTAACCACTCGTCGAAAGAGGCCTATTACTATCAAATGCAGATGCTCCGTTGCAATTTTCTACGGAGATGAAGAGGCTGTAGCACCAAAAGATTTCAGCGAAATATGCCGGATTGTCAAATCCTGCACATTACGGATCACCTTTACAGAGGATGATAAGGTTCAGAGAGAGTTTACCTTCTCCGAGCCGTATGTGTTCAGGCCCGAGGACTTTTTCGTCAACCGCAAAAGCAAAAAATCCAATGGCCAATGGACCTCTGAGAATGAGTACGAGCGTACTTTCGGATTCGCCGAAAAATACAACATCCAAATCTTCATAGAGGGGAATGGCTACCATCAAGATTGGCCCCCCATCAATATCCCTTCCCTTGACGAGATTGGCTACTTGGATAGTGGGACATCCTTGAGCCCAAGTAACATCTCATTTGGTCTTGAGGAAAACAAATTCACGAAATCCGATCTCCTAATATATTCCGAGACGAGTGGAATTTTCAATCCCAAACTGCAGACGGAGTCCCTCGAACTCCAAGTCTGCTGCAGAAATCCAAACCAGACGCAGCCGGTGAAATATTCTCTGGGGGTTAAAATGGAATGGTCGGTTCCTAATTCTCTAGGCACTCTGTATCCGAAACGAGAAAAGGCCCTGAAGCCATTAGAAGCATCGGAGAAATCCGTAGAAGCAGCAGCATCAAGCTCTCGCAGGGGCCAATCTTCCCCATCTAAAGTTCTGCAAGAACATACTCTCGAGCCTAACAGCCCCGGAGATAGTCGTGCGCAGAGGCGCCGAAATATTGTCGGAACATACAATCTAAAAGCCTTGAGCTCTTTAGCCCAGGGCAGATCGCCACGAAAGACGCTATCGACTTCTGGACCTGGATCTGGGAATCATGGTATCACCGTGACATACAGCTTTGGGAGAGCCGATGCAACGGAGGCATCCATTAAGCAGAAGCATACCACCAACGGTTTGAAGTGCATCTTCTGCACGGCTCATATCAGCTCGGTTGCCGAACTGAGACTACATCTCCACCACGAGCACTCCGCGCACTTCAGGTTCCATCTTCGCGGAGACAAACCCCCAAGGATCAAGTTCTTTGTCGAGTTGCTAAGACAACGGAACAATCCATCTATGTTCATGGAGTTTTCAAGGACTATTCAACTTGGCAAGTCCCGGACTCTCTTTGATCTCGAGAAGTACTTGAGCGGAAACGACCCATGGACGAAGGCCCGCCAAGGTCCACAGCATAACCTCTGGCCACAGCATCTCCGTGACGAATCTCTCGATTCATCCATGTCATCTTCTCCCTATGCTTCTCGACAAAGCTCCCCAAACACGTCAAATGACGCTGAAGACTTCGAGCAATATGAATTCAAGCACAAGCAGTCGAGAAAGGTGTATCACGTTCCTGTTACATCCAAGCCCCTCTATGACACCATCACGAAACGAGTCCTCCAACCTGGAGAGGTTATTCCGGACAGTGACGATGAGACTGATAATTCTTGGCTTCATCTGGTGCATCGAGATATCATCAATGATTTTTCGGATCTGACAGATAGCGAAAAGGATTATTACCATCGGTGGAATCCGTTCATAGTCGACGAGCACCTTACAAGCTTGAAGTATCTCCCTGAAGCTATCATGCGTTTTGTAGAGGAGAACAAATTCTGGTTTGCCGAGACCCCAACTCGGAAGGCGGAGTTCCACAAGCAGATGGATATGTTTATTCTTCGTGGGGATGCCGATCTCCGATGTTTTAACAAGTGCATGCGCATGCTCATGCGAGCAGAAGAGGAGTTTGCAGCGAGGATGGATGTAGATAAACGGGAGGAAGAGGGAAAACCTCGGGGGCTCTTTGACTGTGTCTGCGGAAAGCCTGCTAGGCCGCCAGATCGAGTCGCTTGTCACGGTCTGCCAGGAGTAAGCATTCCCCCTCAACCCCCCCCTGCTTTTATTCTCAACTAAGTATATGTAGGAATGCCCCGGCCGCTTTTTCCATCGGGCTTGCGCACAGCAATATGGACGGCCTCTCGACGGTACTTGGAAATGTCAACATTGCGAAGGTTGAATCATCTATTCACTCTATTGTATAGCATCACATTGCATATCGCATCATCAGGGAAGATCATTAGCATGGAGTTGGGTTGGGTTTGGTTTTACGACACGGGTATTGCATTATATCGATGTACCATGTAGGGGAGCATGTTGGAGCATCGGGATGATGTGTGACATGGAAGTGTTATAGGGCGAGATAAGTAGTTGATGGATGGGCTTTTACCGGCAACTACCGATTGCTGCAGTAGTAATCTAGGGGGTGCAAGTAATGAGCAGAAAAAGAAAAGCAATCAAGAGCTACGCAGCTCACATAAAAATCTGGCTGGGTGGGTATCCCCGTACAATGAATATGTCCTTCCTCACACGTGATATCTCCGACGAAAACGCTCTCTCGATCTTGACCTCGATCTCCACTCGACTCTTTGCTTCTGCAATAATGGCAATAGAGAGAGGTGGCATTCTTCTAATCATGGCATGGTAAAGGTCTCATCACATGACCTCATCTGACGCCCTCGGCAGTCATTGGCCGCCTTATAGATTCCAACACGGAAGCCAGAGAGAGATCAGCCCGATACGACTTGATATGACTTGATACCACTTAATACCACTTGAGGCTAATGTGGGCAAGAGTAAGGCGATTTCACCAGTGGCAGATATCGTTTGTTGAAGACCTGATTTCCTACGAACGTCGACTCACTCCAGCGCCGTGGCCCTTGTCCTTCTTTGCACCCTGATATCATCTTCTCTCTATCCGCCGGCTCTCGCTCTCGCTCTCAAACAAGCACACGAACAAGAGGTTGTCGCTTCACCCTTCTCGCCACGCTCGTTTCTCTCTTGGTCTTGTCTTGATGACAGACAGACTAATCGCGCTGCCCAACTCGACGCCTCTCTTGCGATATTCTTGTTTGCCGCCCGGCGCTCTCGAGTCCCCTACGGAAAGCCAACGCAGCGCCCGCCAGGGACCGCTAAAGATTCACCGTCACCCAGCCCAAGCCCAAGCCCAAGCCCCGGTGCGCGCTGATCCTAGCGGGAATCACCTGTGACCGGAATCCCAGTCACGACCCTACCCACCGACACGCTCATCCACCACGAAAACCCACCCTGACGAAGCCACGACGTCTGCACAATTGGAATGCCGTTTGCTTGCGGAGCGAGTACATCGCAATTGGAGTCGCGCATACTTCTCTGGAGTAGTGCTTGGAACTTTGGTGGGGACCTGGTCTTGCGACAATGAGAGGCCCTTGATCTGGAGACAATAGCTACCGACTATCACCGACGACGACAACAATAGCTGCGTCTATTGCGGAACGCATACCCTTTTGCGCGC
The DNA here is from genome assembly GCA_000328965.1 of Ascocoryne sarcoides NRRL 50072. Taxonomy (NCBI): domain Eukaryota; kingdom Fungi; phylum Ascomycota; class Leotiomycetes; order Helotiales; family Gelatinodiscaceae; genus Ascocoryne; species Ascocoryne sarcoides. The sequence goes on along the minus strand of KB205947.1, from coordinate 2,366,237 downwards.
CTCGACCTGGATTCGACGTCGCTTCGTGCGTTCTGCACATCTTCCTCTTCCACGACCGCGACCTCGATCATCCCGCGACGAACGGTACACGCTTCCCATACAGCTTTCCTTTACAAGCATGTCCAAAACCATGGACGTCAAGATGCCACCCAGTGCTGCCGCAGGCCGCAGAGATCTGGGCTTTGCGGACGACCAAATCGCGCGTCTGAAGAAGCGATTCCTGCCGCAGGTAAGGACTCCCCTATCCGCCTCTGCACCCCGACTGACATAGTAGGACCCCCATATCCTCAAGGTTACGAAAGAGATTACAGCGGATCCTGCAATTGAAGAATACAAGCGCACGGCCTTCCAAGACTACGAAGTTCGGAACCTCCAGTATATGACCCTCGTTTATGAGGATCTCCACGGCGACACCTTGAAGCCGCATGGCGACTGGACCGATGAGATCGAGGCTGGCTCCCCCACGAGTCTCGCTGCCCTCAGCAACACTTCCACCCCAGTTCCCCTTCGGGATCCTTCGAAGCCCCTCAAGAAACTCAAGTTATCAGACTACAAGAATCTGCAGAAGAATGGTGCGCTCAGAACTTCTCCCAAAAGCAGAACGGAGACTGGGCCCAACGGTGGACCCTCGAGACCCGCGAATGCAATCGCAGAAAGTACGCCTATGAGTCGCATGTCTTCTCTCGAAGGTCCTATCCAATCTAAGGTGAATGGCGGCAGCGCTGAGGTCAATCCGTCCAGGACTGAAAAGGCTCATGCCAAGGAGAAAAGCAGGCAAGTTTGAAGAATGACATTATTTACCTAAACGCTAATTAAATCTCCCTAGATCTGCTGCGCCATCTTCTTACCCTCAAGACCGCCATCATGATGCCAAGGACCCTCCCCGATCTATCCCCAATGGCAATGCTTCATATGCGACAAAGAACAATTCGCAGAGCAAAGATGCAAATAAGGAACCTCGAGCTCAAAACCCCCGATATTCACAACTACCTCCAGCTTCCCATACCCTCCCACCCCGACCTTCATTAGCTCAATCACCTCGTCGATATCCCGAGGCTAAATACCCTTCAAATGAAGCCAGGCAACCGAAGAGACCTCTCGATTTTAGCGCTGCTACTCAACCAGAGAAGAGAGCTAGAATCGAACTCCCAAGATCGATGATAAATGCACCTGCAAACATGACTCGCAAGTCATCTTCCAAAGTGCAAAACTCACACTCTACTCCACGGGCAATCTCACCCCCAAAGAAATCAACTCCACCTAAAAAACGTATTGAGACTTCCAAATCTTCTACCTCTTCTGCAGAGAGGCCTCTGGATCTACCACCGCTTTTGTCGCCTTTGCCAGCAGATTTGGAGCCAAGCCCTTCACGTCTCGGTTCTGGCCCTACTGGCCTCAAGAAGCTTGAGTCTGGGAAGAACTCATCTCAAAGTACGTCTTCTAAAGGCAAATCCAATGCAGACACAATTTCTGCGAAGAAGCTGCCGAAGAATGCACTTTCCCCGCACAAGACACCGCCAGATTTGTCTTCTCCGTTCATTCCTCCGCCTATGCTTTCCCCTGGTCTGCCAGAGATTGTTGAGCTAGAACTCCTGAAAATCCAAACGAAAGCCGAAGGGAAGAAGGCTGAGGGCAAGAAGAAGCCGGAAGAAAAGAGCGTGCTGAATAGCGTTGAAGCTCGTCATGAGAAGGTTCGACGTCCGGATACTCCCGGTGTTGCGCGCAAGATCACCACACCAAAAGTTGGCCATCCACCCAAAAAGACCAACGGAGAATCTAGTAAGCTAAAAGCCGCCAAGGAAGACCCTTTGAAGAAGAAGGGGGAATCGAGCAAAGCCAGCGCCGTTCTAGAAGAGTCCGAGGCTTTCATGATTAATCTAAAGATCCCAAAGAGGCTGCGAAAGGATGTTTCTCGCATTCTCGGAATCAAGCCCCGTCCAGATAAGGCGTTCTTAAGGCTCGAGCAGGAACGTGTTTCTGGAAGCGCTCCCTCCCAAGAACCTGGACATAAGATCCTTCCCAAGACAGCAGGAAAAACTGTCATGTCGGCTGTCTCTAAAAAGCGGAACAGTGACTCCTTTGAAGATCCCGTTCCTTCTAATAAGCGTGTCAAAGGTCCTAACGGCCTTGACGTCTCCAAAAACAAAGCACCAGTGGAGCCATCCTTCAAATCTCCAGCTGTCAATACCCCTAGCTCGAGCCAGAAGAATCTGCTCTTAACTCCAAAGAAGGGCGAGGCATTCAAGACGGTCGCAGGTCGCAAGCTGGATACAAATGATACCCACGCCCGAACCCCTCAAATGGCCAATGGAAACACATCCACACCCGCTTCTGCAGAGAAACCTCGCATCAATGGTACGAATAGCACAATCAACAGGAATAGCATCCCAATCGATGAGCACCAGCAATCCGGCACCACCATCAAACGCAAAATGGACGAAATCATGCATTTGAAAGACCCCGAGTTCAACCCAGCCAACCTCACGGAAGCCGAGAAGAAATTGGGCATGTGCGCTGGAATCGAGAGCCTCACGCATTACATGTATTCCACATGGTCTTCACGAAAGCACGACATCAACGCTTGGGAAGAGGCCACCGGCTTATTCGAGTTTGTCTACGGCCGCACCCGGACTTTCCAGCTCCCGGTGCTGCACCCGCTCGTCTGCCAGGTGTACGCTCTCTATAAAGAAGGTCTCGTCCGGGCGTGTGCCGAGGCGGTGGAGAAGGAGGGCCCGGGCAGCCCGAAGGCGTTCAAGCTCGTCAAGGCGGTGCAGGATCGGAGTCGGTTGTGGGCGCAGGCTCATGCGGGACAGGCTTCTATCGATGCGTTAGGCGGGGAGTTTGCCAAGTGGAGCTTGGGGCCGTGGGCTACCCAGGGGGAGGCGATGAAGTATGTAGAGACGGTGTTAGGGAAGTATGCTACGAAGGAAGGGTTGGGGTGGAAGAGGTTCCCGGGGGAGTATTGAGCAGGGTGTATGTACGTAGGTGGGTATGTTGATACGATATGATATGACGATGGCGTTTGGAGGATGGTGTGGCCAGCTAGGGGGCGGGAAGGGAACAAATGAAAAATAAAGGGAGAGTGGGTGGGAGAAAGATGAACGAATTTGCGCATATGGTGGTGGATTTGGTTTTTACTTGCAACAATGGTACGTACGTACGAGGGAAAGGGAACGGGGTACGCCCTATCTGTGGTTTTAGTTTCCCGTTTTTCTTTTTTATATATATGGTTGGCTGGCTGGCTGGTTGGTTGGTTGATTGATTGATTGGTTGGGGTTGCTTGGTTGGTTGGCGCATTATACCCGCTCCTGGCTCAATTCGTGAGATTGAGGTTGAGCTTCATGTTTATGATATGATAGGGGGGATGGAATGGGATCTGTATAATAGAAGGGGTGGTTGGGTGGTGGGGGAGAGGTGGATAGGGAGGGGTGGGCATGATATCGATGCATTGGTGGATTGGTAGATGGGTTTGATAGTGAATGGTAGATAGAGAAAATGGGAGAGAAATGGAGAGAGATCAACTAAATTCTTTTTTTCTTTTCATATTGATGGTGGTGGTGTGGTTTGTGGTTTGGATAGGGAGGGATGTGGATTGGTTGTTGGTTGGTTGGTTAATTGGTTAATTGGTTGAGAGGTTGAGAGGTCGAGACGTTAGGAATGAGAGATTAAGCGATTAAGAAGTTGAAAATGGAGGTTTAAGGTGAGGGTTGGTGTGAGCGTTTAGAAAGTGTCGATATAGAAGGTTTGGATGTAGAGGGTGTGGAAATGGATGGTATGGATATAGAGGTGCCGCGGACGTGGACGTCGAGATAGATATGGAGGTCGAGGTGCTCCCAGCCGGAGAAAAAAGTAGCCGACCCTTGTCCCTCATATATCCATTCGATATTAAACCACTCCGTATTATAACGTCGTGCAACCTTGTAATCTAGCACTCCTGTGGGCTATTCTATCATCCAAGCTCTTGAGATGCCCTTTTCAGAGGTGGAAAAGGAAGGGTTTTATAGGGTTGGTTTGAGTGCTAAACAGCGGGGTTTAGGATAAGGGGACGGGATAAATATAGGTCGGGTTTTTCGACGGGGGAGAGGGGCGGATGTGAATGTTGATTAAGTTGTAGTTGAAGTTGTGTGAGGGATAGGTAAGAGACAGGTAAAGGGGGGAGGTAAAAAGAGGAGAAAAGTAAAGAGGAGAAAAGTAAATAGGGGAGAGGTAAGAGGTAGATAGGAGAGAGGGAAATAGAAAAAAGGTAGATGAATCACAAATTACAAACTCGGGATTTAAAAGGGGGGTGTAATACTTAGACTGGGTTGGATTTTATCGTGCTGTATTGTGTTATGCTATGTAATGCTTTAGTGTGTTGGGTTGTGACCTCCTGTGTTATGCTTTCATTTGTGATTGTACTAATATAAAGTGGGAGATGGCGATTTAATGTTGGAAAGGGGGAGGGGGGTTTGCAATGGCCAAGAGCTAGAAGAAGCGGAACAAGAGATCAGGGTACAAAATGAAAGAATGCTATTCCGCGTTAGGTTCTAAGTGCTATTTGGATTAGATTGCAGTACTTACCAAAGGACCTAGAACGAACGAAACCTAAACCTTTCCCCTATTGCTCTCAGCGACCTTAACGATATCATCAGCCGCATTAGCCTCCTCCACTTCTTCATCAGTGTCACTCTTCGATTCATCATCAAAGCAACAAGTAGTTTCTTCGCTCGACGTGTCCGAGTCACCACAGGACGAGTGTTCTAGGTCGTCGGGCATATAATTGACTTTCCTAGTTAGCTATACCCGATCTAATATCACCAAAGAGAAGCAAACATACAGGAGAGTTTCTCCATAACAGCCGACAAACCCGAAGGTCCTTCGTCTAAAGGTGGAGGTATCGTATGAACCTTAAAAGCAGGTAGAATAATGCCGTCATACCATTTCTCATTTGCAACAAGCTCATCCCAGTCCCAGCGACCAATAATCTCTGCTTCTGTAACCTCCCATAGACAGAGATAGTGATCGGTATAATATAGATTCTGATTTCCATATGGGTCTCCCACCCTGTAATAACCCATCTCGGCGCCCGCGTCAAGAATAGGCAACCCGTCTGAGATTCGCCTATTAGGATCAACGACGGTAAGGGTCTGAGGGCCTCTTCGGGTTCTTCTAAACTTTGCTAGGTTTTCAATAGCTTCTGGGGAGGTTTGGAATGAAATGTACGGTGTTGGCTCCCATCTGTGGTGATTCATGTGGATAGTCAAGGAGTTCTTCCGGGATCCATACGTATCGAGACGTTGGCGCGAGGCTCTCGCTTTCATGCATCCATCTTATTCTAGTTGACTTCCCGAATACTCGTCCCAGATTCTCAGAAATGGGGTTTTAAATGATGTAAAGTGGTTATCGCTCCACGAATGTTGCACATCTTCCGCGAAGGGGTCCTTTGAGGATGGACGGAGAAGGCTCTTAGCTGTGTCATGGTTGAGGATGGGCTCTTTGGCCATAATGATAAATAGGTAATGGTTTTGTGAGTTGGTAATTTTGTAGAATACTATAGTTGGTAGTTGATAGTAAAAAAGCTTTGAGGGAAAGCAAGTTTAGGAAGGATGATGACTGACGATGAGACAACAAGCTGTTGCGGGGTACTGACCACTAAACTCTCCAGTTACAGTAAGTCTATAGAAGCGGCGAGGACTTTTTTAAAAAGTAGCAGGTTATTTGTAGAGAACCAGTTATAGTTATAGCCGAGAGGTGTTTCCGCTGCTCAGTCGTCACTTTTTCTCCTACCCCGTGTCTTGGTTTAAAATTAAATAACAAGCTTGTAAACTAAGCAAATCATTTTATTACTTACTATAATAGGCATTTTCGTTACTAATTACGCTATTTAAGTTGTTGAATCATCGCATATATTATTATGAAGTAAGATTTAAAAACAAGTATTGAAAGTATAATTAATAAAATGATAGAGGAGTTCCCTCACAGATACGTAAGCATCAATCGAAAATATTTCATATTTGGTCCTGTGGCTCCGAGCTTCATAATATCAGTCTATGTTGGGGTTTTCAGAATGTACTTTTGTACTTATTGACTAGAGGATTCTCACTGCTCAGGGATGTCGGGTACCGTTAAGTTTGATACCCGAACGGACCCTCCCGAGCCGTCCGCCATGTCTCGCCTCGGTACTTCCTACCCCACTTACCCAAAACGAAACGTCAAAAAAAAATCATTACTAAAAGACCTCCTTAACGTCCATCCCTACGTAGCGGAAAATCTTACGTGCCGGAAAAATCATAGGTACTTTGACTTTAAGCATCTTAACATCTGTACACACTTCCATATCTCTCATATTTTCTTATAAGTCATATTCCGTAGCCACTTAACACACTTGACTAAATTCTATTCTAGCAGTTCAGAATCTTTCTATTAATGACTATCAAGAGGTCCCTGTAGCTCCTTGTAAAAAAGAACTACACGCCGTAATTTGTATAGTCAAATGCTTCGATCAGATCTGATGGCTCGATGAGATCTGCCGCTTCGAGATCTAACACTTCAGTTGTGTTCTAATTCTTCTTCTGGTGGAGTTTCCTCTACCGTCCCTACACTAACAAGTGATGATGTTGTGGAGATCGAGGCAGAAGACTTGGTCCGCCTGGGAATCGGGAAAACTATGTCCGTTAATGATGACCCTATATTGGGATTCAGACGGACTAACCCGAAGTCGCGCGTAAGGCATACTGCTTACAGAGATCGTTGCCTGCCTCCAAAGCCTTGAGCTTGACGTTGATCTCTTGTCGTTGCAATCTCTTGTCTTCCGTCTCCAATGCGATTTTCTTCACTAGTTCAGGGTCCATGGCAAAGACGGACTTGGGACAAAACAGAGATGACAGGTGGGAAGCAATAATCGCCCTAACAACTAAGTTTGGTACATTATCAATGAACAATTTCATTGCGACCTTATTTTGGAATGATTTAGCAAAGGCTTTATAGCACATGTTGGTCGACGTACCTTATAGAAAGCCTCCATTGCGTTAAAAGTGGATTCAGCCGCAATGAGGTCCATATCAGCTTCGACATTCCTATGCAACATTTCCAGAAGCTCCGGAATGTCCTCTTTTGTTATCTCGCCATCCCCCTCAAGCCATTCATCAAGCACCTCTGTAGTCTTAGCCGCAGATTGCTTTCGTTGAAGCATGTTGTACCTGTCTGTAAAATAGTGGTTTCTCGTCTCGGGATGTTCCTTGTGAACTGCCATCAGCTCGTCGAGCTTGCCGTACGCCAACGTCAACCTTTGATCCATGGCAGGATCGAGCAGGTAGCGCAGCAAATTATCACTGACCGTAGCATCTGTCAAGTACCGTAAGACCTGCTCTAGAAAACCCTTGGTTGCATTCCAGACATCTTCGATATATTGACGTGCCAAACCTTCCCAGGGCTGACTATATTCGCGGAAGACTTCGCCGACCAGCAGTGGATTTGGGAGACCCGGCAGCTGAATATTTAGTGAGCATATGTATAAAGGTATGGGATCGAGTGATTGGGGTTCCTACTTCACGGCCACGACTCTTCTTTAACAACTTCTGCACTTCTTCTACCGCTTCTGCCCGGGTGCGGTGATGTCTTCTTTTGCTTACAACCTTCACAATCTTCCATTTTGCTCCTTCCGATCGAATCTCTTCTTCAAATTCGATTCCCCTATTGGCAGTGATAGCTGAGAGACGCCGATCAAACAGAGACTGGTCCTCAAAGAATTTGTGCTCATATTCACCTTTGGTAGCAGCCTCACAAAGCGACTGGAAATCATCACTCAGATCAACTAGGAAGTTCTGCTGGTCCTCGAGAGTTAAGCGAACAGGGCCTAGCTTTTCCAGACCACACCGACAGCTCGATATGCCAACTTCGATGTCCTTGATCAGTTGTGGAAGCTCGGCCTTGATTTGATCAAACAACACTACGCTCAGCCGTTGGCGCAGGTGCGCAATACCAAGACTTGTAGAGTGGAGGGACCGGAAATTACTCTCGGCCAAGAACTGTGCCTCTACGGTATCTCGATCTTGGTCCTGGTCGCCAGAGTCGAGATTTCTGACCACATGCCACCCAAGATGGAATTCGACCTGCTCATTCCTTGCCAGACTCAAGAAGATCTTTTCGCCATCACTGCCACCCACAAGCTGATCTGGCTTCGTAATGACACCGAGAGTCCGTAGACCCTGAGGATCGACCTCTCGAGCTCGCTTGAGGACCTGGCCAGTTGTGTTAGCTGCTGCCCTACATGGGGCTACTTGGTATAAAGCCTACAATTTGATTCGGGAAGTCGTTCTTAGCAGACACCACTGCTAGAATAATACTTCTCGGGTTAGCCATATATTTGGCAACGAGATTTGTAACTAGCTCTACATCATGCTCGGTTTGATGCTTGTTATGTGAATGTATCAACCCAGGGAGATCGACGATGGTGAGCTGTGGCTGATCCGGCCCGGAGATCTCAACCCGGAGAATGTCTTCCGTGAAAGCGTTCCCACCAACTGATAAAAGGCCCATAGCATCTTTGGCTTGCTCGAAGAGAGTCACGAAGTCCGTAAGGGAGGAGACTTCGTGTCGAAATTGCCAAAGCCGTTCTTGATCAGCCGACGATCGACTTTTCCCCGGGGCCTGTGTTGTAAGATGAGCCATCTGACACCTTTATAACTCGGGGAAGCGTACCAAAGAAACTCTGATTTCGGATTCTGAAGCCCTACGCAAAATAACCTCTGTTGCAAATCGCGTGCATAGATTGTCCTTCTTTGGGAATGGGACTCCAGAAAGTGCTTCGAGCAAGGAGCTCTTGCCACTTGATTGATCGCCGCAAACAATTAACTGAGGGAGTGCAGTGAATTCACTCAATCCTTCCGCGCGAAGTGAGTCGACCAAATCGAGGAGCTGGATTTGCTCAGCGGTTCGAAGGCCATCCATAGAATGCAATCCCCGGATGGTTTCCATTGTTGAATAAAGTTACCGCGGTATCAAAGATTTAGAATCTGTAAGAAAGAGATATATCCAACAAAAGAGTTAGAGACACCTTGAATGCGATTTATTGTATCCTTGAGAGTTGGCTCGTTGCAAAAGATATAGGGTAATCGGAGAGGCCTCTAGTCCTCTGCGCCGCGATCATTTTGGGGTTAGCACATGAAGGTGACTTCTCACAATCTGGTGCGTTCATTAATACGTTGTAAGACAAAGTTGGAGTAGTACCAGACAGGGGCTTACAAGTGAGTGACCAAGAATTAGCGAATAGTAAAGTGATATCTGCATCCAATATGCACTTGTAAATGACAGCACACCGCTTTCCCCTCACCATCACTGTTGTGGAGCCCGAGCCTCGATCGGTTGTGGATGTGATTCGGATGTCATCTTGTGCTAGACCGGGAAGACAGATTCGCAGCACAGGAGCAGAGGACAGCGAAGAAGCCTGGGATGGATGACGTTTTTTGCAAGGCTCTTGATCAGAAGCAGAGCTGGAGTAAACGCACGCGCTCTATATTTTACGAGTAAGCTTGTGTGAAATTCTGATAGCATCGAGCGTATAGAAACTTGTCCAGAACGCGGCATCTTCACGTGACATATATGTAACGCTGCGAAGAAACTATTTAAGTAAGCATTTTGTGTACCGCCTATTTACTTTCGTCTAGATAAATCCGGCAGGTAGGTTACCGCGCTCTGTATTTTTAAACCTTAGAGCTCTATCTGAACTTTTATAATATATTAATGATTATATAAAGAATTGGAGTTCGGTTATAATGTAATTAGGCGGAAGAATAGGTAGGGTAAGGTTGGGTGAGAAATCGAGATTAGATATTTTGAATAGTTTAGTTTTTAAGATATTTTAAAGTTAATAATAAAGTTTAAGTTTAACAAGTGTAATTATAAATAGTTTAGGTTAATACTACAAAGGTCTCACAAACGCTGATGAAAGGTGACGAATACAGTTGTAGTTTTTTAATTCAGCTATAAGGCCCGGAAAATAGAACCATTGCCGCTAATTCCGCCCGAGCCCAGTTCGAAGAAGAGTCGAAGCGAGTAAGAGCGGCTAGGCGATAAAACCCTCCTAAGATAGTGGCAATGATAGTGAGAAACTTAAAAAAGAGAATTAGGATGAGTGGAATCTTTTGTTTCCTGGTTATTCCAAGATCCCAGATTTTCTTGCTTGGAAGACGCGTAAGGGTAGTATTGAAGATGACCTGTAGGACTATATAAACTACAACAAATGCAGCAGTATCGACTGGCTTCGCGTTGCTTACGATTATCGCGATGGCGGAATCAGCTTGGACGGCATAGCTTGGATGAAAGACTTACGATAACTATCCTAATCGTGTATAGCAGTATAGCTCTAGCAACACATTGAAGTATAAGATTGCTGTAGAACCGGAAGTACGTTACAATTATGCTTCCTTTGATGAATCTTTGGCTTGTCAGACGGTATTCAGATTGGATCTGAGGTATGAAGACGAACCCCAGACTAACTGTATATTTTACTAATCTTAAAATTTGATTTAAACTTTGATTTAAAATTTAATATTTTACTATATTATAATAAACATTTGCTTCAACAAACCCCCAAATCACCCTCTGACCAAGCTATATATTAACATCCTCTTTTGGACCTCTTTTTCTTCACTTGCCTCTAATTTCTCATTAGCTCCCCAAATGCCCTCGGCCCGCATATATGACCAAACCTCTTTCTCGACCACCTCTAATAGCCCTGCTACTATAATCGCTGCCACTACCGGCCGTACGATCTCCGCATATTGACATCCGCCCCTTTCCATCCGCGCAAACTTCCGCTTACCTTCACGGATTTCGTCCCACGGCCTGCAAACCTGCTGCGCCCACAATCGTAACAACTTGCATACCCCTGAAATGGGATCTGCTGCAATGCTTGCACTTCCGTGCAAACCAATTCCTGCTCCGCATCTGTGCACTCGTCCAACCTATGCTAGAAATCAACTGCGCTCCCCGCACACTTCCGGACGTAACACAACGGGCACTTCCCAACCCACTGGTCTAAACGATTCTCCTAATCCCACACCTCACAACCAGCTTGCCGATTCCGTGCCTGGACCTGGGCCCGCGGCTGTTGCCGCTGCCTCTGCTGGGACTCGAATACAACACCTTCCTCTGGACTGATCCGGTCTGCCATAAACCCCGGGTCACAACTAACCACGCTCTCTTGGGAACCCGGTGCTGATGAAACGGGAATTGGCCCCTGGCTGCTCTGAAACCCGTAGCGTTCTGCTTCGGGGAATGGAACACTGCTGGTGGGTATATCAGTGGCGCTATCCATCAACCCGTCTTGCTTCTCTTGCTCGCGTAGGATATACGCTTGCCGCAGCGCTTCCAGATCGTCTATCATGGCATCACCGGCCCGGCACACATCACAACGCTCCTCCTCGTCCGCACACCTCACTCGATCGATTCTCCCATCCATCTCGTGGTCTAAATAAACCCGTCGATACCTGGTACCGCTTACAAACCGCTCAACCTTCTGCTGCTCCATCCGCTGCTTCTCCTTTGCCGTCATAGAAATGTGGAATTTGACGGGCCGTCGCTGCGCTTGCTCATATGCCTGTTGCAGTGCCTCTTGTCTTCCAACGGGCATCAAAGCAATCGCCTCACTCCTGTTCCCATCCCGCCCGGCTCGACCACTCTCCTGACTGTAATTTCGCCCACTCTCGTCTAACTTGCCCTTCTCCTCCTCAAATCGGTCCTCTCGACAATACCGCCGGGATATGGCAATGGCAATCTGTCGATATCCACTAAGATTCTACCTATCTACACCCATCCATCTCATGGCAGCTTCCTTTAAAATCTTCCGCGCTAGTTCGGACGTCTATATATGTGCCTGGCGCGGGGATGCTGAACTCGTCTGGTGTCTGTTCTCGTTCTCACCTGGTACTTCCAGCTCTCTTCGCCTCTCTTCCAAAACATCATCCCTCTCTACGTGCGTGGGCTCAATGTCTTTGGACCGGAAAATGTAACGTAGCAACTGCTTATACACCTGTATGTACGCCTTTACGGTGGTGATTTTGTTCTAGATATTTCAATAATAGTAGTGTGAGAAGAAGTAACCTTGGACTCAGTCAACAACCCCAACTCGTGTAACCTTTCTTTATCCCAGATCATACAACTTCCACACCGCAAACCCTCGAGATATCCACTCATATTTTCTTGTTTCGTCAGCCATTCACCTATTAATATTAATAATGAAGTCCGACGATTAATTCGTATGCTTTTAATAGCTCTCAAAAACATTTCTTCTGACTAATTCTACCTCAAAGCTTTTTATATTTTTTTTTTTAAGTGTTACCTAAGGAACTTTAAAAACTTCCGGCTATGTGAGCTATCCGAAACCGCAACTCGTTCTATCAAAAACTATTCAAAGACCTATATATATATATATATATATATATATACTTATCCGAGCACTTCTACCACAAATATGTCCTGGATTACTAAGGCAGGCTATATTACAAGTAGTAGCGTCGGATGCAGGCCCATTGTTCTCTATTCTTTGGTCGCACCCTATATTCGCGATCAGCCACCACAGACTATTGAAATAGAAGGGAACATAAAAAACCGGGAAGACGTATAGCATTCCTACCCATATTCTACTCTAGCAAGAATAAAGCCGGTATTATAACATAAACCTTAACAAATCTCTACTGTTAATATACCACCACCACCTGGGACCACCTGGTTATACGTCAGCGTACGAGCTGTCCCGCTATCGACGTAACAACCTCCGAGAGCCCATTCCCTAGTTCCAGCTACCGTATTATATACGGAAAGGTCTATTCGATTACCGCCGCCATAAGTTTCTTCGGGATTACCAGAACATACCATATTACATTGAGCATTTCCGTCAGGAGCTATTCTACTACTATTCTGCAGCGTATTACCACAGTCTAAAAGATTAATCAGATGTTATCGTATAAATGACAGTATAATATTACAAAAACGTAGAGAAAGTAATAATTGAGACGGACTTACAACATTCTTGGCCATATTCTATACCCGTAATACTATATCCGGCATTTAGACAAGCAGTGAGGTATAACTCAGTAGTAGTAACACTTTGGCCACTAGGCATAATAATAGTCTGTGTTAAAGAGCGAGCTAAAGCAGAGTTAGTGTAATAGCCAAAGTAGTTCCAACTAATATACTAATAAATATTAAGTTGATTTCCACCCTCACGGGTCCACGACGGGTTTCCTAGACATGCCATATTACATTACGCGTTACCGTCCCGTGCTGGCCCTCCAGTACGAATTCCATGGCCGCAGACTATAAGCTAGTGAGCAAGTATAAATCTCCGGAAGTTAGGACTTACAGCATTGTTGGCCAAATTCGACCCCAGCAAGTGAGAATCCCGAAGCGAGGCAAGCAGCCTGGCAGGACTCGATAGTAGTTGCACCAGGTCCCCCGGTGATATTCCCAGTCACGCTTAAAGCGCGAGAAGCGGAAGTATCAGAATAGCAACCGAGTAAAGACCATTGTATAACGCTAACACAAACGTAGTCGCCGAGGCCAAGGGTGGCGCAGGTAGAGCCAACTGCGGGATTCCACAGGTAGAAATCTGCTAGAGTAATACCGTAGGTAGCGACGAGGCTACCGCATTGGTCTCCGCTGATAACAAGATGGAAGAAGGCACAGTTAGTTACCATGCCGGCCTGGATAGGCGTAGGGGTGGTGACGCCGTTTCCAGCAGTTGTCTTAGTTGCTGAGGCCGTGGTAGTAGTGCTTCCAATAACGCCAACGCAGACGTAGTCGCCGTGGCCAAGGTATACACAAGTAGAGCCAACCGCGGGATTCCACAGGTAGAAGTCTGCCAGAGTAATACTGTAAGTGGTAGCGATGGTCCCACACTGGTCTCCATTGACAACGAGATAGAACGATTTACAGCTTGTAGTTATACCCGTGTTTGGTCAGTTTTGTTCTTCTAGGATCACTTTAGGGGGAAATGGATCCTTACCAGTTTGAATCGGGGAAGGAGTCGACACTCCGTTTCCAGTCGTCGTAGTAGGTGTTAAGGTGGTCGATAATATAGTAACAAAAGTGGTGCTTGTAATAGCGCTGGTGGTTGTAGTCGAAACCGCTGTCGTCGTCACCTCAGAGGTGGTCGAGGTAGTCGTTGTAACGGTGGCAGAGGAGGAGGTAGTTGTGACCACGGAGCCGACCACGCAGTAGCTCGTCCCGGCGACCAGATTCGGGCATGTGACTCCTGGGTTGATGGCCTCAAAGGCGGCCACAGTCAGACACCACTCGGCGGCAAAGGACGAGCAGGTGTTACCGCTGTTAGCAGCTGTGCTAAAGTCGCAATTGACCTCGCGCGGCTACACAGCGAGGGCGGCGATCAGCCGTGGTGTGAGGAGGCTGAGAACAAGCACGGAGAGAGATGAGAAAGCCATGGTCGTAGCTGTACGTGTAGGCCAGAGACTGCAACTGAGGTGTCGGGAGAGTACCGAGCAAAAGAGCAGGTGTAAAGAGAACCAAAGACTAACCGACAGCTCGGCCATTTATATATGCTGCCCTATCTTGGCTACTTGGGCGGGCGAGCCCACATCCCGCAAAATTGAATGTTGGACTTTTTGCATCCAAGTGGGGACGGAGTAAGATTCTGGATGTGCTATCGTATACCAGAGTGCAGCCCGTCAGGACGGTATTACCATAGAGCTCGTAAGGCGGGCCCCTGCCTCGACTAGGCTTGCCCGAAACCGGGAAGGTAGCTCGCTAGGTCTGTAAACGCTCGTACTGCTTGTAACGCAACCTAGCCGAAATAGATCACAATGGTCTGTAGATATATGGCTAACAGTCGTAGAATAGCTCGACTTTTCAGAGCAAGATGTACTAGCCGGTTGGTGGCAAGGGCTGGAAGCAGAAGGGGGTACTAAACCGGGCAACAGGCGGGGTTTTAAAATGAATTAGTTGATATTGCCCTCACGCCGCCTCTCTCGTGGGCACCTCACCAAACGCCCGCTATCAAACCCCCAAGCACAACCATTCCCGTTCCTATCCCATATCTCGCACCCGCATCGCTCGAGCTCGTCGTCGTAGCGCCCGTCGGGCAACTAAACACCGGAGGGTGCCACTCTGCACAAGCCGTCGCCGTCATCTGCGCTTCGATACTACTCGCCGCCGCCGTTCCCATACTAACCGTACACGGATTCCCCTGTACCGGCGGCATCTTCACATCTGTAACATAACAGGTATCTCTCTCATCATATTTTGCCGGGTTCGAAACGTTCAACATACCTGTAATATTGAAGACCGATCCTCCAATACTTACACACTCATCACTCGTCAATGGAGCCGCGATGTCGACCACCTGCGCACCATCCTGGACGGTAAACTGAACCGTATGAGGCATATCTGCCTACCAATTGTGATCACCCCCTCATTCTCGGAACAGTTCATAGTCACCAGATTGCTAAGCAGGGAGTAATTTCCACTCGGAATATTCGGAAGGAAAGTATACACAAAAACGGTTTCCGCGACGGACAAGTTGGTGTCTCGGAGGTAAAGGGAGGGATTGAGGATAGTGTCGTTGGCATTGTAGCCATGAGTAATGTCCCGGACCGAGAGGTCAAACTGGAGGTCTAGGGGGAAGAAGAGGGGCGCGTTTTGCAAGGCGAAGACGATAGGGAAGAGGGCGGTGGGTGAGTAGGTTGCGCTAAGGGGGAGGATGAGGTCGACTTCCAGGGTTGTTGGGAAAGTGGTGGTGAGGGTGAGGGTAGACTGGAGAAGGACCAGAAGCAACGAAAGCAGCGAGTGTAAAGACATGGTTGGAGTCGGAGTTAGTGCTGGAGTTGGTATTGGTATTGGTGTTGGTGTTGGTGGGCGGGGGATAGGCGGCTGATAAATTGAGGGAATCAGAGGCGGCGTGTTTTCTGTTGGAATGAGAGGAGATATGGACTCCTAGGCTGGTACTGGTACAAGAGCCGCTCTCAGAGAGGAGAGAAGTGAAGGGGAGAAGAGAGGAACGAAGAGCGTTGACGAGATCCTCGAAGGTATCAGAAGACAACACCGCACCGTCTATCGTACTCGCGTGCCAGCCGGCGGAGAAAGGGTCTAGGAAGTATCAAGTCGAGAGAGGGGAGGCGCAGGAGCAAACCTATCAACAAGACATTTCCTCGGCCCAGAAAGCGTGCGGTGATGGTTGGCAAGAAGTCTTTTGTCGTTTACAACGTGAAAAGTGGAAGATGCAGGACGTTGGCCTTCTTTAAATTGGCCTGAGAAAGGTTAGTGGCACGAGGCGGGGCGGCCCTGAAAGGGAGGGACCGACAGCGGACCCAGGCCCACGGGCCGGGGGGGCGTGTGGGGGCCGGCCTCTTTGCATACAGGTCCAAAAGCTTAGCTCTCGGTTGCCTGTAACATTATATAAGTCGACCAAATCGAGGAGCTAGATTTATTCAGCTGTTCGAAGGCTATCTATAGAATATAATACCCGGATAGTTTCTATTGTTATATAAAGTTATTATAATATTAAAGATATAGAATCTAGAAGAAAAAGATATATTTAAAAAGAGAGTTAAAAACACTTCAAATGAGATTTATTATATTTTTAAGAGTTAGCTTATTACAAAAGATATAAAGTAATTAAAAAGGCCTCTAGTCCTTAACTGTATTAATAATTTTCTGAATGAAAGTCGAGCCGCTGCAGAGAAATAGCAAAAAAAAAGCCACTAGCAAACTAAATATTTATGTGGTAGATATTTAAAGACCCAAACCATGAAGTCGTTTTGGCACATAGGGTTTTCCGCTACGTAGGAATGGATGAACATTGCCAGACCAAGGAACAAATAGAAGATAAAAAATAAAGCAAAAAACCCGATGGTAAAAGGACTGAAGTACAAAAATGAAATGAAGATAAAGGTAAGCGATCTCGTGATGCATCCCACGTGGGACTCGAACCCACAACCTCAAGATTAGAAGTCTTGCGCGCTACCATTGCGCCAGTGAGACTAGGTTGGTGCTTGCCTTTGATGGAATGTTCGGTTGTTATTTTGGGTTATAACCGGCTGTGGGATGGGGGTGGCTTGTGAGTGGTTGGGGTAGCGAGGTGGAGGGCGGTACTTTTTAGGTTAGCGTGGTTTGCTGGTCCTCTGCGAGACGACGAGTAGGCGAGTTAGGATGGGATAACTAGACTGGGACTGGAGAGATAGATAGGTGGATGGAGAGATAAATGTGAATATAAGTAGGTTTTTTAGATAGGTGACTTGGGTGTCTGGAATATATATATACGTAGATTTATGTTCAAGTTGATTAACCATAGGCAACCTTCTGGTTTACGCTTGTGCTTTGATTTCTCTACCCCATTAGGTTATTCATGTTTTCATTGATCGTGATTAAAACTACATTTCACGCTTTTGCATTTTCTTTTTCAGAGGATAACGTAGGTACCTCACTTGTTAAACATTAGCGAATTACGTCTCCCTTGATATTTCTTTACGCTTTAACCCAGTTTCCTTTTTGTAAGGCTAATTAATAGTTTAAAGTAGAGAGTATAGAGAGAGCAAGGAGAGCCAAGACTAAAATAAGGTAAAAGATGAAAAGAAATAGTAGTATGGAATTGATATACATTGTATAAGATGGGTGTTATTAGCTTAGTTTAGCATACAGGGAATTTGCATTTATTTGCCCTAAAGATACCAGCTTGCTATCACAAAATCCTTAGCCCCTAGTTATCAAATTTAATAGAATACAATAACTAAGGGACACCCCTTTAGTCGAAACTCAATGCCAGGACTACTAACAAGCCTGAGGCTCAAGTGGGAAAAATGTATATCATGTGATGTCTAAAAGTCAACTTTTCACCTTTTATATCAACGACACAAGCCGTGGGGATGTTGAACTGCAAATTAATCTAACCCTACTATAAATCTGGAAGCTATCTGCGAATATCAGAAAAAACTATCATATGCCTGCAGAATATTTGAGAAACTAAGCTCAATTATGAGCATCAGAAGCTTTGAAATTTAGCATAGAAAGGGGTCTTTTCGAACTGGGCAAAGGACCATGTGTAACCGATTTAAAGTAATATATCTCTTGCGAAGTACGAGTTTGGGCTTCCGAAAGGCCTTTTTCTCTTATCCCTTTCCCATTTCATGTTGTTTTGACGTATAGGTCAGGGGCGCCTCTGAAACATACCTTTAACTTCCGAGTCTTGGGTCTCCCGTTATTTAGAGGTATTACGGCTGAGACCTCTAAGCTTCTACTAAACAGGGTTGAAATACCGAGTTAAAACAATATATTGTCTCGCTCCTCGAATGACACTTAGTCACGGACTCAAAAATTAATCATACTAGTTAGCGAGGTTTAATTTGTAGGCTTCTGCCAAATGAAAAAAACTTTGTTGCTAGCTAGGTCAAAGAACGCACACAGTTTCAGAGAACTAAACCTTGATAAACTCCCAAAGAAAACTACCAGGCACAGTCTTTGCCGTAGTATTTACCTCCATCTTCGCTAGCTTCTTAACGTCACCCTCCATCTTGATGCCCACCTGCCAAAGCTTCTCAAAATGGGTCATTTGAAGAAGAAAGCTCCCCTCTGGTGTTATCCTAACGCCAAAGTTCTCCCATTTTTTATGTCGGCCGACCTCACAGCACAGGTTCCCGCTACTATTATGGCCCAGGAACTTTCCCGAAACGGGATTCCGGAAGCCAAGCCAGCCCTTGGTCTCTACACACTCCCAATAGATAGAGCCGTGGCAGCTCCTCGGCGGAGTCAGCGTAATCTGCCCATCAAGTAGTGTGATAACCTGCCCATCCTCGACAGAGCGAATAACGAAAGTTGAGCCAGGCCACGGGGTGGAGGCAATAGGTTGGATGCCACCGAACGGATCACAGTCGTCTGGGAGATCTTCGCCAATAACGGTTTCGGGGGGTGTAGCGCCTGCATAGGCGGTGGAGTCGTCAGAGTCTAGGTTATGTTGATACAAATCGGGGCTCATGATGGAGCGTTGACAGGGCTCCTCAAATAGAAGAGGCTGATGTAGGAAGATATCAGGTCTAGGACAAGTTAGCAAATCTCGATAGAATACACGAGCGTAATCCACCTACCCCACAAAAATATTAAAGATCGTCAAATTGAAAAAAAAAGGGGAAAAGTAAGCACAACGACTAACGTGCACCATAAACCCCACCTTCTGACGAGGGAGGCACTGTATTCTAGGCAGGGATTAGATGGGAAGGATGACGCGGGAAATCCGGAAAGAAACCCACGATATTTTTGATTCCGCTCGAGCCGTTTTTATGCAGTGGGTTTTGATCGAAGTGTAGATATTTATGTGATGTTCTACTGAACAAAGATTCAGTTACGTTTGTTTGCTACGAAAGATAAAGCAAGGCGCGGCCGTTGAAGCCTACCTGAAGCGATTGGCTCGGGGAGCAGGATCATCTGGAAAGAGGCTGACTTAAGCGCGCGGAAGCTATTGCATAAAACCTGTTCTCCCAACTCTTATTTACCAGGGATTAGCTGCATTTGGGAGCGCTGCAAGCGTTCGATAGATACAATTGGGCCGCAGTAAGTAAAAATGGAGTGGGCAACTTCCTGATAAGCGAAACGCAAACACATTCGTTTTTGAGATACTTTGATATAAGGATTACTCCCTGCCCGGATTTGTGGAATGAGAGTGAAAAAGTAGATTACAACCACAAAGGTAAGTGAGAGAGATTATATTGCGATTACTACACCTCAAATTTAGAAAGTTCATTTAGTTATTTCATCCGTAGAGTAAAATGGAAAAGACAGTTCGGTAAGCTCCGAGTATTGCTCTACCTAGCTGGCCCCATCAAAGCTGGAGATCAAAATATTCTGAGATTACAGTAGCCGCTTGAGTGGGTATCAAATCTTGGTACAAGACAAAATACCTTATGCTACTGATATCTATTTGATATGGAATAGTAGGAGGGTTGATATGTTTCATCGGATGGGTATATACTCAAGTCTTGGGATATTGAGCAAGTGTCACAGATTTCAAACTACGAACTGTCACTTTTCCTCTCAATTTTCTCTCCCACGAAATTTTTCTTAATTGTAAGGCGCCTATGTACTACAAAACCGCAATGAAATAAGCAAGACGCCTTCTCCTAATTACTTTCCCAAATCTTTACTCGCCAAGCCTTCGAAGTGAAAACTGCAACTTTTCGCCCCTTTACGCATCTCTCTGCAGAAAGAGCCAATCATACAACTCCTCTCGTCCCATGCATCATCATCTCAATCCGTTTCTCAAAATCATAACCAGAAATTCTAGTAAAGCGCGAAGGCAACGACCCCCTCTTTCACGATTCCTTACTCCCAACCGAACCCTCCACACTTTCCTCCTCCTCCCTCTCTTCCCCACCACTCCCCTCCCTATCATCCCGATTTGCTTCAACAGCTCGCAAACCAGCACTCTGCTCCTCATCACAGACAACAACAACCTCAAGCCCTTCCCAACCCCTCTCACCCTTCTCCTCTTCCCGTTCAGTCCCACCCCCACAACTACCCGTCCCCTCCCTCTCATCCCCCCCTTCATAGCCCTCACTCTCCACCTCCATCACCAACGCACACCTAGCCACCTGATCCAGCATACTCTTCCTCGCAGCCTCCAAATCCCCACACTCAACCTTCCCCACCTTTTCCCCCTCCTCTTCCCCCCCCTCCTCCCTCTTCACAGCCGCACTCGCCTTAACAAACCGTCCGGCAACCCTGGGTTGCTTCCGCGCCGTCGCCGCCGAACTAGCACTCCGCGCCGCATTCACCATCCTCTTTGTATTCCTCGAGACGATCTTCGTCGTCTTAGCCATCCTCGGGACCTTCGCGGCTCTCGCTCTCGCTTGCAGAGTCTTGGCGCGGCGTTTCTTGGAGTTGGCTTTGGGAGAGGCGTTGATGGGGGAAAACTGGGTTGCTGGGGGAGAGTCTTGGGATATGTCGATTGTGGTTGGGGAGGATGGTCTTGAGCTCTCGGGGGAGGTGTAGGGGTCAAGTGGAGGTGAAGTTTCGAGGGTGGCTTCAGAAATCGAACAGGGTCTTGAGGTTGGGAGAGGATGTCGAGCCATGACTTTTAATCGAATCGTTGTCCGAGCCTCGTGAGATGTGGCTGCGCTCAATAGTTATTGGAGATGGTTCTTGTATTGTAAGCGAGAATTATGTTGAAGTGATGGACCGATATCTAAAGCGAGTAGCGATGGAAGGCCAGAGAGGGCCTTCTTATCCAACGGTCATTACAAGGAAACTTCAGGTTTGCATGAACGTGCGAAAGCCTTGTAGAAAGATCGTGAAAGACACGGTGAAATCCATTGTCCATGTCTGCTCTTGCTCTTAGAAAATATGTGAGTTGCCTTCCCGTCTCTCTGTCGTGATTGTCCTCAATAGCCTTCGCCCAGAATACTGTGCGAAAATCACAATTCCTTTTTCGTCGGTTGTCAATTCAATTTTCTAACGAAACAAAGCCTAGGAATGGGCTCGAAATGTCCCATTCAAGACCCTAGTCAAAGGGACACCGCTATTAACCCTCCTCCCTGCTTCCTTATGCACATTTCTTGATTCTTTAAGCTTCTTCAATATTCTATCCTAAGTAACCATGGGGTTCACGACTTCAGGTAGACATGTCGTCGTCACAAGCACAGCCTTTGTCCCCTCAACATTTTCCGCTGGAATCGTCAAGCACCCCTCTGTGCCAGCTAAGCGAATCGACAAAGAGTAAGTTGCACTTGATATCCAAGTTCGAGAAACCTAATTTTTATCAACCAAATCTCTTTCAGAGGGACTCAACAGCTCAATACTTCTGAGCCAACATCCCACAGCGATGCTCACGTCAATGAATCATCTCAAGTCCAACCAACCTCATGTTTGCTACGCTTAACGAGCATGGACAAAGCGCTTTTTGCGTAGGCCCATTATTAAAACTTCGCAATCCAATAATTTGGTTCTATTTTTCGGACCTTATAGCTAGATAGAAGGACTACAAATGTATTCGTCACCTTTCGGCAGCGTTTGTGAGACCTTTGTAGTATTAACCTCAGCCGTCTATAATTACACTCGTTAAACTTGAACCTTGTCGTCAACTTTGAAACATTTCAAGGACTAGACCATTCAAAATCTCCAATCCCGATTCTCACCTAACCTCGCCCTACCCATTCTTCCGCCTAATCACACTACAACCGAAATCCAATTCTTCATATGATCATTAATATATCATAACCGACTAGCTATTTTCGGCGGCGAAGCTCACGCCCACAGCAAGATATGTGCCATAAGACGAAGCCGCAGCGCGAAATGGGTATCAAGAAAGCACAAAACTCATACATCTCGGCCACTTCACTAAACGAGCAGAACCCAACTCAACCCTCGCCCGCACCCTTAAATATCTGTCCTCATCTCTTTCGGCCGAGGCCAGACACCCCACAGGTCTCCTCCCAACTCCCAATAAACATATGGTGCCACTCTCTCCCCTCAGCCTTCGACCTCTCGTACCACACCGTTGTGGGCTCATACCTAATCTCCTTGATCTGTACCTCCGGTTCTGTGTCGTCGACCACCTCTGTCATCTGAACAGATAGACTACTCGCACCTATAGAAACATTATCGATTTCCATGGCTTCCTTATCCAGAATACCATTATCCCGGTTGATAGTCCTGAACTTGTCTCTTGCTGTCACACCCCGGACTTCCTGATTTTTGGGCCCTGCTTTAGAAGTTTTCTCAACTCCTTCCATCACTTGTGTCCCGGTGCTACTAGAGTCAGTCGGATTTGGATCGATACCATGCGAACTCGAATTAAGCTTTTGTGTCTGAGCTGAAGCAGAAGCAGGCTCCCCACGTAAGCTAAATTTAGCAGCAATATCAAGAGCTCTCTGTTTTTGGATACTAAACGGAGATGCAACAGTGTCTAAAGGAGACATGCCGATCTCTTCGACAAATGCTTTAGTATGGGTTTTTGGGGCTACCGGAATGTTGTTCACCTCCACTACAACCTCCTTTTTGCGTATCAGACGACGAGCACAGTTGGGTCCAGTGCCAACCACAATAAACTTTCTGAACTGATCCAGGTTACGCAAAGACCACCTAGCAAACCAATCCACCAACGCTTGCTCATCATCTTGGTCGATCCAGTGATCGGCATATACTAGAGGACTATCGGCTTTGTCAAGCTCGAATTCAGATTCGGAGTCATCACCAAGACGCCCTTGCATATCGAGATTTGCCACAAGAGCATGGGCCTGGAACCTCTTCTCGCAGTCGCGGTAACTCAGTCTCATATCCTGTAACATAGCATCTTTGCGAGGATTGTCTGCATTCTGGTGTTCAAACTCGTCCTTCTCTTCAGCCTTGCTGTTCGCAAGGGCAAGGAGGTAATCACAGAATTTATGGCAGCAGGCAAGTCTCCAGAATGGCGAGACATAAGATTTTGAATTCAGGAACCACTTGAGAACTTGGTAACTTTCTTCCGGCTCCGCCACGAAGAAACTTGGTGTCAAGAAGAAAGCAGTTGATTGCGGAAAGAGGCGAGTAGCCGAAACTTGTCCTAGGGTAGCATCAAGTATTAAGTTCTCAACCGAGGGGTACATAGGATAGGAGCTCGAGTCAGAGATGAACCAAAATGTGAAGTTCCGTCTAGCAATAAATTGCCTATAGAGGAATGGAAGTCTGTGTATCTCTGTCACAGCAGATTCATGGACTAGGACTGCTCCATTTTCGATCTTTGAATTTCTCAAGAAATCCCAGGAGCCTTCACTTTGGCTGCAGTAGATTTTCGAGTCATGATGACAAGCCACCAGCCAAGAGACAATAAATTCTGCAGTTCTTTTTGCTTCAGCTGGAAATAATAGATAGAAGTTGTATGCATCCTGCTTGCCTTTGACGGGTGGTAGTAGTCTTTGGAAGTCTAATGGGTGGATGTCCCTTATCAGTAATCTTCTATAATCTCCCCTGCGCAACGCTGTGGCGATGCTCGCTTCTGCCTGGCGTATGTCATCAATCCTAGCCTTAGTGGAGGATGGACTTTGGAAGACCAAATAGCGTAGTCTCGCATCGGCGGAAATATCAAAGTCTTTTTCAAGGAATTTCCATTCCTCCTTCATAGTTGGAAAGACAAGGATCGAAAATTCGGGTAAAGAACACAAGAATCCAGCCGATCTACAAACCAGCTCATCCGCGACTTTATTAATTCCTGCTAGGGTGGTGGATTCGGAAGACTCTACTGGAACTAGGCCTCCTTGCCAAAGGCTACTTATTATAAGATGTGCCTTATGTGCCTGGAAATCCTGGGCAATACAAATTTGGTCGAATACGAGAGTCGTAAGTGATGTAAAGGCTGCCGACCAAGTATACCCTAGTGTCTTAGACAGGTCACCAACATCGAGGAGGAATGGTCTTGTTGAACTTTTACCAAAGAAAACCTCCTTAGTTCTTGTATCAAACGTAGTAGCGGCTTTCCGCCGTCTATAATTGTTCAGGTCGACTTTTTGGCCTTGCATCTCCCGTTCAGAAACTGGAATTGTTTCCTGAAGAGTCGCGGGCGCTAGTACGCTTAGTCCTTCGGCTAGTATCCGAGGTGAGATTTCTGCTTTAGCAGAGGCCTGTATCTCCATACGTTCAATGGCTCTACCATCGGTAGCACCGATATCGAGGGTTAGGTTCGACCTAGGATTGCTGTCGTCTTGATATTGGTCTCTGTAGAAACGAGAAGATGAATTCGGTATTGGAATAGTGTTAGGGTCCACATTGACCTTCTCTCCGTTGTTTGCTTGGGCGTCTATTCTAGCATTTGAGGTTTCATTTAGGTCTTTTTGATGTCGATCGCGACAACCAGTGCCAAAGCGGCAATTTCCAAGGAGCCAAAAGGGGCAGATTCTCGTCTTCTCAATATTCTTAGCAGATACAGGCGCAGAAGTTTCTGGCCCTCTGCTGGAAGATGAAATGCTTTCCGGTTTCTCATACAAATCATCCATTGGCCTATCAAGATCAAAATTTACAGACTTTGAATTTGGCTTGATTACCTCAGCTTTGGAGGGAGGCAAAGTGCTAGCCGAGATTGTTGACGTAGAGTGCATTCGAGTGGGGGAATCGTGAAGTTCCGAAGGTGAAAGCCAGTGGTCATCAGTCCACTGATCGTTAGTCGTGCTGTGATAGCCTGGCGGGGGAGGAGCGATAGGGACGCCTTCGGCATAGCAATGCAAGAATTTACAATTTGTTCCACGTTGGCAGGGCCTGTTATCCTCATCTTTATGGTGCCTATCCCAGAAGAAACAGACAAAGTCTGAAATTGGACTCGGTTCTAGAGCACGATCAGAAGGCAGGTGCAAGTATCTGCAAGCATTGTCTGAATAAACACAATGTCCTCTGAGGTAGTCGGGGCAAGGTCTTTGGGTTTTGGAAATAGGATGTTGTTCGGCCAAAGCATTCTTCATGTTGACTTGGTCCCTTGGCGAGGGGCAAATGGGAAGTTTGTCATCGTCAATGTGATAACATTTGCAAGCTCTACCTTTATTACAGTTACCTTTATTATACCAAAAGTAACATATGGCTTCATGGGGATGAGCTGGATCCCAAGCTGGCCGGTCATTTATCTGAGTGTCTATCGTAGCGGTAACGGCAAGGTGAGCTTGGGTTTGAAGTATTGTAGTCGAGGGCAGATCTAGGTTTTGGGAAGGTGCTGAAACTTGTGAGGGCTTCGAAGCCCGAGGGTCATAATTTGGTGGGGGCCCAGCGACTCGGGCGCCATCAACATAAGAATGCAAGTATGTGCAAGAATCTCCACGCGTGCATCCTCGATAGTCCTCACCTTTTTGTTGCTTGTCCCAAAAGAAACAAACCGACTCGGTGTTACCTGGTGGGAGAGCTATTCGACAGCCTTCTATATATTGATGCTCAAAGTTACAAGATGCTCCTAGCTGGCAAGGCTGACCACCTCTCTGTTGCTTATCCCAATAGTAGCAGATTTTACGGTCTCGGGAAGGGTTTTGAGCAGCTAGAGGCCAAGCAATAGCAGCAGGGGGAGGGGACAGGGGGGGAATGAAAAGATCATCGCTACCCATAGACCCTCTTTTGGCGCCCGAATCAGCTGGGAGGCCTTGATTCCTCTTAAGGGTTGAGGGATCGATGGGTTGAAACGGTTCCGAGGGGTTAAATAGGCCACCTGGCAATGCCGCGATATCGGGTGCTCTGTCTGCAACCTCTCTTCCTTGTAGTTCCACTCTACGCTGGATTGAAATTTTCTTAAAGTTCTTCGGGGCTTTGAAGGTGTCCGAGGCGGTCTGCAAAAGACGCGGTCGCTGTTTTGGCCGTCCGTTGGCAGGATCCCTCGGGGCAAAAACATTCTTCGGAACCATGCTTGATCCTCCACGGGTAGCAGTCTTACCTCTGCCTCTTGCACTTGCCGTTCCACGAATATGGATTGCATCTTCTGTCCTCTTTGCCGGCTTGGATGCTTTAGAAGCTTTGCTCCGTACTTCCCGTAGGGGCATGTCAGAAGAAGAGGGGGAGCTTAGTCGTTCCTGCAGCTCTTGCTGCTCTCGTTGCTCATCTTGCCGAGCTTGACGGCCTCGGGCAAGTGGAACATCCGATGACGAGCTTGACGATGACCTGGGACGTGGAATATCCTATAGCTATTATTAGAACATTTGGGGTATATGTAAGGAAGCTTCAAATAAATGGTTTAAGCTTAACAAAAAGGCAATGATCATGTACCTCGGTTGATTTGACATTCCCCTTCTGTCTGTCCGACAAGCCCTTGATAGAAAACCCATTCGTTGGTTTAGAAGCTATGCCCGGGTCATCCTCCACGAAATCTTCTTCTCTGGCCTCATCACTACTGGAGTCGCTATCAATATGTTCTGGCGAGGTTGGCAAGCTCTCATTCTTCTTCACCTTCCGACGTCGATCGCGCTTAGCTTGCTGGTCTGCTAGCCTCCTCAGCATAGCCTCAAAGCTAGGCACGTCAAAGGGCTCATCGATGCCTTTTGATTCACGCAATTTTCTTTCTTCCCAGTCTGACAACAGGTCTCCTCCGAGATTGCTTTTAGGTTCCCATGTTGACATCTCCTCGGGGTAATCAAGCCAAGATATCAGATACATTTTCTTGCCATTTTGGACTTTCTCCGCGAGAACCCGTTCGACATCGTATTGTTCCCCTTCCCCGGAAAGTGTTTCACCGGCCAAGGTGATAGAGACTCCGTCGTCGCCGCAGGGCGTGTCGGGCGCCATGGCGTTAAGCTGCCCAACTCTACCTCAGGTGGAGAGCATGTTTGGTTGTTGGGCACGAGATCACGGGTAGGCAAAGCGACGAGGCCTTAGCTAATGTTTACCTTCCAGTAAAGATGATTGCAGTAGTCAAAGGTGCATCAATGAATTGAAATTTGGAAGGAAATTTGGAAGGCTGACTTTGAGAAGAGGCTGAAGGTGGTCTTGGAAGAAGAAAGTCCAGAGAGGTGTAGTTAAAGTCGGGAATTCGGCCGGTGTTTCCCCGGTGTCACCTATCCAGCTGTTGTCGGGAGTTACTGTAAAAGCGGCCGATATTGACCACAACACATAGAATTCGATATCAAAATAACCACCGATTATCGGCTCATCTAATTCCGTGGGTTTGAACCGTCGTGCGCCGTTCTACAGTTTTATCTATCGGCATGTGATTTTTATATGAATGTGTTGGAATTGCAGGGTGTTTAAAGGTGTCTAATGCCAAAATCAGCCTGTGGTTGCTCCTACTAAGAGGGCCGCCTTGACTTTGCACGGATGTTTCGAATCTGAGCAGTGCACCGTAGGTAAAGCCTTGGTGGCTAGATCGTGTAATGCCTCTTCTCTCTATACACTTTGGCATCTAGCGGAGTCACTCGGATTCCCATCGAACGCTCTCTCTCCGTGATTCTTCGATTCAAGGGTGAGTTGGAGGATCTCGAATCCTCCTCCCAGGGATTTATGCTAAGCCACAATTCAAGCCTCATATAGCCCAGAGGAGCTAAAGCAAAAAGACAAAGGCCGCCATTGCGACAACATCGATCGACCAACCTACTTTCTCCTCTCCACAAAATACCACGACTTCACGAGCAAACATGGCGAATGATGAATATGATGTACGTATCCCCGCGCATCTGCTCGAGTGCATTTACTGATACTCTTCTTCCCCGCAGTTCCTTTTTAAGGGTAGGCTCCAACCCCACCGCTCGTCGCCAGCGTGCCCATCCCACCACACTTGCTAACATCTGGCCTCTCAGTGGTACTGATCGGAGACTCTGGCGTTGGTAAATCCAATCTGTTGAGTCGATTCACTCGAAATGAGTTCAACCTAGACTCCAAGTCCACCATCGGCGTAGAGTTCGCGACCAGGTCGATCCAGGTAGACTCGAAGACGATCAAGGCGCAGATTTGGGATACCGCTGGGCAAGAGAGATATCGAGCCATCACATCCGCATACTACCGGGGAGCTGTGGGGGCTCTACTTGTCTACGATATCAGCAAACACCAAACGTACGAGAACGTAACGAGATGGTTAAAGGAATTGAGAGACCACGCCGACTCCAACATTGTCATTATGCTCGTCGGAAATAAGAGCGATTTGAGACATCTAAGGGCTGTGCCTACGGAAGAAGCAAAACAATTTGCGAGTACGTGGCCCATTCTTGATGGCAGGGCTGCGAATAGGGGGATGATGTGATGATGCTGACAAGGCGCTGCAGGCGAGAACAACCTTTCCTTTATCGAAACTTCAGCACTCGATGCGAGCAATGTTGAGCTTGCTTTCCAGAATATTCTCACAGGTACGCCAAGCTGCGATCTCGATTCAAAACCTTAGTGCCAGCCCTGCTAATACCCTCTTCTAGAAATCTACAGAATTGTTTCCCAGAAAGCTCTCGATAACGGTGATTCAGCACAAGCCAACCTTGGGGCCGGTACGAACATCTCGCTCAGCAAGCCAGCAGACGAAGGTGCGGCCAAGGGGGGCAAATGTTGCTAGAATAGTCTTCCATTTCGATTTGCGCCGGTCCGTCGAACACATTTCTGGTTGGTTGATAATTGATACAAGGCGAGGCGTCTGTAACATGGCATGGATGGGGTATGGGTAGGAGGAAGACTTAGGTCCCAGCCTCAATTAGTTGTAGACATAGAGCTCAGCTGATATGGGCCAGATTCTACCGACTTCTCGTCATGATTGTCCTTTTTTGCTTTTCTGCTTTTCGATGCGACGTGGTCTTTGATGGATGGGGGTGATGGGTATATTATCCGCCGTCTATGGTACTTAGTCAATGGAGTTGCCCTATGGTCTTTCATTTCTAGCTCTTGGTGTGGTTCGCGTGGTCGAATTCTCTAGCACCAGTTACTTGATCCCCCATTTCTTTCAGGTCTCCACCGAGCTTTACCCAGACTATCTTAGTCTTAAAACTTAGCAAGGTGTATCTCATCGCCACCAAATTCACTCGAGTTCTCGTCCAAGATGTACCTCCCCGCCAGTATCTTTATCTTGTTTACCTCGACCTTTGCACTCAGTCAGGGCACTTCTGCTTAGTTTCCTTCTTCCCGCACTCCGCCGTGAAAAATACGCTCCTGTCTACATACACGACAGACGTTATCCTTTTAATCTATTCTACCTAATGTAAACAAGATTATAACCATTTTATATCCGAAGCAATAGCCCTTGTTAACACATTCCTCGACGCTCCGGACAAATTGCTTATGTCGATCTACGAAAGATATAGACAATAGGTCCGGATTTAGATGATGGTAGAGGGGATCGGAAATTTAAATGGTAAGCTGGGGTAGGAGTATGTTCGGAGGGGGAGAAGCGTGACGCGGGGTGCTTTGAGATGGGGCTTTAGAATTGCCGCGCATTGCATGGTTTATGGGGTTGAAGACAAGCTCTAAAGTTTAGAGGATGGAAAAAGAGCCGTAGCTATACATTAGAGCTAGAAGGGAGCAATGATAATAGTCTTTGCCAAATTCGATCCACATTCGAGTCTTCAGAGTCGTTTTAAGTCTCAATTCCATGTTTGGAGCTGTTGATAGACCCAAAAATAAGCAATACGTCTTCCATCAACGTTCTGGGAGACTCTCCCATCATTAAGAACAAGAGCAACAGAGAGAAGAGGTCAAATTACTAATGAGCTTTCTTATGATGGATACCAGTCTGCGAGGCTGACATATCTTGCGCTAACCCATATTGAGCCAAGCGCGCAAATTCAACGCTAAGATTAGCTCCCGATATCAAAAAAAGTTCTGGAGACTTCAGACATTTTGCGCCAGTGTTAACAGCAATCTCTACTACAAAATGGCTTCAGTATACAAGTCCTTATCGAAGACCAAAGTTCGCGAAGAGGTGGGCCCTGCGAATGGAGTCAAGAAAAACAAGCAAAGAGTCCTGATTCTCTCCTCGAGAGGAATTACCTACAGGTAGCGTTCTCAAGCTCCAGCTGCAATTGAAGAAAATCTGCTAACAGAGAATGATTGCATAGACATCGACATCTTCTGAACGATCTCGCATCTTTGTTGCCGCATGGACGGAAGGACGCTAAGCTCGACACGAAATCCAAGCTATATCAATTGAACGAACTCGCCGAAATCTACAACTGCAATAATGTATTTTTTTTCGAGGCGCGGAAAAATAAAGACTTGTATCTATGGATGAGCAAGGCACCAAACGGACCTACCGTTAAGATGCATGTGCAGAACCGTATATATGCCCTCCTCATCCCATAGGACTCTGCTGACGGAATCTTGAACAGTACATACAATGGAAGAACTCCACTTTACAGGCAACTGCCTCAAAGGCTCTCGCCCAATTCTCTCCTTCGACGCCAACTTCGACTCGGAGCCCCACCTTCGCGTCATAAAAGAGCTCTTTCTTCATATATTCGGTGTTCCGAAGGGCGCTCGAAAGGCCAAGCCATTTGTTGACCATGTCATGGGCTTCACCCTCGCCGACGGCAAAATCTGGATCCGAAACTACCAAATCAACGAAAGCGAACCCTCCAAAGTCGCCCCCTCGGAATCCGCCGACCCCTCCTCCAAGCCGGAAAAGAAATCCAAGCACAGCAGTAGCAAAACAGAGGCCACGGAAATCAGTCTCGTGGAGATCGGACCCCGGTTCGTACTCACGCCCATCATTATCCAAGAGGGGAGTTTCGGGGGCCCGATCCTATACGAGAATAAGGAGTTCGTGTCGCCGAACCAAGTCCGGAGCGAGATACGGATCCAGAAGGCTGGGAGGTATAATGCGAGAACGGACCAGGGCGTGGACAGGTTGGTGAAGAAGGGAGAGTTGGGACTTACGAGCGAGGGAGGCAAGCGGATGCCGGTGGATGAGCTGGATACAAAGGAATTGTTTGCTTGAGTATGGAAGGGAGAACATTGTGTGTGGAGTTTTGGTGTCGGAGGAACGCATGATTGCATTTTGTGAGATTATGATTAGGTGTGGAAAAGAATTATGTGATTTTTTTGGGTCGTGGATTGCCATCTAGTATTCGTTGCTATCCTTATGAGCTACATCCTTGTGTATATTCTTACTCGACTTGTAAAAAGATCTGTTCAAAAGACAGGTTTTTGATTGTGATTGTGGGAGGGCGAGTGTTCTACGTACATTCGCTTTCTGCCGATTTACAAGCTAGAACATATCTTTCACTCTTAGCCCCACACCATCGAACTCATATACTATATTCATCAGCTCATGCCTTCATTCCTTGATTCACCAAGTAGTCCTCCTCTCCCATGTAATTTCTTAAAGAGCCGTGAGGCTATATAAAAGGGCTTTTGTCTATCTAGGTGCCGCCGTGAATCAGATGGACGAATGGATTCAGGATCAGACGGGAGAGGAGTTATGTGAGTAGCGTTTTTTTACGCTAGCTAAATTTTTCAATTGTGGGAAAGAGCTGGGTTAGAATTAGAGATGAGTTGTGGTTTGTAATCCCTTTTGGCGGGTTTTGGCTGTTGTTGTCAGGTCTTTTATCGCTGTTATTACCCCTTTCCTCTAGTGGCCTTTCAAATCGAAGATCTAAAACCCGTACAGCATGCCGTGTTAGGGATGGGGTTGTCGTTGGTTTAGAAGAGGTAAACAGTATTAATTAATGTAAGGTATGAAGTGAATTGCACTCGCCTTTTTCTTTGGGATTTCGTTGTGTCTGATCTCGAAATGTTGTTGCTTGACGAGTTTGTCTTTCTAGATGTGGGTTATGAAGGTAGGTGGTGCTTCTTTTATAGGTTTTTCTTGGATGCGTGTGTTTGTGTGTGTCAATTTGGGTGTTGAGGTGGTGGATAGGATGATAGGATGCGTGAATTGATGGTTTATGAAGAATGGCTTTTATGTGTTGGAAAGAAAGGGAGGATCAGATGGGACTGGAGGTGTGATGAAGGTATATGTGGTGGAAAAGTAAATAGAGGATGCGCTTGGTTATTATTCTGTGAGCTTTTACTTATCTCTTGAATTTAGTTCGTTTTGGGGGAGGGGGGGTTAGCTATCGTTTATAATGAGGGTGGTTAAGTAGGATTCACGTGAAGGGGGAGAGGTATATATATTGGTCTGATAATGGGGAGGAGAAAGCAAAGGAAATTGCAGTCCGTTTACACGTACGAACAAAGACACGACTAGAAGGATTAGAGTAGAGTGAAGCAGAGTGAGTTGCTAAGAGATTTCTAGTTTGGAAATGCAAATGTGTAAAATCTAGCTGAATGTCAACTGCTTGTTAGGCGAGGTTGCATTGCACTCTGTGGGTTTATATAAATCAAGTTTGAAGAGGATTTAATGTCGTCAAGTATTTAGTTTTTGCTGACTTTTTCATAGAACTTTCTGTAAGGTGAGCTTTACACTCTCAAGTTAGAAGGTGAGTAAATTCGAAACCCCTACCGATACATCCTCTTGCGTAAAGCGAAGAAGCACGAATTCGAAACGGACTAGTGAACCAAATTCCGTCAACGACAAAGTTTTTAATCGTTCCAAGGATGCTAGATGTTGCGAGTGAATAAGTATTTATGCACTTCAAATAGAAGCAGAATATGGAAATTGTAATCTTAGGTTTGGCTTGTAGATGTTGTAAGATTTCTCCTGGAAATATCAATTGACTGGACCTCACGATCTCGAAGTGAATAAATGCGGCTAATTCTACTTCTCGCCCAGGGTATAAAAGGCGAATTTTTCTCCACGGTTTTCAAATACAAAAATTCCTTTTCACTTGGTCATCTCTCATCATTTGAAAGACATAGGTTTTACACTCAAATGTGGGGTTGATTTATCCTTTTTCGATATACAATTTTTAGGGAGGTAGCGTTCTACAAAGAGTCGTTATCTATTTCTTTTTTGTTGTTATGTTTATTCTTATTGTTGGAAATATATGTGTTGTTGTCAATTTCCTCTCATGTAGTAGTACTCCAGAAAAGATACTCATTTTCGTCTCTTGCCTGATTTTAATAATAACAGGAAGCAGTAGATAGCAGATAACTCCTAAATAACCAGACTTGCTCATCAATTGAAGACGGATATCGACACAGTCTAACTGATGCCGATAAAACGTGAATTGTTGGTGGTAGAGTTGGAAGTGGAATAAAAGGAAACATATATCTGAACGGTCTACACTACTTGTGGAAAAACCAGCAGAAAACCAACAAGTGCCGTTGTAGGCGGGGCAGGGACAGAGATATTGCAAACGATAGAAGCAGCGAGAACATAGAGGAAAGAGAGTGATGGATACTCAAAATAGAACAAACGAAGAATTCTTGTCTTCAGGAGTGTGAAGAAGCTATGCTGAGTGAGGGGCGGAGCTGGTGGTCCGGGTAGCCAACCCGGCCGGACTGGGGGTTTGGGATCGGGTGTCGGGACTCGCTTCGGAATCTGGCCCGAGAATAAAAGGAGCCGCTCGGAATTCTGCCTCCTCTCTCTTCCACACCCTCCAATACGGATTGTTGTGTTGATCATTCTTTGCGCAATTACATTACCCATCAAATTCTACTAAGTTGTGTTTATGGTGCATAATAAAGTATAAATTTTTATAAGCAATGGGACATGACCATTACCTAGCCGGCATACCAGATGGCGAAGAATACATGGGGTTGGGAGTATCACTGGAACTACATCGAAATGGCTTCTTTACATTTAGTTACGCAAGAGGATTTCTATTAGATAGCCACGGACGATGCACGGTTGCACTATAGCCAACATTAACTCTCTAGGATATCAAAACATATCAGGATGTTCAACGCCGATTGGGGGTTTTCAAAATTGAGACATAGATTTAAGTGCTACTTAAATACTATGTATGAATAAAGGTTTCACATGTTTCTGATCCCCAAGA
The DNA here is from genome assembly GCA_000328965.1 of Ascocoryne sarcoides NRRL 50072. Taxonomy (NCBI): domain Eukaryota; kingdom Fungi; phylum Ascomycota; class Leotiomycetes; order Helotiales; family Gelatinodiscaceae; genus Ascocoryne; species Ascocoryne sarcoides. The sequence goes on along the minus strand of KB205947.1, from coordinate 2,331,975 downwards.
CCCCCATCCCCTCTCCTTTCCTTCCTACCTGCGGGGACAAGTGTGAGAGACGAAGTCTAGGTGAAGTGTACAAGTGTGTAAAAAGCAAATACAACCATATTCAGATAACAAATGAAATCCTCCAGACATCGACTATCACCGGAGCTGAATGCTGATATAAATGAATGAAAACCTCGACCGATTCTCTAATACTTCTTCCCCCCTCCCTTTACCCCTCTCCTCAACGGAACACAATCCCCGCACGGCTCGTCCGCTTCCTTCTTGTATCCTTTGCTATTATATATAGTGCTTCTAAAATATTTAGTTAATTCAACAGCAGCGCCAACAAAAGGATTCGTCTCAACACCTTATGGTCGGTAGGTCAGAGATAGTAAATCTTGTACCCTATTACACACCCAATTTTTAGGAGCTACTGTATTTAACTGGCTGTCTTTAAAGCCTAGTGCGATATATTGTGCTCTTCGGTTTACCACACGTTCAATAATACTAAGCGTTATTACGCCACTATTACGTGATCGATAAAGGAGGGATTTGCAAAGTGTCTCGTTCAATAAATCCTCCTACTCCAGCTGTCCAGCTCGAATGCTTGTAGCCTTCCAAGATTTTGGCACTGAGGGAGTCGAAAAAGAGAAAATCGCAAAGGAGTGAGCTTTGTGGTGGAAGCAGACTCATTGTAACATTTTGGACTTTGAGGAATGCCGACTTTCAAATATGGTTTGAAGTGTCCACAGATGGTTTCGAAATCGTCACCGGTAATTTTACTGTTAGGAGTTAAAGGGTATTCATTAGTTGTAAAAAGTGTCCATGAATGGATCTTGAATTCGGAATTACAATAAAACGCCAGGCTGTTTTCCAGTGGAGCTGACCACTCGCAGTGAAAGTATTCCATCATGTCCTTTGACTAGATGGGGAAGTATCCGGAGCAAGCCCCGGAAATCATCTCACTATCATGGCAAAAGGCAGACAGACTATCGTAACACCCACTCCACTCCATGGATCAACTGAAATGAGGTATTTTCCTCGAATAGATATTGTTAGGAAGGCCTAGTCCGATCTTCAACCTTACCTACCCTTTAGCTCCGGTGGGAGACTTACAGCTTGACTTCGAGGTCATCCACAATATCCGTAACTTCTGCACACGCCGCCATCCACTACCGTGGTTAGCATCAACTAGAACAGTTAAAAGCTGCTATCCTTTCCATGCCTAACAGGTTCCTGACTCCGCAACCTAAAGCTAATGTTCACCGACTTTTCTATATGGTTATCACGTGGGCTTTCGGATATTCTGTCGGCCCGTCAAGGCCCAAATTAGCTGGACTCATGCTTAAGTCAATAAGCTTCTCCTCCCTTTCTTTCTTTCTTTCTTCACCAACACCAAACATGATATCAGCAAACCCCTCCAGTCATCTTCGACTGATCCATTCTAGCAGTAGTACGTCGAGAGACGTCTTCTGTTTGTTTAAATATAGCCCCAATGTTGGGGTGTTCAAGAGTTAGGTCCTCGGATTCTCGCGCCGGCGGTTGTTGTATATTACAGCTTCCATCACGGCATACGCATTTTCGTATTCGTCGATAGCAACATCGATAAACTTATTTCTTCTATTAAACTTTTGGTGAGAGAGAGCGAGGGGCATTGAGTCCTCTGCAGAAGAGATAGGGTCAATTGAGATTGACGGGAGTGCTTCAAGATAAGAAGTAATATTTACAGCAGATAGACAACAGCAAGTCCCTCGCAATTGCAATAAAGTCCCAACTGACAGGTTTTTAGTTGGCATAGACAAAAACATCCCCCAAATCTAATTTTAAACAGCATCACCTTCAAAATGGCAATCGCCGACCTTTCTACAGAGATCCTTCAACGGATCTACGAATATACCGAACTCGGAGATCTAGTTCACTTAGCCCAGACATCACGACGGAACTATAGAGCTTTCCTCGGCCGGCGAATGGCCCTTCTCGAACGTGCCATGCACAATTCATACAGTCCCCTTCCATCACTTCTCAAACTTGCAATCAGCAACGAGCCCGAAAAATGGCGCAAGCCCATTGGCACCGAACTTCGTACAAACCTCATCCTCAATAGGATCATATCTGTTGGCAATGCTCCTAGATACACGCTCGACCTTCTGAAAAAGATGGTCGTATACGGCAGGGTTGCGGAGCGTTGGACAGAACTCTATCCTCGTCTTCGGTGGCGTTTCGCTTCTGATGATCGTAGGCTCCTTTATATCAATGAAAAGCAACGATTACGAGGAGCAATTTACCATCATTGGACTTACACCTCACTGTTCCATTCTCGCATTTACACGCAGTATTCCCCCGATCCTCCTTCTCCCGCGTCATTTGAGGATCCACGCCATCTCGCCTCCTTCGCACCTACTCAACAACCGATTTCATCCAGCTTTCCGAATACCTGGCACATGTTGAATTACTTGTCGAACTCGACCTCTACCCATCCAATTTCGTCATACAAGAACAGTATTCTCACACGCTCTCTCCAAAAGCACTAAGCCACATTGCTTGGGGGGATGGAAACGAATACCGACGCTTGGTTCGGAATATCATGAAACTTTCTCCCGCAGATTTGTTGCATCTTGTTGATAAGACAAGCACTAAACCGGAAAGGGCAGACTACTTGTTTGCAAGAGAGGCATGTTTCGGTGATGTGCCGGCTACGCTCAACTACGCTCTTTCAACCGTGACAGCCGAGAGACGACGTACATCCTGGGGTCTCCAAGGCAAGGATTTACAATACTTGTTGGGATTTGTGCTTTATCCATCCATCAGGTCCCAACTTCGAATCGATGCTGAAGAAGATATCGCAGATGAATCCTTGATGTTTGGTATCGTCGATGTTAAAGGGAGGGACAATCTGGAAGACCTGGAAGCATTGATTGAGGACGATGGTGTCCAAAGCGGGGACTTAGGCGTAAATGGAGGTGTTGCGGATATTTCAAGAGATATCACTTCTGTGGGAACGAATTGAGTGGATTAGCATTTTCATAGCGTTCGTTTGAGGGATTTTACACAGAGGCAACCTGGTTCTCACATTTTGATTTGTGTGTACTAGCATTGGCGTTATGATTAAGAAGGTTCTTGGCTTCATGTAGATTAGCTTATGAGGATATATTATTAGCTTTTTCAGGGCGTCCTGTCTTATTTGCTTGCATTTACTACGTCGAACCTGCACGGCATCTGCTTGCTTACATCAACATTTCAAGTGCATTGGAGATTAGAGCATGGGTTCGAGGTTTGTATATTTCGTTCTAAGCAACTGGGCCAGCGAGCCGTGACTTAGGATTAGAATCTCTTTGAAATGAGTTCTTGCAGATTTGTCTTACCAACAGGTGCAAGGGAAATTTTGCTGTTCTCTGGGCTGAGATTTCTCATACATTGACGCCAATGACTGTTTTGTTGTTCCTGACTGTCAATTTTCAGCCCCTTTCGATAGCTGAGTGAATAGTAGATTCCCGTTGCACAGATAGATAGCTCCTTCTGTCTTTTAAATATTTCCTTCTTTCTTTCCTCATGACACAACAAATAGCAACAACAACATCAGGTCCCTTCTACATCAGTTTTTTCCAACAACCAAGTCTCATTCCTTACGCTCAACATGTCCTCGCAAGGAATCACCACTAATCCTCCTTCTTTCACTCGTTCCAAGGTTACCAATACCCATCAGGCTCTCTCTGCTCGATCCCCAACGAGCACTACTAGGAAGCCTCCTATGGCCGTCTCCGAGCGTGCAAAGGCCTACCCACGAGGAGACTCTCGACGCACTCCTCTCCCTGAAATGCCGTTCCATCTATACCCGAAGGATCATCCGATGTATCGACCACCCCCTTCGCCTCAGGACTCAGTCTAAGTGCATTCACCTAAGACCAAAATTCTAAGTTCAATGTTAGTAAACCGGCAGTAGAAAAGGCGAACTCGCGAAAGTTAGATTGGCCCGATGTCAGGCTGGCATTTGGGGCCGAATTTCGGGATGCGGCGTTCTTCTCGGTTTAAGTGTTGAAGTTGTGGTTGTCTCGTCGCAGTATTGGTTTCGGTTTGATTACTGGCTTGCGAATCTTCTGGCTGCAGTATTCTCCTTTGTTTTGGTATTGAGGGTATTCCTTAGATACAACGTTAATAGTAAGGGCGCTCTGGTGGGAATGGATATGTTCCCTGGAGCCTATATCAGGGGTTCTGGCAGCGGCATTAGATGAATGAATGGCATTGCATTACTTTGAGATACATTAGATTGAATGCTGAGTTGGTAAATATATGATATTGTAATAAGTTGAATGTGCAGAGTGGCTTTCTAGTTGATGTGCTATGTGATTATGCCTCATGCGGCTGTAAAGGTTCTAAGTAGGATGCATGTCTTTAAACAATACTTTTCGATTTGGAATACCTGCTCTAATTCTATGTCACACGGTAATATAATGTTAAAAAAAAGATAAAGGTAATAGCTAATATAGCTAAAGAAATGGTACTATGGCTAATTCTCTTGAAGTAAGGCAACTCTATTATAATCGTCTATGTTTCAAGAAGCTAGGAAAGACGTTTACACTAAATGATTTGTTCAGTTAAATATATAATGCAACTTAAGTAAAGCTTTGTTTGATTTTAATTGAGGAGTAGTTTCTATTCAAGTAAACGAGGGAGAAGTGTGGATGAAGGCGACATGATAACAGGGGAGGAGGGGTTTAGTAATTGTAGGGTAACTCGTAACCTACCTTTAACTTATTAGGTTATCCCTTTGCTATTTGTCAACTTTCCGAAGACACCATAGTGTGGTGCGTCAAGAATTTGCACGCATCAAACCTTCCCGCAAATAACGAGAGGTATAATAATGCCTCGGAATATTCAAGTGCTTGGAAATATTGCTAACTTCACAAGCAATAGGGCTATTCATCGGATTTCCCACCTTCCTCGGATGTCGAGATTGAAACGCTGCTCACAAACCCGATCGAGTAAGAATACAGGACACTTGTTAGCTTTCTGTCATCCTTCCGAACTTCTACGTCATAAGTTGGTAATATTGGTGTTATCAAATTCAAATATGTAGGTTTATATCCGATGAGGTCTAGCAATGTTGAAACAAAACAGTATATAAGTGGTATCAAAGCCTACTATGATATTTAAGATGCTTGACCTCAAAGTTGCAGACCTGACACTTCCTACCATCTGATCCATTTTGTTCAGTCCAAAGCTCTCATCAGCATTTCTCCCGCCACTATGCCATCTCACGTGATTAGCACCGAGACCACCCTGAACTTCGTCTGTAGCGGCTCTGGAACTGGTCCAGTTCTCATCTTCCTCCATTACTGGGGTGGCTCAATTCACACGTTTGACTCTGTCGTCTCAAATCTCCTCAACTTCCCATGCATCAGCATTGATTTCCGCGGCTGGGGCGACTCCACCGGCCCCCGAACAGCAGATGGCTACTCCATCTTCGACCTTGCTCTTGATGTTGAGACCCTGATCAAGAAGCTCAATATCCATGACTTTGTTCTCGTTGGACATTCCATGGGTGGCAAGGTTGCACTGCTTATCGGAGGTAGGAGCCAGGTGACCGGATTGAAGGCTATAGTCCTAATTGGGCCTGCACCACCTACACCACTTGTACTCCCAGCTGAAATGAAGAGCCAACAAATGACGGCCTACAACAGCGCTCAATCCGCCGAGTTCGTTGTTCGCAATGTCCTTACTTCCTCTCCACTCTCGGACGACCAGGTCAAGATGATAGTAGGCGATATAATGAAAGGCAACAAATTTGCCAAGCTAGCTTGGCCGACATATGCTATGGCGGAAGATATTCTGGCCGATACGAAGAAGGTTAAAGTCCCGGTCTTAGTAATTGCAGGGGAGTTGGATAAAGTCGAGCCATTTGAGCGACTTCAGAAGGAGGTTCTAGGGAATATTGCGGGTTCTGAAATCGTTGTTGTTATGGGATCCGGCCATCTGTTGCCCGTTGAGGCGCCACGACAAGTTGCAAAGCATGTTGAGAAATTTGTCAGACAGATTGCTGCTTTTTAAAAGGCCCTTTCCGTTGAAATCAGAGATGCTTGCAATTGTGGGGAGGAGCGTTATCTGTTCCCGTTGGGGACAGGGCCCAAAGCATGTGTTATTAATAGTTCTTCATATGAACTAATCCAAAGACGTTACCAATAGCATGGTTATTGTTTGATTAATTGAAGAGGAAAAATTATTTGGAATTCGGAACTTGCTCGGATATACGAATTGATATCCGGTCCGGAACTAGCTTGCTTTTCAGTGCCACATACAACTCAGCACACATGATAAGCTTACTCCGTACGTAAAACACTTTTTCCATAATTCGAAGTAGCTTTAATATACCGTGGAAAGTTCGCTGCTTTCGAAAGATCTCTATATCTTAGGCCCAAAGAATTTAGAGTGAAATGGACCTCGACCCCATCGGAAAGGACCTCCGGCATCTAAAGCGGTTTGTTTATTCCAGCACTCGCAATAACTGCACGTACCATGCCTATACACCATGCAGAATTTATAAGCTGAAATGCCTGTATTCGGGGTCAAGGTCAAGTGTAGCATGCGAACAGTGTGGTAAACATGGAAGAAAATGTGTGTGGACGGCCGCGAGGATCAAGAGAGGATGCGATGGGGTTTCGACGCCGGGCTTACTTCAAACTAGGAGTTTAGAGAAAGTGGGAAATTATTTTTCGAAGGGGATATCGACGAGGTTTCCCGTAGAAAGTGTATCGAGGTGGTTTATATGGGAATGACCTGTTTTCCAAACTGTCGCACGAAAGCAGTGGTCGATATACCACTTCAGTTGCAATTATGGAAACTAGGAAGAGGCTCTTAAGGGCGAGCAACGAAGAACAAGGGGACGGAAATGAGTTCCTGGCTCTTAATGAGTGTTTTCTCTACCTCTGGGATGGAATTGAGACAATAAGCAAACTCGTGAAGACTCTGTTCTTCCCCTCTAGCGCGCATACTACGACACCTATTAATACACAATCATATATTGTAGTGATTGAAAATTTTTAACCAAGATTGAGAGGGTGGAGAAAGGACTTGGGTAAGCTTGCTTGTTTGTCTTTCCACTTTCATTGAGTGAAGCCTGGCTGACCTTGAATAGTGACACCACATGCTCGACACGTTTTGTTGATTGGCAAACAACACCACAACAAGACAAGAGCTCCTCACTCCAAGTTCAGGTGCAGATTGACCACTCGTTCACCAACGCGTATGACCATTTCATAATTCATAGGGACATGCGCTAATTCTCTCTCCCACGACGACCAAGCTGCCTACAATCCCTCTCCCTTTTGAAAACGGCTTAACTATTTCTTCCTCAGCCAGGCCTTCTTAGCTTGCCTACTAGTACGAGTTTCGTGTGTCTTGCTCGTACCATCCTCGCGTATATGGCCAGACATCAAGAGAATATCTTTCTTGCCTTTCTTGGCCTGAACAGCTACGGTGAGAACATGCATCTCCTCATTGGGGTCTTCCGTGGATTTGTGGAGTTTTGTTCCTCTGAGTATCAGGCTAGCCTTGCTAAGGTGTATATATTAGGAGACCAACTATATCTTAACCTAGTGAGCTTTGTCGCCGTACTAAATACTGTCAGTTACATTTCAAATAAGAAGGTCAATACTATACATACTGTGTTTTCTACTTCAACCTTAAAGGTCTCCAATCCTTCTAACACCTTATCCACGTTCTTGTCAGGGTTATTGGCAATGATATCCGCTATTGTGCCGCCTACTATATCTATGGCTTTTCTGTTTGAGGCAAAGAAGTGGCGGACAGCACTGGGAATCATGTTGAAGGCTGGGTTCGGTTCGTGGAGACTATGGAAAATGAAGATGCTGGAGGATCAGGTAAAACTTTGAATGTGCTTTTAAGTGTGTAAGGCTTGCGTGTTGATTCAGTAGAAGAAGTAGAGGGCTTCTAATAGAGTTAAATATATAGAATAAACAAAGAAGCTGGCTAGAATAATCTTAGATCTCGAACTGTCTGAGTTGCCTTAGACATTCGACAAAGAATATGCAGAACCATTTCGGCCATTTACATTTTTTCTGTCAACTGAAGAGAATGATTGCTGATGTTAAAGGGACCTTTGATGCAGATAAGGAGCATTAAATCTCCAAATAACTATCACCAAGGAGCATTAATCGTGGCGTTGAAAGGCCCATTGGTTTGAGCAGCCTTTTTCAAACAACTTCTTTCAAGCTTTGACGAAGTTGTCATGTTCCCAACCTGTCTCAAGTGTAAGGTTCCAAAGCGATGGCATGTCAGCATATCAAATAGAAAGCTATCCTACTTTTGAATCTTACAAAGTTATCAAGCGGATTTTGCTGCCGAAGCTGATGTTGAAGAGCCTTCTGCATCTATGTAACTTTCAGCCCACGGTCCCATGGTAGTTCTACCTTGCCTACAATATTCCTCGACATTTTAGCATCATGACGCTGTTTAAGTTGATCTCTTGGAAAGATCGTTTGAAAGATAGCTGTTAGTTTGAAAGAAGTAGTAGCGTTAACCTCAACTTTGATTAAAAATGAGCAAAGTCTGCTTGTCTACTAGAAGTGCAGTCTCAAGTTTAGTCCTAGTTAGATATGCTCTGCTATGCTGCAATATTGAAGAAGCCCTTGCGCCAGACGAGAATAGAGAATATTGTATTTTGGGATTTCCTTTGCTTAGGACAGTTTTTCAAGTGCTTTGGGATCAATATTGGGAGATCGATGCAATATTCTTTCGTAATGACATTTTGAGTTCAATCAGCAAATCTATCCTCACGTAATGATTAAATACAATGAACCGAGATGTTGAATCTTCCCTCCTGCCCACCTCCTACTTCCCACGCCAGTCGATTAATTCCTCTCCTCCAAATATCTTCTCTCGCCTACCCTCCATGTGCAAAGAGAATCCCGACCTTAACAATGCGTCCACAAACTCAACGCCCAACTGCCCCCACAGACCTGGCTGCTGTTCCCCGCACACGGGAAAGTACATTTCTCGCTCGGATTCTCGGTCACAGCCCCGTTCCAGATTTGGCGACCGCAGTAGCATTCGTTCCCTTTCTTATAGATTAGTCTCTCTCTTGTTCTCGCTTGTATTTCATTTTCTTGACTTGTAAGGACTTTGTAAACACGGGAAATTGAATGAGTGGAGATAGTGAGAGGTGGGGGAGGCGAGGAGAGGAAAGGGGATGAATGTGGAGGACGAACCATATTCGGTCCCGAAAATAGGGTAAGCTTCACAGTAAGAGGCGCATAGGGATGTAGTCATGTTCACAGTCACGAGGATACCGTCTTGAAGAGCGCGGCTGTGGTTGTCAGTCCAATAGCCAATGGAGGTTCTGGTTTTTGTTAGCCTAGGACTGTGAGCGAGTGAATAGGTATGAAGGCAAAAGTATGGAGGTTAGAGAAAGAGCCGAAAAGGTTGGGTGTAACTTACATTGCAAGGACGGATGGGATGCTTGCTAGCAGGGTATTAATAAAAAGATTGGTTTGCATTTTAAAAGAGCACGGGTGTTATAAGTAGGTGCTACAAATAATTTGACTAAGTGGGGAAATAGATTTCTTTTAGAAGGAGGGAATTTATTATTAGAAAAATGCACGAATGGACTTGTGAGTTTTAGAGTAGAAACGGGGGAACATATATAATGAACAAGTGTTTGAAGAGGATATATAGTAACAAGCGTATGGAAGATCTCTTCAGTGCCCTTGCTACACCATCTTCGAGGCATTGATCAGTATGATAATACACAAGCAATCTTCCTCGAGCAGATCTGGAACTTTAAAAGTGGATTGACGGGGACACATGCGGAATCTGTTCGTCTGCATCGCACTAAGTGCGATATTATCTATGACATAAATACAAAGGAAGTGATGGTTCACCGCGTCACACTTGGCACGAGGCGACACCACTAGAGATGCCTTCATCCACTTTTACTCTTTGGGATAGATACCATAATGCTAGTACGACATGACGAGAACCATTGCACAACCTAGCATTTAGAAGTGGGCCTTGTAATCCAAGCTGGTGTAGGACTCGGGAACAGCTTTGGTGTGATATCATTGCTTGTGCATTTCTATCGTTGTAGTTTCTGGAGTGGAGAACGAAGCTATACTATAATAAAGAAGAGGGAGGGAGGTAGGTTATGTTACTGCAGGGAGGACAAAGTAACATGGTGATCAAGAAGATGCCAATTTTAGAAATTCCATCGTCGTGTCATCCCCATTGCAATTAGCCACGTGCCACGCAACTCAAGAGTCGAGACCAAACTATCTCATTTGTTGTACCATGCAGCTTATTCATGCTATCCCTTAGCCTGTATTTGCTTTACTCCATTCTTCCACTTACTGAAACGACTCACAAACTATATTGTATTCACTTACCTTTCCCGTTCTGTCGATAGCTATTCTACCAGACCGTTAAATAGGCATATAGGTTGAAGCTATGGTTAACAAGGCAGAGCTATCTCATACAATCTTATGGGCGAGAGGAGAATTTGAGGACCTAAACGAAGAACAGTGACGTATAATCTCGAGACGAAATAGAAACAACTAAAAATAAGATTTGATTAGTTGCCCTAAAATGTCAGGGACTTGAAGGCAAAAGTCCTCCTAGCTAGTCATTTGCTACATAAATCCACCCACAAGTTCATACACTCTTCAAGTAGTAAAGGGCTTGTGTTGCATGCTATGAAAATCTCAGATGTTAAACATGGCCGTCGAATCTCCCAAGTATCCAGTGATGACGTTTCAATTCATTCGTGAGACCCATTGACTGGTGACAATGTCGAAGTTGGAATGACTCTACTCGGCAAGTCTCGGAAAGAGACTCGGCCCGGCTATGTTGTAGCCGTAACACGTGCCGTCGCGTGCCAGGGATCCCTGCCGGATGCACCTTCCCGAAAAGAAATTGCATCATTCTTGTACCTTCCCTTTTCATCTCAACAACGCCAACGTTCGACTTCAATCTTCAACCCTCAACCTTCGACCTTCAATTTCAACCTTCAATTTTCAGCTCTCAGCTCTCAGCCTTCAATCATAAACCTTCAACCCAAAATCTTCATCCAACGCACCTTTTACTTCCGGTCATCCCACCATCTCCCAATTTGCCATCATGTCTCACGATCCAGTAGGCGGCCTCGTCCTCTCCACCCTTAACCCCGATGCTCTCTACAGATCTCTCGGCGAGCGAGCTCTTAAGGAAGAAAGCGTTTTTTTTGCTGTCTTTTACGGCTCAGACAACAACGGCAACGATGGTGCATCAAACAATGCATCCTCTTGTCCTCCCGGAATGTTCTCCTGGTGTGGGGACTGTCGTAATGTTTCGGGGTTGATCAACAACATATTCAATAAGTCCTGGCCGGTTGCTGTTCCTGTCATCAACGTTGGTTCTCGACCAGAGTACGTTAAGCCCTCACGAGCTTTCGAGTAACCAAACAATCCAAGGTAACACAAAAATAGGTGGAGAGATTCCAACAATGTGTGGAGGCAGTATCCATTCAATATAGCCCTACTCCCAACGCTGATCCGGATTGAAGCATACGTTGACCCCTTGGACGCTTCCAAAAGAGTGAGTTGTAACACTTCACACCACCGCTTAGTGATATCATATGCTTTTAAATCCAAGCATCGAATTTCACACACTGACTTCGTCGTCCTAGGGTTACTGCTACCGCAAACTTGTCGAGCATGATATCGAGGAGGCCAAGAATCTGCAGCTCTTCATGGATGGCTCTCTCCTTAAAACATATGCAGACGAGAAGCATGCAATCGTCGTCGATGGGAAACCAGACTCTCAAGCCATTCCTACACAGACCCAAGCATAAAATCCTATGGCATTTTCCCAGCTCACTTCACCTCAAACATAGCATGAGATAGACGCCTTATGTTCCAACAATCTAGACGCAATATTGAATGTCGATGTAGAAGGAAAGTGCTTTCGTCGCCTTTCTACCAATAATGATGCTTTCCCATAATCCAAAGTTTGTTTGCCTGTGATTTTAGTTAAAAATTGTGTGCATGTGTAATCTTAACCTCCCAGCAGAGTAGGCAATATCTACTTAAAACCTGAATCCCCTGCTATGTTCGAATTAATCATGATAGCGAGTATCATCGCAACATCAACTTCACAATTTCCTCCTCGTCATCAAGCCTTCTGACTTGCATCGGAACAGCCAAATATTCCCCCCACTCCGGCCCCAGAATGGTAAATAGCGCATCAAGATCTCGGTCCCCCATCCCATCAATCCACCACAACCTTCTTGCTAGCTTGATAAAACATAGATAGTAACCTAGGATGACCAGAGCTCTTGGGCTCTTCGCCTTCGTAAGATCGGTGAATTCTTGGGATATGTATGACGGCCAGGAGACTATGCGAACGAAGAGGTAATTCGTGAGGCCGTCTTGGGCTAAGGAGGCGTAGAGGATCCCCAGTACATCGAGAACTTTGCAGTATTGCTCTAGGTGGGCGAAATCCGGGTCATCGAGGGTGAGTTTTTGAAGAAGCTGGATTAGGATGTTTGGGACGGATGGAGGGGCAATGAGATCGGAGAACTGGCGGCGGAAGATGGGGGATATGGACATTAGTTCCACGGTGGGCCAGGAAACGAAGTCTACGACGGCAGCGAGACCGCGATAGAGAATGAGCCAGTTGAGGACAGTGAGGTCGGTGGAGGGCGGGATAGGAGGTTTTTGGGAGCAGAGGACAACGAGGAGGATAGACATTATGAGGGAGGCTTCGTATCGACTAGAGAAGGGGGTTGTAGGAGGGCAGATCTGGGGGATGGCGGTACGGAAAAGGTGGAGAGCTTTCAAGTGGTAAAGCTCGGTTTGTTTTTGGGATTCCGTGTCCGAGGCGGAGGGATTGAGATATTGGAAATGGAAGGAGGCGATGCCCATTATCGCGTTGAGGAGGAAGTCGTTCTCAAAGGCAAGTTTGGGGACTGCAACTTGCATTGTTTGGTGGACTGGTTCGCCAAAGGCAATGTTGGGTGAAGTGAAGACGGACCAGTGGTGAATCAGACGGAGGTCTCTTGCGTTGAGGGTGCCGGCGCTGGTCGTTATAGCTAGGCTGGGAGGAGCAACGATTTTCATGGGTCGATAAGGCAATTCTTCGACTTCATCCGACGGCGGAGGGCTATTGGAATTGGAGCCCTCCATAGGAGACTTAGGACCTGGCTGGGAAGTGGTCCCAAGTCGTGAGGTTCGAGAAATATACTCGCAAGTGAGACTCCTCTTCTCGCAAAAGGTGCATGTTGGTTGTACTTCGTCACACTTGAACAAATTAACAAGCTTAACCTTGAAATGACTGAGGAAACGGACCTTGATTTTTCTTGTTTTACAAGTTTTACAACCACCTCGGGACTTCTTATGAGCCCTTTTCGGAACGAAGTCGCTCGTCATGTTGTCTCTAGGTCGAAACCAAAACAAGAGACCAAAGGGCGAAGTGGAGGTTCAACCAAGGCAGAATCAAACAGACGAGCAAAGAGCCATAGGACTTCGGAGTATATCCATTGAAAACGTAGAACAAGATGATTAAGTCCTTATTGGAAGGGCTTCAAAACGTCTGTAGTTGCCTCGGACGAATACGTAAGCAGAAGCCGTGATGCGGAAGGAGGTTCAAACAGAAAGATGTTACAGCATGAAAAAGCTATAGATGCAAGGGCTTCATCATTTGAATATAAAAAAGGAATAAATAGACTATGGTAAAGAAATAGAAGCTTGACATTTACATGTGTGAGGCTATGAAAGAAGATTGTACGGAGACGCATCAAGACCAAATTGGTGCATTCTACACGTGATATAAGACAAGGCTGACAGGGGGGTTCAGCCTTTTCAGATCGTTGAAGTTGTTGTCCATCTTTGGCCCTCAACCCGTTACTATCTAATGCTCCCTTCCTCCATGGCTCATTGCAATGGCATCTTTCTTCTCTTTGCCTAATGAGCTCATGCTTGCCACTCTTTCCTCTCGCTTTCCCTGCAGAAACCAGCAGATTCGGTCTCTAGCTACTCTCCTCCCTGTTAGTATTTCGAGGAGGCTATGTACCCCGTAATGGATTGCCTGCTAACCTCTGGCCATTCTAGATCAATCGGAACTTGGTAATCCATGGGCTCGAAGCCACTGGCAAGAGTGCCATTACGCGCGCAGTACTCGAGGGGCTATCTAAGCCAGAAATCAACAGCGACGACGATGAAATCACTCCTCAAGAAATTATTCGATACACCATCGTGAAGAGCGCTGAATGTATAAGCGGAAGGCACCTACTGGAGCAGACAGTTGGGAGCATAGCCAAAGCTACAAATTGGGTGGGGGATGTAGCACGCTGCGAGAACTTAGCCCAGCTAGTAGTTGAGGTGGAAAAGCTACTGGCTAGATGGTCTGCCTCTGAAGAAGGCGCAAAGAGATTTGTGCTGGTGTTTGATGGCATTGATCATCAGAGAGATGCTCCGTCAACTCTCTTTCCCGCCCTAGCCAGACTTGTCGAGTTTGTAAGTCAGAGCATGGTCATTCCTCCAAACTTTACTAATAAATAAAACAGATACCAAACCTCGCCACAGTTTTTATCGTCACCTCCCCCCATCCAAACTTCCTCCACTCGTCCGGCATACCGCACGTCGAATTCCCCACCTACACCAAACCCCAGCTCCTCCAAATTCTCTCCCTCAACCACCCCGAACCAGAACTCTCCTCGGGGGAGAAAGATACCAAGGAAACATGGTCGCGGTTCTGTTCTGCAGTATGGGACTCCCTCTCCAAACACTCTGGCCGCGATATGCTCTCCTTCCAAGACGTCTGTATACGCCTCTGGCCCCGTTTCATCCGTCCTATTCTCGATAATTCGCTGTCACCCAATCCATTCAGCAAATTACTACTTGCCAACCGGTCCCTGTTCCAAGATGATAGCGTTCTCGTCCCTAGCATTGTCTCTGATCCTGCAGCTCCTATTTCAACGCTAGCGACCTCGACGCAGAAGTACCAGGGCATTGGAGCGCAGTTGCCGTATTTCTCTCGGGTGCTTCTTGTTGCGGCGTACTTGGCCTCGTTCAACGCTCCTCGCACCGACCAATTGTACTTCATGAAAGCTGCGGCTGCAAAACGCCGAAAGAAGGGTGGGGGAACGGCACTTACTAGGGCGTCTAAACCTGGCGTGAGCAAGTCGAGGAAGATAGCGAGGAAGTTATTAGGGCCCCAAGCTTTTGTGCTAGAGAGGATGATGGCCATCTTTCATGCGATACGAGAGGATTCGGGGAATGAGGGGAGGTATTTGAAAAGAAGGGGGAATGGGGAGGCGCTGAATGGGAGTGCGGATCTACAGATGGCAGTGGCGACGTTGGTTAGTTTGAGGTTGGTGATTAGGGTAGGGGGTGCGGGGGGCGATGTACTAGATGCGGCGTGTAAGTATCGGGTTGCGGTAGGGTGGGAGGTGGTGAGGGGCCTGGGGAGGAGTGTGGGAGTTGAGGTGGAGGATTATCTGGCTGAGTGATTGGAAGGAGTTGGTCTCGTTTTGAAGGGGCTTCGGGCTTGTATGAATTGGTGAGGGGGTAGGATAAAATAGAAGACAATAGAAAAAGGAAACACATTTATGAGGTTGGTCTTGCATTTCTCGGCTGAGGCATCTCGTTTTGTTCTCTGCTTCTTAGTATTGCTGTCAAACACAGCTCTATTATCTTCCTAACGGCTTTTATTGTCATCTTTAGCCAGCACAAGTACTGAAAGATACTACATCTCTATAAGCTGCACCCCAATCTTGATCTGGTGGACTGGTATTCCAGCAACTTGCTTGCCAAAATAACAGAGGCGCAAGCGCACGATACCCAAAGAGATATTTATCAATCTAATGTTCGACATCTCTATTTCTAAGATTTCCGTCTCGCAAGGTGCTAGCGTCGCAGATTTTATATCAATATCTGCCATGGATAAAGTGAATTCCGATTCTTGTTCGGATGTTTTTATGAGGGGTATGTCGAATTCATTATCGTCGGGGCTTGGGTTTCTGGGTTATAAATAGATGGAGAAAAGTTAGGGAGGGGTCTTGCATCGCGCAGCTGTATCGGCAATTGATGTACGACATGGTGCATTTCTCTGACGTTGAGTTTGAATCCTGCTATTTGCAGTGAGGTTTTGAGATGAGATGGCTTTCTAGCTGGGTGAGTGATTCTGTTTTGCTATCAGGGAGGGAGGCAAATGGGTTTTTGCCATCATGTAATGATTCTTGTCGGTTTTTTTTGGTTTTGCTGAAGTTTTTAAGGGAGGGGGGTGGGATTGTGGTATGGATAACTGGTAGTAAGCTCGGTTAAAACGGTTTGACGTGATTTGTGATAGCTATAAAACTCATCATTTCGCTGACCATCACACTATCTACACCTATCAAAAGGTCTTACTATATATGCGAATTAGCAAGACGGGATTGAAATTAAGGTATTGTTTGGCGCTTCTCGATTGTTCTATTTCATCAGCTAGGCTGAGCTTTTTATATCCGTTCGATCAAGAGTTGGTTTGTGCTGTTCGCAAAGTAGTCTATATTCATATTCACTTTATTAGGGAGGAACAATCCACTTGATGTGTTGTGGCATATTGTAGGACGGTTATTTCTCGGGTTATAAATACCTCGTGTAGATCTCAAATGCAAGAGCGCGCACTGTTGAAGGATACATGGGGGATTACATGACTAGATTGCCACATCAGCCTTTTAACCACTTACCTTTGCGATACGAGGAAGAGTATCGGATATATAAATGTACAATAAGTTTATCACTGGAGATTGTCTTAATAGTGCTTGGTTAGGGGTACACTTGGTAATTTCGTTGTCACGCATAAGAAGGGTGTTATCGTCTCTACGATGTCTTTGAGAGGCTGTTAGTTAAAGAGAGTTTGCTGGGAGGAGGCCTATTCTTAGTGTTAAAGAAATAGGTGGAATAGGAGCTAGCCTGACTACTTACTGTCCTGGGAGATGTCAAAAGTCAAGTTTATCCAGCTAACTTGAACATTCTCTTATATACATCGTCGGCACACCCTTGCCGGGCCCCTTTGGGCAGGTATCCTTTCGATGCCCTTACTCGCCACAGTTGAAGCACAAACGAGGCGTTTGGTCTATAGAGAGTTGTCTATTCTGCCATTGGCTTCTTCAATCACGACTAGTAATCCCTTTATATTCACGAGCCTGAGGAAAACGACGGTGTTTCAAGCTACATTTTCAAATGTTCTTCATCTCATTTTAAGCAAAGTTTTATTCACGGGGCTGCTTCACTAAACATAGTCTATGTCGATTGTTTCCTCGGTTATAAATACCACGGGAAAGGCTGGGTTTGAATTTCTAAGGAAACAAGATTTATTTGAAATGCAGAAATTTCGCAACTTGTTTGATAACCTCGGAGGGCATATGAGGAATTAGTCTCCATGCGAGTTAGACACCTCTTCATATAAGCTGGTTGAAAATATTATTCTCGCTATTACAAATCCCACTAAGGGTTTTTGTGGTCAAATAAGTCCTTTTCGTCATTTCTATAATTAACTCCCTTGTTAACCAACCAATTGCATGTTTGATACAACTAACCCCCCCCCCCCCCGCACTGGCATGATTATAGATATAGGTATACTATTCCAAAGCAATCGTTGAACATTAAAGCGATGCAGAGAAGCTCTAGATTATCTTTGAAGTGTTAGGCCATTTTGTGTTTCTTTTCATTTGTTTGAAAAATTTCAAATTTCGTTTACTACTTATATATGGCTCTCATCTCACCTCAGGGGGGTGATTCACTGTAAATTTTTATGTATTACATGTTGAAATTCTGGATATGAATACTAATACCAGTACCACCAGTTTTAAAGCATTCTTCATCTATGAGATCGATATATGCATGACTCGCTAATCTAAGTGGCATATATAAATACGCCTTGCTTTGTACTAAACAAACTATAGAAGAAGCGAGAAACGAGTTCATTATTACATGCATCCCTCATTATTATTGCTATCATAAGTTCAAGTGTTGAGTTTGTTTTCATATGCCTGTTAGAGATTTTTGTTATCATCTTTATAGTTAGTTATATATCGCAAGTAAGAGAGTGAGAGCTGGTAGAAATAAAAGCAAGTGTTATAGGTTGCAATTTACTTCCCTATCACGCGTGGAAGCATTGTTCATTTTTCCTTATTATTCCTGGCCTTTCTTCTGATCTCCACACTAGTCATGTCCATATCTGCTGCGATAGTGTCTCTGTATGTATTCAAACAGGCTAAGTGTAGCCGTTCGTCCTTACATAGTGTTCTCAGCTTCCCACATGCGTCCTTATTTCTCTGTCAAGCCTTCAAGCTTTTATCTCTATCCTCCTCTCAATCTAAATCCGTCGTTGTTTCAAATCCCCTTGCGATGCTTCGTAATTGTGGTAAGCGACTCATACACTTCAGGTATTTCTCTGGCTATGAACAATGGGTGTCTTGCTGGCCTTGGATGTTTGCAGCATTAACGGTGCGCCGTGCAGATCTGGTATTTTCGTTTATAATATTTAGTACTCTTAGACCCAATTCTTGAAGCCTGGCAGTATTCACAGCATTTTGTCCATCATTTCACTACTTGTTTTTGAAACCCGTATTTAACATTAGTGAATTTTAGCTAACTTCTAAGGGAAGGATATGAGTACTTCCTTCTTACGCTCTAAATTGGTAGAGTTATATAAAAATAACTGTAGAACAGAAACAACTGTAAGCTTTGTTATATACCATTTATCAGAAGCTTATATTTTGCATACCCATTACTCTTCACGGGCTTCAAATTCCAAATACATTCATTCCACCCCGCCCTCCCATATCCGTGGCTGCGATTTTTATCTCTCCCTTAACTGTTATTACTATCATTTCCTCCCTTCTTACTATATGAACAAATGGAAACTTTAAATCTAAGAGCCATACAATTATACTAAATCTTGCTTGAAGTGAAGTTAATCCCGCCCTTGATCATCTTCTTTCCTATAAATCTTAAATCACTCAAAACACAAGATGAGGTCAGGCACCCTTACTGATATCCGTTCACTTCTAAGTATAGTAAATCTTCACTCGCTATTGTCGATCAAAGATAAGTAAATAGATTACCATGATCTTATATAAATACTCCCATCTCATCTAGAAGGAAAATGGCAAAACGAAATGTAAAGGCAGTTCTATATGAGATCCTTGTGGAGATCTAGGTTTGCAGGGTTTCTTGTACTGTAAATACATTAGGAAGACAGTACGAGATGGTAATTGATATAGGATTAAGTTCCCCATCTGAACTTTCACGGTGGTAAATATAACCCTTGTTGCCGATTTTGCTGTTACTTTCACTTCCTTCTACTTTCATCGCCCCAAAGAAGTGAATCATACCACTTAGCACTGCTAAGTAATATTCACTGTCCACCTTTAAGTAAATTCTCAGCTCACACTCTAATTACATTAAACGAGGTTAAATCAACACACAGCATGTGGAGTGGTGTATATAAATACTACTTTTTCCACTTCTGAAACAGCCACGGGGAAAAACAATTTTCAACGACGCTTCAGAGGAAGTGTTGAAGAGTCTGTGAGAAAGGAATAAATTGAATGAATCAGGCTTATTATCCCACAATTATTTAGTATAGCTATTACCTTTCAAATATATTTCGCTATGCATTTCTTTTGTCATTTATCTCCCACCTTTCTCTTTTCTATAAATGATTAATCAACTACCTCTCATACCCAGCCGGCTATTAACTATTAACCTTTCATCTCCACTTAAACAAAAGTGAACTCATATCTAACATAACAAATGAGATAAATCCCACTCTTTTACACTTTCAAAAGTAAGGGAAGGTCATTGATTTCCTTCATGCTTAAGCATAGGTTTATGATTTCAACTTCCTTGTGAGCATGATCTAGCACATAGCACATAACCCGATACTAGATAAACCAAACCAAATATTCCAGCAGATTATCAAAACCGAACCCCGACATTAAAAACTCTACTATTACTACTATCTCACCCCTCACCCCTCACCCCTCACCCCCGATACTAATAAAACCCTTAAGATAAACCCCTCCATGCCCCCCCCCCTCTTTTAATTAACACCACACACCACACCCACAATCTCTCTTTCACCACATAAACTTAACTCAACTCAACTCAACTCAACTCAAATAAGATTCAAATGCACCACACAAGCGTTGAGCCACACAGATAAACACCCCAGAATCACACCCGGATTTAGACCTTCAAATGCTGACAACATGTCTTCAAACTCATCGTTTTCTTCCTACCTTAATACCACGTGCAGAAAAACATACCTTCCTCCTTGTCTTTATCCTCATCTCGCCTTGACTTCCCTCTTTGAAAATCCAACCCACCTCACGCACCTCTTTTATCTCAACGCTCGTCATATGATGCAGTGATATAACGTTGTGCGACAATGTTGTAATATATACTGTAATATCATGTTGTGATATGAATGTGATATAATTTGCTCTTCGCTCTTCTTCTCTACTCCTGCTCTCCGCTCTTCCTCTTTATTCTTCCTCTCCGCTCTTCCTAATACCCAACTACCACAGAACTAACACTCGACACCCATCTTCCCCACACCTATCATAGCTAGCTAGCTAGCACTCTCCTCTCCTCTCCTCTCCTCTCCTCTCCTCTCCTCTTCCTTTCATTCTCATATCTACTCTTCACCTCACATCCACTCTCCCTCTCATCTTCACTCTTCCCAAGTTCTAGCTGAAGCCAGATCATATCTACGATAACCATAACCACTCAAGCCCTATCTAATCCTCCCCCCACCCCCCACAACAGCCCCAATAAACCACCAACAAACCCCAACGGAAAGAAAACACCACCCTCCCACCCACAAACACAAACACCACAGCCAACCACCCCCCGCACACCTAAAATGCAACCAACCAACCAACCGCCAGCATCATCCACCCACCGAAAGAGCACGTACCCGAACGCCTAATGCATCCCAACCGGCACCCTCTCACTGGTCTGTACCCGCGCGATCCCCAACTCATCCTCATCCTCCGTCTCGTCTGCATCCCCATTCTCCCCCTCCCACAGGACGACCTTGTCGAGGATATACTTCATCGAGTCCTCTTCGTACCTGCGTTGATTCATTGCGTGGTTAGCACACGATCTCGCTTTTTTTTTTCAGAGTGCTTATTAAGGATACCCATCTCTACTTTCCCCCCCCCTTTTTAGGCAAAAAAAAGGAATGAAGAGGGAAAAAGAAGGAGGGAAAAAGAAAGAGGGAGAAAAGAGTAGGTAGGTAGGTATGTAGGAAGTCTTCCAAAAAAGCCAAAAAAGCGAGGGAAAAAGAGCCTAAGAAGGAAGAAAGAACAAAAACTAAAAAAAACAAACCTCTTCAGCATCCTCCCCACCCCCGACCCAGCACCCTTCTCCACATCCGCCCTCACCACCCTCCCAAACCGATTCTTCTTCACCTTCCTCTCGCTCGCCTCATCGCTCCAGCACGCATGATCCGGGCTGACATAGATCAGGCTATTCGTCTTATACCAACTACTCAGGAACGGGTCCGTCTCGCTCTTGACGGGGCGCAGGCTCCCCGACACGAAGGAGACGATGCAGGGGACCTTTGCGCGACAGTCTGTTGGGTGGGGCGAAGGGAGCATGATTAGCCTCGGATCAAAAACCGCGGATCAAAAGGCCGGAGGGCAAGGGGGAAGAACAAAACCAACCTCTCGATGTCAAGATTTGTTTCACACCCAGATATGCATCTCCAACCCCCATCAACGTAAGACTACACCCGGTATTAAGCTCGAAATAATTATCCCACAAATAGCACAATAACTCCTTGGTCTGGATCTGGATCGTATTCTCGGTCATGCGCGTGGTATACGGGTCCGAATCTGAGGCCGAGGAGATGTGCTGCGGGATATTGATGTCGACGATGCCGAAGCCGTTTTCGATCGCTTTGTCGATGTAGGGCATGAGGCCGTCGGTCTAGAGAGAGGGGTGGGGGTTAGTTTTTTTTGGATTTGTGGAAGGGAGAAGGTGGGGGGAAGGATATTTACGACAAAGGCGTTGTGAGAATAGACAGTGTTGTCATAAGGGTCTGGTTGGGCTAGTATCTCCGGTCTGTTTTTGTTAATACTGTCGGTCTAAAAGAGAGGTCGAGGTTAACTCACGGATCGTGTATAATAATCAAGATTCTCTTCGCCTTGTGCATTTCTGGTGTAGCCAATATTTGGTTCTCAAACGATTTCGATAGCTTATTTCGTTGAACGTACAACGGAATCATATTATGCTTCTCAGCTAGAATGCTTTTCTGGGCCATCCGAATCATATCGCTGACCCGGTCCGTGCCTCTATGTTGTAACTCCTCAACCGGTACCACGCCAGGACGCATACAATTCCAGTAATTGGCCTGTATCCTCTTGACATTATCGAGCGTGTGAGATGCTTCAGTATTCAAAGGAGGGATGGTCATTCTCTCGGGCGGTTCCCCCATTAAGGTCTTCGCAACAGCAAGCGCGGACCTGGATATTGCCCTTAGGTTATATCCGCCTTCGAGGCAGACGGCAACTTTCCCATTTGCTAACGACATAAGCATATGTATCATGTGCGAATAGCATTCGGGGGTGACCCAACAACCTCCAAGCTCGTCTCCTGCGGCAGCATCGAAGCCCGCTGAAACGATCACGAGATCTGGGTTGAATTCTTGGGCGATAGGCATCACGATCCGTTGAAAAGCTGCCATGTACTCCCCATCGCCGACGCCTTGATCAGCCCAGCCG
This sequence comes from Ascocoryne sarcoides NRRL 50072, assembly GCA_000328965.1. Taxonomy (NCBI): domain Eukaryota; kingdom Fungi; phylum Ascomycota; class Leotiomycetes; order Helotiales; family Gelatinodiscaceae; genus Ascocoryne; species Ascocoryne sarcoides. The sequence goes on along the minus strand of KB205947.1, from coordinate 2,309,234 downwards.
ATATTGACGTTCTTCCCAATACCGCGGCCAGCGCCACACTTATCAAGCCCTCCATCGGGAATCCCAGGCTCTTCCGGTTGTCCGGGATAGAAAACACCGTTTGCGTAGACGTGAAGAGAGATGTATAAAACATTCGGGTCTTCATAAAAGATATTTTGGACGCCGTTCCCATGATGCACGTCCCAGTCGAGTATCATGATCTTTCTACACAAGTCTGGATAATCTGCCATGCAGACTTTGGCGGCAATGGGGACGTTGTTAAAAATACAAAAGCCAAGAGACTCGTTGTGTTCAGCGTGATGTCCAGGAGGCCTAATAACCGCAATGGCGTTCTTGACCTTTCCTACAACAACATTCTTACAAGTCTCAATGGCTCCGCCAGCTGATAGTAGTGCAGCCTCGAATGTAAGACTGCCAACGTAGATGGATTTTCTACCTTGATCAAATTCAGTCGTCAGCACCCGCAACGCTGCTGAGCTCATCATAGACAATGAGCGAACCCATTCAAAATGGGTAGCAGTGTGAACTAAGCAGATCTCTGCCGGTGTGGCTTTCCGAGCTGCTATTCGCCACATCCACTTGTTAGGCGATTCCCTGAGGATTTCCGCCAATTCAGCCGTATCGATTTCCTCCCCTTTCTTTCCGGTGAACACTAGGCCGGCTTCCTTAAACTCGTTCATGATCGATTCGATTCGCCGGGGGTCTTCGGGGTGGTGCGGACTGGCTGAGAAATCTGCATTGGCGTGTAGCTTCATTCGATCATCATAACAACAACCAGTTGGAAGGAGGGCCTTTCGACGGGGAACGACGACTCTCGGCCCATGTGACGAAGGTTGCGATTCATCTCGGGAAGGTGGATCTCCACCTGACTGGGTCTCAGTATCATCGAATTGATTTAAAACTCGAGGATCCATGAATCCATTTTGGGCGTGCCTGTTACTCTCATTGGTCTGTTCGGTGCCCTGCATAACAGCATCCATTTCGCTGCTTTGCAGCATCATTGACGATGCCGATGCCGAAGGGTCCATCTGAGCGAACGTGGACCAAAGCAGAATCTGGAACGAGACTAGAGGTGGAGGAGAGATGAATAGTCGACGAGACTCAATTCATCCGATCCTCAGCATGCAGCAATTCGAGGGTTTGGGTGAGTTTGTTCCGCATACAGAGTGTGTGTTCACATACAAGAGACCACCCAAAGCCAGGAAGATATTGTTGCCTTGAAACCGAATATGTACGTCTGAAGAATGTTAGAGAAGAACCTCTTCTCTCGTAGGCAAACATGATGAAAGAAAATGAAAAAGCCAACAGATATAAGGAAAAAGCGAGCATGAGCTACCTAAGACCAAAGGATGACTGACTCCCCTTCACCAAATGTGACAAGCAAAAGTGAACATATAGCATCTATCATAAGAAGCACACATATACTGCTAGACTCTAGAATGCACCGAGGAGATGAAAGAGAGAACAAAGTAAATAATAGATCATGTGACAACCTTAGAAACCATTTATTCAAGCCCCATCGCATTCATCTAGAAATCGCCAGCACTGTCTAAGATACCTACTACATAGCAATCTACCGCAAAAGTCACAACAAGAAGAAGAATAGCAATGCGCCGTTTATAACCCAGAAAACCGAGCACCGGGATTGAGAGTACTTACCGAGTCTGTAACCAGATCCACTGACCCCTTAGCGGCCCTCCTGTGAGGACGTTGCGTGTCTTGAACTTTGCTCTAAATTTCTGAACGGGAAAGCAATCGACAAGTTGCTGCTTGAAAGTTGTGGCAAAGCTTTCGTCGTGATGGTGTTCACATGTGAGTTCGATATCGAGGTGTATTTCGTGAGCGAGTCGAGATTCCAGGAGACGCGATTTTTGGTCGCCTTAGATTACAGGCATCAATGAACCTCGACATCTATACTTTCTAGAACAAAGCCTATTTCCTGACGACCTTTTGTTTTGTTTCCAACTTTATTATAACGATTAATTAAATGTTATCTCTCCTTTTTAAATTTGTTAATGGAGCTAATATGCTGTTATTTCTCATTGTCCACCTCTCTCTGCTTTTCTTCGTCGTCCAGGCGAACCCAGTTTCTCATACATACGACATACTAGATTGCTTCTTTCTCGATTTGGGAATTTGTAAATAAATCTAAGCGGTTTAAGAAAAGACGAAACTACTAGAAAAGCCCTAGACGAGCTTGAATCCTCTCAAGCAAGCTGGAATTCACTATACAAGTCATCTCACAATCAAGCATAAGACACATATTAAAAAGGACTTTTTATTTATTCCTGGTTATTATCATAATCTGGTCCTAAACAACAAGGCCCCGATCAGAGCTTGATACGAGGGACACTGTGGATGAATAAGTAATGACCAAACGGGCAAACGACAGTTAACCACCTAGTTGTGTCCATCAACCTTCGCCATATACTCGAGCAAGTCGAGGACACGGCGAGAGTAACCCCACTCGTTATCGTACCACGCAACCAACTTGACGAAGTTTCCGTTGAGAGAGATACCGGCCTTGGCATCGAAGATGGAGGAGTTGTCGTTTCCGTTCAAATCAGTAGAAACAACAGCCTCGTCGGTGTATCCGAGAACACCTGCTTCGAGTTAGCTCCACGAACCGGATTCAAAGGGGGTCAAACTGCTTACCCTTCATGGTTGTCTCGGAAGTCTTCTTCATGACGGCCTTGATCTCGTCCATCGTAGCAGCCTTCTCGAGGCGGACGGTCAGATCGACAACGGAAACGTTGCTGGTGGGGACACGCATAGACATGCCGGTAAGCTTGCCAGCGAGGGATGGGATAACCTTTGCGACGGCCTTGGCGGCGCCAGTGCTGCTGGGAATGATGTTCTGGGCAGCAGTACGTCCTCCACGCCAATCCTTGGCGGATGGGCCATCAACGGTCTTTTGCGTGGCGGTGTAGGAGTGGATGGTGGTCATCAGACCCTCAACGATACCGAAGTTGTCGTTGACGACCTTGGCGAGGGGAGCAAGGCAGTTGGTTGTGCACGAGGCGTTGGAGACGACGATGAGGTCCGAAGTGTACTCCTTCTCGTTGACGCCCATGACGAACATGCGGGCATCGGCCGAAGGGGCCGAGATGACAACCTTCTTAGCACCGCCCTTCAAATGAGCCTTGGCCTTCTCGGTGGTGGTGAAGACACCGGTGGACTCGACAATGTATGTCGCCCCGGTCTCGTTCCATGGGATCTCCGAGGGATCTCTCTTGTTGTAGAATTTGACCTTCTTGCCGTTGACAATGATTCCATCTTCCGTCGCCTCGACTTCGCCCTTGAATCGTCCGTGGGTCGAATCGTACTTGAGCATGTACGCCTGGGGGAGTCGCAGAGTCAGCCTCACCGAAATCTCCGTCGAGGGTTGAGAGCGGGGTTCAACTTACAGCGTAGTGGGGCTCGATGAAGGGGTCGTTGACGGCAACGATCTCGATGTTGGGGAATTCCGTCGCGATACGGAAGACAATACGACCGATACGGCCGAATCCGTTGATGCCGACTTTGATGGGAGCCATGATGTGGTTTGTGTAGAGGGAGTTATCTGCGAGAGAGGTTAGATGAGGGGTATGTAACAGACCAGACAAGCTTGGACCACAGCTTTGCAAGCCGCCGCGAGAGACGTGGTGAAGGCGATGGCGCGGATGATGGGGATGGGGAGGACACTTACATGAGTGTTCTGTGTTTGTTCTGCCGGTTCTTGATGATTCGAGTGTTTATGTAGAGAAGATGGATCGAGGGACTGGAAGATTCGGAGAGAAGAAGACTTTTGATGGTGGGGTGTTTTGCCAATCCACGCTAAAAGAGGGGCTAACCTGGAACACGCTCCCTCGCCCAGGACGGATCAGATGGATCAGTTGGATGGATCAGATTAGCCGCGAGACGACAGGCAGAGCGAGCAGGAGCGAGAGGGATGAGAGGTGTACGAGAGTAAAGAGTAAAGCCACTCAACCGGGCGACGAGGTGGAGGAAAGGAGACGACGCAAGAAGGCGTATCTCCCTGAGAAGGTTGTTTTGCCACGCAGATTACATATCATTTGATATTATGTTGCCTTTTCTTCTTTCCTTTCCTCCCAGATGACCGGCACAAATAGCCCCCCATTCTCAAATCCGTCAGCGCTCACTCTATTTCCCTCCACGAGGCTGGTCGTCACAACTCGCTATATCCATATTTCCGCTTCAGCTTCGTCGCCTTGGAACGAGGTTAGAAGAAAAGGCGCCGGGACGACTCGGTCCAGCGCTTGCTTCGTGACCCCCATGGCCATCAACTCCTCGGCACCGCAGACGGAGGCGTATCCAAGTACAGCCCAGGGCGGAAAGCCGAAAAGAAATCGAGATTCACGCCCGGAATCTCATGCCCTTCCGACTTCGTGGTGATACCAAGCGAGATCAATCGCATCCCCAATTTTGCCCTGGCATTCTGGCAATCGGTCCTCTCATCCCGGTTCCAAGACACCGTCGTGTTGGACACTGATACTGTGTACCCAGCATCATCGCCCTGCGCCCTTTCTTTTGCTGATCAAATCGGTGGCGCCACTCAACAATGACCCCTCGATACACGTGTTACTGGACCTTTTTCTCGCTGCATAACGCTGTCGACGCGGATGGATATCAGATCATCCCAAGCCGGACCTTGATGGGTGGAAGATCTCCTGCTTCGGACGGCCTAATTCTCGGACTTTTCTCCTTCGAATTCCCGCCTCCCGCTGACTTGGCTGCTTTATTTGTATTCATATAGTCGTGATAGTCTCCGATCTAGGGCTGATACAACGCGATGACGATGAACGGCCCCTTTCGGTGCTTGATTCGACCTCGGCGTCGCCCATCGTCGCCCACGGTCACGTTACTCTGATAACATGACGAGCCCACGCGGATCAAATTTTCCAAGCGGTTTCGAGGACAACTGGATAGTCTGACTTTTGCAGTCCTTTCGTACGTTGTCACCTTTCCCAGTCGCTCGGCTCCTTTTCCGCTCCAATACTGTGGGTTGTGTTCGGGATGCCGGATGGGGCATTCCACCCGTCACGTTGATTCTTTCGAATTTTGCAGGAGAGACGTGCCTTGTTTGTTTGTTTGTCTGTTTGTTGGTTTGCAAGCAGGGCCCGAGGCTTGGTTCCTTGAGGCTTCTAGCAACTTCCAAGAGGTTAGTAGTTTCTAGCAACTTCCCAAGAGGTGAGTAGTCTTCCTCTCTTCAGCCACTCGTAAAGGGTCCAACTTCACATTGGCAAAGGGCAACGCAGACCCTGCATTGCTCCCGTAAAGCGAGATCTCCTCTGCAGCTCTGAGTACCGATGCGGCCTGGGTCGGATACCACAAGGAGATTCCCTCCGTATACAAGTGCTTTTATCGTTGGAATGACGACGAGGCCATCTTGCTTAGGCTTCACCTCCTGTCACGATCTTGAGAAGAAGACGAGATGAGATTAGATTAGATCAGAGGCTATACCACAATCTTCACGGGACTCTTCAAGACTGAATCCCCACCCATATTTGGCAAAAGTCATGATACCTAGAAAAACACTCGATAAGGTAGCCTCGTGAACAAGCTGATCTCTTGAACCATGTCTCATCTCTTCTCTTCTCCCAAAATACGATATGATATCCCCTCCCCGGATCTAAGTCGAATCACGTGCCCTCCCCGGGAAGCTCACCCTTCGCGGCTCCACTGAAATGCCATCCTCGCTTCCGAAAACCTTACGATTTGTACAACTCCCGTCTGAACTACCACACGCAAACCCGCCCTCAGTAACACCGATTGTCCTCGATTGAAACTCCCAATCCCTCCCCAGTTACCAGGAAACCTCTCCCCTCAACCAGAACCCTCCATCGCCATGCTTCGCACATCTCTCCTACGCGCCTCTCCACGAGCAGGCCTCCGCATCGTACGATCGGTACCGGTTCCTCTCCTCCAGGCGTCTCAAGTGAAGGTCGAAGGCCGCCGCAACGCCCACGCCATCTCCAACCCGACGCTGGTGGACATCGAGAAGAGATGGGAGGGGATGGCGCCGCAGGAGCAGGCCGACTTGTGGATGTCGCTGAGGGAGCGCATGAAGACCAGTTGGGCGGAATTGACCTTGCAGGAGAAGAAAGCCGGTACGTTGTTTTGTTCTTGTAGGCTTCGCTCGCTCGCTCGGGCGCGTATCTCATATGCAACGCACGCACACACATACACACACGCCTGATAAGCATCTGCCGAGTCCTGAATTGCAGCGATAGCCTGGGTTTTTCCCTCGCGGAATCATCCCAGAATTGATAGACGTTGAGGCTATTTTATGGAGAAAGTTTCATATGAATGTATATATGGGTTGCAGAACCGTGCGAGATGGAGCCCTGGATCCCAGTCATGGCCTCACTCTCGCGTTGGCAGCGGGGCTGGGACTCGAGTTTCTGTTGAAGAACATATGCTGACGGTGGATATGAATAGCATACTATATTGCCTTTGGTAACCACGGCCCGCGCGCCGTTCCCCCCCCAGGCGAGGGATGGAGAGTCCTTGGGGGAGTGGGAATCGGTCTCAGCGTGTCGTTCGCTCTCTTCGTTACCATGCGTTACTTCGCCAAGGGTTCACCTGCTACGATGACGAAGGAGTACCAGCTGGCTACGAATGAGTATTTGAAGGTATGTTATCTCTGCTATCTGTTTTCTGGGCCCTTTCTCTCTGGGCTGGAGGCTTGGAGATGGAGCAGAAAGGGAATATGTGTAAAGGGGGAGAGGAGAGGAGAGGGGAGGGGAGGGGATGATATAGACATAAGGATGTTGTCAAAAACAAGCTAACGAAAACAACCACAGGCACAAAACTCCGAACCCATCACCGGTATCTCTTCCGAAGGCTACAAAGGTCCCGGCCACGTCCAATCGGCACCCAAGCATTAAAAAACCCCCCCATTCCCCCCTTCCATCGCCCCATCCTCGCATAATTCGATTTCTTTTGTCGTCTGTACAGCGGTACATAACTTAGTCAACAAACAAGCCTTGGTTAGGTGGGACGTACGTGTTGGACTAGGTGAACGAACTCGGAAAAGTAGTGGATGATAAACAAGCGTCAGTGGAGAAGCACGGGAGAGGAACTTGTACAATGATATCTTTTAATCAGCTAAGCTTAGCTGTTTTGCGGCCTGCCTACCTTGCTTGTTTGGTTACCTACTTAACTATGTCTCTAGAGACATGAAAGAGAAAACTCATTTTTTTCACAAGTTCGATGAAGTAAGAATCTGAATGCTTGTTTTTTTAAATGATTTGAGGTCGGTTGGTTAATTCTCTTTCAAGTCAATATCAAGGTGTAAGACCTCTCTCCTTATGAAGTAGCATAGAGCACCATCGAGAGGTAGAAACACCAAGGTATGTTATTAGAAACGCAGAGGAGTATTGTCTATCTGTTTCTGGACATGTAGCTTGGCTGGATTTCTATTCGTGCTACAGTATTGCTTCATAGTGGTCGGCGCTTCTCTGTGGTGTGGTGTGGTCAAGCTGACTCAGCACCATCCACGCCTCTCTGCTTCTGCTTCTGGTGTTTCTAGTGTTTCTAGTGTTTCTGGTGCTGGTCGGTGCGGTGGTGCGGTGGTGCGGTGGTGCGGTGGTGCGGTGGTGCGGTGGTGCGGTGGTGCTTCACCTGTGGGTGATGTAATTTAGCGTTTGCTTTTCGAATAAGGGATCTCTGACTCTTTGGGAATGAATGGATTCCGGAGAATTGTGTATATCGATTTTGAAGATGGGGTTTTCGGTATCGGTTGTGTGGAAAGAAGTCGGTTTGAGATTTGGGTGGTGGTTGCATGGGGGTTTGGTATTGGTTTGATGGCGTGGGGGGGGGGGGTTACTGTGTTGTGTTGCCCACCTGGTGGTTGTGTTTCCTTGATGTCTGATACTGAAGATAACAAACAGCCTGATGACATTCTCTGACGACAACTTCGCACGTCGCATTATCCTTTACTCGTAAGTACTGTACGTTGCTGTCTAATTATAAGCTATGTCAAGGCTGCTAGGATTTGCTATTTAGCTCTGCATCTTATTGACGTCTTGGGTCAAGACCTTAGTACGACTCTCAAGTGCCAAGAGAAACTATCAGACGTCGCGAACTTCCTAACACTCCTCATATTCGTCTCTTGGTGTATAAGAATATATGGAAGATTAGCCTTCACCTCCGAGATAGTCTTACGATCGATCGAGCGATGACGTTTGCTCCGTCGGTAGATATAAGTACGTGCGCCTAATACGAATCATAGCATAACTTACAGGTGCGAGATTCAGTGGCACCAATGCACGACATAATACGTCCATCAACGTCGATCATCTACCCATAGCAAAAGATTGGCTAAAGCAGTGCATTGACAAACACGAACACTGCGTTCAATTCGATCTGCAGGTTCTACCCACTAGACTGCTATACCTCGGTGAGGACAGCATCCGTCTGATACATACAGAGAAAAATCCCGATATGCAACTGCAGTACGCGACATTGAGCCATGCTTGGGGATCTATAGAGTTCTTCAGACTGCGCAAAGAAAATCTTCAAGATCTCCAAGAGAGTGTTCCCGAGAAACAGCTTACGAAGACTTTCCGTGGTGCAGTTTACATCACTCGATTTCTGGGGCTGGTGTACCTATAGATCGATTCTCTATGCATAATCCATGACAAATAAGACTGGCTGAGAGAATCGGGTTTAATGAGTAGTGTTTACGGAGGGTCTACATAACATTGCGGCAGCTGACTCCCTTGACGGAAGAGGTGGCTGTCTCTACGATGGTATGGTAACTAGAACAACGCGTAAGGCTTTCAGATATCGTTTAGAAATGGCAGATCTGCTAACGAGAGGCCGTGGGAATTTGTCCCTCTTACTCTGTATTCTAACTGCACTAGCTCGAGCCATCTCGCAAGTCGCGCTTGGGCTCTGCTCGATGTTTTCGACATGATTTATAGATTAACTTTAAATAAAATAAACTTTGCTTCTGGACTTTGCTCATTTTTTGAGGAAAGGCTTTTAGCACCTCGAACACTACATTTCAGCAAGACGGATATGCTTTGGGAGTGCCACGAGAAGGGTGTCTATAGTCTATTTCCGGAAGGATTGCCTCGAAGTCTCTGTTCCTGGAATACTCACCGGACAAGGGCACCACTTGCTTCAATTTTGCATTTAATCGCGGAATTGTTTTCAGCAACTAATCTGACAATGCACAGTGACCAATTAGTCGCCCTATCAAGTCTTGCTTCTGCAGTCCAAATTGAGACGGGAGATGAATATGTAGCTGGCATGTGGAGAGAAGATTTGGAAGCCTAATTGTTGTGGAAGATATATGGTATAATAAAACCTCGTCCACGATCTTACCGAGCACCAACAGTAAGCGCACAGCACAATCACTTGACTTATTTCAATCACAAAGCAACGCACGTCTTTCGTTCTAAAGCATGGAATAATAAAGATCAAACTTAGTACCCTTATGTTTTAACTAGCAGACAACGCTAACTTTCGGATTTCTTAGTGGTCATGGGCAGCGCTCGACATTAAAATAGAGTTTCCGGACGACATATCCGCTGAGTATTTATACGCACACATTCATAGTGTTTATACCCAGCCTACAGGGTCCAGTCCCCTTGGGCAGATATCTGGGGGACTTCTGACAATATCTTGCTCTGTCTTGATGCGTGGCGCAACTACTAGTAAAGATAACTTAGACGCTGAGGACCAAGAGAGATTTGGACATCCACCCTGGGCAACAGAGTGGCGTTTCGGTATTAACACAATCTTGGCAGAAGTCTGTTGGGATGCTGAAGAGGATCATTCCGGATTACTCTACTCTCTCCTAATTTTGGAAAAACGTTCAATATCCGGTAACTCGAGGGACATCGAGTTAATAGAGGGACGAGTATTACGAAAACTCCCCCAGACCGAGAATACAGTGCAATATTCTCGGCTTGGTATCTTCTCCTTTAACGTTTTAGAAGAACGTATTTTCCAAGCTTTCTTGGCTATCATGGAGAAACAAAAATAGACAACATCGAAATCCGATTTTTCGAGGACGCTCGATCGGAACGAGAAATATCCCGGCGAATGTCAACTTATCGAAATTATCTAACACGGCTTCGACTGCAAAGACTGACTGCACGCTGACCAACAAGGAAGTGAGCACTTTTTACTTCACCAGTTTGGGCCAATTGTCGTTATTTAGGGTCCGAGGGCTTCAAGGGTGGATTTTCAAGTTGGATTGTCTCGGTATTAGGGGGGGGGGGTCTTGGTTTAATATAATCAATCTGCCTTTACTTCTCTATAATTCTCAAAGCCTGGGTCAACTAATATCTCTCGCATCAGATTCTTCCGATATTTCAATCTGAATCGCTATCTGACTTCACGCATGTTTGTCTCTCGCGTGGAAACGACCAAACAGCTAGCTGGTGCTGTTATCAGTTCCTGACGGAAATGAATCCTCATGTGTCTCATGATTCACAAACGATACTTTGGCCTTTCTATTCCCTTTATCTGGATCTCCTATTTGCAGTCTCACTGGTTATATCCATTGTTTTCGGTATTTTAATGTCAGGCCCCTTGAGTTTCTCACCAGAAATAACTGGGAATTGTGACGTTCCGTGTTTTGGGTCTGTTGACAAATGCAGGATACTACAGTATCTTTGTTGGTATCAGGCCTCGAATCGTTCCTTTCTTCCAGTTATACAAAGGTGCATGAATATGCGAGCCAAATAACAGAACTAATGAAATTTTCTGTTTTCCTTGATTTCCACTTCCACTTCTACTTTCATTCATCAACCCAACAACTCGATTAGCATCACGAACCCTAATCTCCCGACAAACGTTACCACCCGTGAATCAAACCAATTTGAAATCAGAACTTCTTCCTCATTCCGTCCCGTCCTAGTAAAGAGGATGTATATGAACGTTGATAATGAGAGGTGAGCAGTACTACAAGAACCACTACGATAGAATTCCCAATATTAACATATACCCACATAACACCTCAAATAAACTCGCAATAATCGTCAACGTGTTACAGCACGCATATTCACAACCTCGACAACGTGGAGCTTGGTGGATAATTTCCCCGGTGTGTGCTTAATATCTTTGATTGAGAATACACAAACGACTATATATCTGTTTTATATGATTCTAAATCTAAGTTGATAGTTCGATTGTGTTAAGCTAAAGGTGGAGTCGAAAACACCCAAGAAACATACATATTCTCCCTCGGACTTTAAATCTAATATAGCTTCCACACAAATCTTGATAACTTATTTATATTTGAAATTTAAATCCACGTTTTCTTTTCAACGGCGCCTAAACTATTAAGGCGAAACAAAGTTTCTTGATGAACTATAGTCTCTAGTAGAATCTTGGTATATGTTAATTATGACACCTCTTTTCTAACATAAACTCACCACACCGCCCCCCCGAAGGAAATAATTCAAATACAACATCAGCATTTCTTAGCCGCTGCGCACACACAGAGTGACGACACTACACCCCTATCCATTATGCACGCCAAAAATATAATATAATACTGTCTTCTCCTATGTACAGTACAGTACAAACAAACAAACAAACAAAGCACCTGCAGTAATCCCTATTCCATTCCTCGTTCATTCACGCATATGCTTGCTTTCATCAACCAATCGATCGCAACCTAGAACTAACCACCCAACGCCGATCATGAACCCTTTCCTCTTTCTTCTTTCTCTCATTCGTTCGTGCGTTCAACTCATATCCAGTGGCTTCCAAGACCGAAGACCACATCACCGCATACATCAAGACGAGCAGCCTAATCTGCAACATCGATGCAGGACTAAGGAAGCTGTTACGTGCCAACTTAACCCATACCATATCATAAAAACCCCCTTCATCATTTAACCCTAAAGGCAATCTGCCTTGATCACATCCCACTACTCCCCACCTTCCTAAACGTAAAAAAACTGCCCTTCTCCCCTGTCCCCTCCCTCCTCCTCATGCCTCACCCTCCACTCCGTCTCATCCCTCTCATACGCCTCATCAAACATGCGTCCCTGACCCCTACTCCAACACTTAGGCATCTTGCTCTTCTCCGCCTCGAAATCCCCCTTCTCGCTCTGGCCCCGGACGAATTTCTCGTCGACGAGACAATACCGGATCGCGCTTCCGGGGCCCCAGAACATGATTTCTCCCAGGACGTTCTCTAGTATGCTCCTCAAACCTCTTGCGCCGATGCCTGCACCAGGGGCGTTTTTGTCGTTTGAGGAGGAAACGGGGGCGAGTGCTCGCTCGGCGATGGCGTGGAGGGAGGCGGTGGTGAATTTTAGTGTTATGCCGTAGGTTGCAAAGAGGGCGGTGTATTGTTTCGTCAAAGAGTTTTTCGGCTCGGTTAGTATGGAAACGAGGTTTTGTAGCGAGAGAGGGGTCAAGGGGCAGAGAATGGGGATTCGACCCAGCAGTTCTGGGATGAGACCGTAGGATTGGAGGTCGGGGGGTGTTACATTCTCTAAGGGGTTGTCTGGGGTGGTGAATTTTGATTTAGGGAGGGTGGTATTTGGAGTTTTGAGTTGGGCTCCAAAGCCGATGGAGGAGCCCGAGGAGAGCCGGGAGGAGATTATCCTCTCAAGACCAACAAAGGCGCCGGCGAAGACGAAGAGGATGTTGGTAGTGTCAATAGTGTATTGTTCACTCTTACCAGGTTGGACTTGAGAAGCGGAGGATTCGCGGCCGTTCCGTTCCGTTCGCTCCGACTTGGAGGAGCGGTCGGATTTCGTGGAGACAGTGACGGTGGTTCCTTCAATCATTTTGAGAAGGCCTTGTTGGACCCCCTCGCCCGAGACATCACGGCCGTGGGTCATGATGGCTGGTTTGGCGAGTTTGTCGACCTCGTCGAAAAAGATTATTCCGGTTTCGCATTTCTGGATGGAATGAGAGGATGCCAAGAGAAGACGTTCGAGCGAGGATTCAATGTCAGTTCCAATATAGCCGGCTTGGGTTAGAGAAGAGCAGTCTACCGTCGCAAAGGGAACTTCAAGGACTTTGGCCAAGGTAGAGAGGATGTAGGTTTTGCCGACCCCGGAAGGCCCCAAGAGGAGAAGGTTGGATTTCTCGATGAGAGGTTTCGAGGAGTCATTGAGAGGCTGGTTTCCGAGTTCCAGCTCCGGAGATGGGGCAGAGAAGTGAGGGACTCGATAGGGAGAATTGAGGTCCACGGTTTCGACCTGGCCTGGATATTCATCTGAAAGTAGTGAGCATTCGTCATGTGATATGTGAGAGCAGATGCAGACTTTCAACAGGATGGGAATGTCCTTCCCGTTCTCTTGATTCCCATCTGGCCTGCTGCTCTCGTTTGGCTTGCTCTTCAGCTTCCTGTCGCCGAATTTCCCGGATCCGTTGGTAGTGGTTGTAGATTGCTACCGTGGTGACCTTCTTGGCCTTGTCTTGTCCCACGACATATTTATCTAGGTGCTCCTTCAGCAATGAGGGGGTGAGACGGACCGCTCCATGAGAAGAAGCCTTTGAAAGAGGGCCTTCAACCGGTCTCCCGGGTTCATATGGCGTCGAGAAGCCAGCACCTTGGGATTGAAAATCGGTACGGTGGAAGGAGTCCCTAGATGCCGAGGAAGTGGTGGACAGAAAGTGGCGCGTTCGATGGATAATAAGAGATGTGGGCTGGCTACGTGGGAGTTTCAAAGTCCGGTTGATGGCCGGCATAGTGAGGTCAAGAGGGATATCTCATAACTGCTTTATATCATTATCAAGTGAGATGTGAGGCAGGCGACGATGTAAGAATGGGCGGGCACGTGAGTGGTTCGCGGTCGAGGTCCGACGGATGCGGGGTGGAAGCGGGTTGGTTGTACGGGGCAAAGGCGATTAGTCGTAGCTATTGGAGATGGATGGCCGGGGTCGGTGCTGGACTCGAACAGAACCTTCAAAACTCAATTGCACTTCGGACGAAAGAACCTTTCGGCTTTCGATAGGAATTGTTGCTTGAATTCTCAATACTCTTCGAAAGTCGATATCACGTGCGATCCAACCCCATCCCTTCTCATTTTCGTGTCTTCGCCTTTGGTTATCTATCTATCACGTCTATCTCTCTCTCCTTTCTAGTTCGATGCAGTCGCCGGGGGGGACGTCATTCGTGGGAAGCTCAACAGCCCATCATGGAGGCGGAAGCTTGCAGATCGAGCTTTTACGCGCGAAAGTCTAACACCCCGCCATATATTTCCCTGATTCGAGACTTTATTGCGATAATACCTGCACCTTCGTAATTCGGCCTGAGTGATAGGAGACCACGAAGTATTCGCCTCCACTGAATTTTCATTCTTCACGGCCGAGAAGCTTCACCATCCTTTAGCCGCAGACCACTTCCTCCCGCAGACCATCTTCGAGCTTCATCCACCACCAAATATTCGGGTACCTGCGACCTGCGACCTCTAACCTCCTACAGCTCGACAAGATGGATAGCACGAACGAGAATTCGGAGAATTCTGTCATGAGCCATGGAGCTGCAAGCGGCCTGCCGAATGATGGCACAGGTGAGCTCTGAGAAGCTCTTCCGAAGCTGGCAAAAGCTAATTCCCCAAGGCGTTGTCGAGCTCGACCCTTGGCTCTCCCCATTCAAAGAGTCCCTCAAACATCGATATAGCAAGGCACAAGACTGGATCAAGACCATCGATGAGACCGAAGGGGGCCTGGAGAAATTCAGCAGAGTTGGTGATACTCGTACGAGACAGACGCTTGCCTCAACTAACAAAAACAGGGAACCGAGAAGTTTGGATTCAATGTCGACAAGCAGAATAACATCACCTATAGGGAATGGGCACCCAATTGCAAAGAAGCCTTCCTAATTGGTGATTTCAGTATTCTTCTTCCCCGGTAGCTTCTGCTTGGAGTAAACTAACAAAGGTAGATGACTGGAATCGAGAGTCGTATCCTATGAAGAAGGACCCATATGGTGTTTTTGAAGTTGTCATACCCGCGAAAGATGGAAAGCCGGCTATTGCACATAATTCCAAGATCAAGGTATGCAAATGCTCCCTCCGCACTCCATCCATCCACTTGCTCATCTAGTAGATTTCCCTAATTACACCTTCCGGCGAGCGAATCGAACGCATACCTGCGTGGATCAAATATGTCACACAAGATCTCGCCGTCTCCCCCGTCTATGATGCTCGATTCTGGAATCCTCCTGCGAACGAGAAATACGTGTTCAAGCACCCGAGACCAAAGAAGCCCGAGAGCGCCAGGGTATACGAAGCGCATGTTGGGATCTCTTCTCCGGAGTTGAGAGTCGCCACGTACAAGGAGTTTACCAAGAATATGCTACCGAGAATACACCATCTGGGATACAATGTTATTCAGTTGATGGCTATTATGGAACATGCATACTATGCCAGCTTTGGTTACCAGATTAACAGCTTCTTTGCTGCGAGCAGTCGATATGGACCACCTGAGGACTTGATGGAGCTGATTGACACAGCCCATGGTCTTGGAATAGTTGTTCTCCTAGATGTGGTTCACAGCCACGCATCAAAGAATGTGCTTGACGGTCTGAACCAATTTGATGGCAGCGATGCGTGCTATTTCCATGCAGGCCCAAAGGGGCAACATGAGCTATGGGATAGTCGATTATTTAATTATGGTAGTCATGAGGTTCTAAGATTTCTTCTCAGCAATTTGCGATTCTGGATGGACGAGTACATGTTTGATGGGTTCAGATTCGACGGCGTTACCAGCATGCTTTATACCCATCATGGAATTGGAACGTGAGTGCGCTCTTGCAGTTTGATATCCAGCTCTAACATGATTCAGGGGGTTTTCGGGAGGTTACCACGAGTATTTTGGCCCCGGGGTTGATGAGGATGGGGTGGTCTATCTCATGCTGGCTAATGAGATGCTGCACCAGCTATACCCAGAATGTATTACAATCGCAGAAGATGTCTCTGGGATGCCGGCATTGTGCCTGTCTTTGTCACTCGGCGGAGTGGGATTTGACTACAGGCTTGCAATGGCAATTCCAGATATGTGGATCAAGATCTTGAAGGAGAAGCAAGATGATGAATGGGATATGGCAAATATCTGCTTCACGTTGACAAATCGTCGTCATGGCGAGAAGACCATTGCTTATTGTGAGAGTCATGATCAAGCGTAAGTGGAACATCAAACCTTCTCCCACTCGCATATACTAATAAATACCAGTTTGGTCGGAGACAAGTCTATCATGATGCACCTCTGCGATGCAGAAATGTACACGAACATGTCTACTCTGACAGAGCTTACTCCAATCATCGAGCGGGGCATGTCCCTACACAAGATGATTCGACTCCTAACTCATTCGCTCGGTGGTGAAGGCTATCTGAACTTCGAGGGCAATGAGTTTGGTCACCCTGAGTGGTTGGACTTTCCTCGTGCTGGTAACGAGAATAGCTTCTGGTACGCCCGTCGCCAGTTCAACTTGCCAGATGACCACTTGCTCCGGTACAAGTTCCTAAACGAATTTGATGCCGGTATGCAACACACGGAGGCCAAGTACGGTTGGCTCCACTGTCCTCAGGCCTATATCAGTCTGAAGAATGAGTCTGACAAGGTTATCGTTTTTGAGCGTGCTGGGCTGGTTTTCGTTTTCAACTTTCATCCTACCAAGAGCTATCCAGACTATCGGATCGGTATCGAGCAAGCGGGTACGTACCGGGTTGTTCTCAGCACCGATTCACAAGCCTATGGTGGATTTGAGCGGATCGATTCAGGAACTCGATTCTTCACCACTCCATTTGTGTGGAACGATCGTAAGAACTTTACGCAGGTCTATATTCCAACCCGAACTGCAATGGTAAGCCCACTCACTTCTTTGACATGTATATCGGCTCACGATTCTAGGTTCTTGCTCTCGAATCCACGATGTGAGGTTTGGCCGGGTAGCTCGGTAGTTTACTAAAAAGGGGATCGTGTAGCAGGAAATAGTGCGTCGCTTTAGATGTGGTTAGATAGTGTAGGGGTTTGAGCACTTGCTGCTATAGTGAACTGAGATTACTCTGAGAGTTCTCCCTGTTATCAGGTTGGTCGAGAAATATAATTGCCTTTCCAAGATGGTCTTGCCCACTTCCGACTCTTCTAACCGTACCAAGGGGGCCCCACTAAACTATGTAAAAACACCACCAAAACAGTCTATTTAACAAAGATTTATAAAGGAGCCCCGTTACCAACAGTGCAGCAATTGATCCTATTAAATATTTGGTGAAGATTATCGAATTTTTTAAACTTAAGAAATTCAAAAGCGGTTGGCTTTCTAGGAAATTTAATAAATAATACTTAGACAAAAACCTTAATTGACGTGGCAACTTTGGGTGTATTTTAAAGTTCTGTAAGATGAAATGAGACAAACTCATAAATTCCCCATAAATCCAACCATTGCAACACGATGCGGCCACTCGTAAATCACATCAAATGCCCGTTGTTATTTTTCTCATTTCCTGTTATTCCCCACTCGGGTCGGGCTGGTTCGGATGCTGGTTGACACCTCAGGCACCGCGCTAGAGGCAGCTCTCGTTTTCGATGGTTACCGAAGAGAACGTCGATTGATCTCTATTCCAGATTCCCATCATCTCCTTCATCTCCACTCACCTCTCCACCGCTCTTCTTCATCTCTCAAGATGTTCAGGAGGTATGTATCTGCCCATCGACGCTTCTTTTATTGTCCCACGCGTCCCCAATGGATCAATTGAGCTGATCAATTCCGGTGCAGCGCTCTTCAAAAATCCACCCTCCGGGCCTCACGAAGCGCCTTCAGACCGGCAGTCTCTACTAGTTTAAGAGCTGTCACTGCTCGGTTTGCGAGCGATAATGCCTCGCTGGTAGGACGGATTCATCAAGTCATTGGTGCCGTCGTCGATGGTACGTCGCAGAAATTTCTTTCCGAGGATGTCAACAAGCTCCGGATCGCGCACAACCCAACCAAGAAGCTTGCGGATGGTACGAAAAAGCATTGCTAATGTCTGTCACTAGTCAAATTCGATACTGACAAGCTTCCTCCTATTCTCAATGCTCTCGAGACCGACAATGGTGGACAAAAGCTCATCCTCGAGGTCGCGGTACGTGCCAAGCCACACAACCAACAGAGCACACAAACTAATAACCACAACAGCAACATCTAGGACAGAATGTCGTCCGGACGATTGCTATGGATGGTGAGAATTCTACAATTGACTGAGGCCAATGGCGAAAATTAACGGAAAAACAGGTACTGAGGGTTTGGTTCGTGGCCACAAAGCAACAGATACCGGCAACCCCATCATGGTGCCAGTCGGCCCAGGAACTCTTGGTCGCATCATGAACGTCACTGGTGACCCAATTGATGAGCGTGGACCCATCAAGTACACCAAGAAACTCCCGATCCACGCCGACGCCCCTCCCTTCACCGATCAATCCACAGCCGCCGAAGTCTTGGTTACTGGTATCAAGGTCGTCGACTTACTGGCCCCTTACGCTCGTGGTGGAAAGATTGGTCTTTTCGGAGGAGCTGGTGTCGGAAAGACTGTGTTCATTCAGGAGTTGATCAACAACATTGCGAAAGCCCACGGTGGTTATTCCGTCTTCACCGGTGTCGGAGAGCGTACTCGTGAGGGTAACGATCTGTACCATGAAATGCAGGAGACTCAAGTCATCAACCTTGAGGGAGAGTCTAAGGTCGCGCTGGTCTTTGGTCAAATGAACGAGCCCCCGGGAGCCCGTGCTCGTGTTGCACTTACTGGTGTAAGTACTCTTTCCTTTTTGTACGCCCAGAGGCCCGAGCTCACGCAGTATCAATCTTCTCATACGTCTTTCATTTTAACACTTTTAATATTTTCAATACTTTTAATCGCTTTCAACACACTTGAACATTTTACCCAGAGGTCCCCAACCGAGGCCCCGGCCTCGCAACCCTGATCTTCTCATGCATCCTTCATTAAACATATCATATACTGACAATTGTACGAACAGTTAACTGTAGCGGAGTACTTCAGAGACGAAGAGGGACAAGATGGTGAGTTCTACCTCGCAGGCGTCAGGTTGGGCTTTACTAATTCCTCTAGTCTTGCTCTTCATTGACAATATTTTCCGTTTCACACAAGCCGGTTCCGAAGTGTCTGCCCTTCTTGGTCGTATCCCATCTGCTGTCGGTTATCAACCCACACTCGCAGTAGACATGGGTCTCATGCAAGAGCGAATTACCACCACCAACAAGGGATCAATTACTTCAGTCCAGGCCGTGTATGTGCCCGCTGATGATTTGACTGATCCTGCCCCTGCCACAACCTTCGCCCATTTGGATGCCACCACTGTCTTGTCTCGTGGTATCTCCGAGTTGGGTATCTACCCTGCCGTTGATCCTCTAGATTCCAAGTCCCGTATGTTAGATCCCCGTGTCATTGGACAAGATCACTACGACACTGCGACCAAAGTCCAGCAGATGCTTCAAGAGTACAAGTCTCTACAAGATATCATTGCCATTCTTGGTATGGATGAATTGTCGGAAGCTGATAAGTTGACTGTCGAGCGAGCCCGGAAACTCCAAAGATTCCTTTCGCAACCTTTCGCAGTTGCAAGTAAGTGATTCGTGTCCACTTTTAAAAAATGACTGCTAATACATCTATAGCGGTATTCACAGGTATTGAGGGTGTTTTGGTTGACTTGAAGGATACGATTAGATCGTTCAAGGCTATCATGAACGGTGAGGGTGATGATCTGCCAGAAGGAGCTGTATGTTTCCCCCCCTTGATTGATAGTTCCAATTGCTGATTATTATAGTTCTACATGGTGGGAGATATAGATGCTGCTCGTGCGAAGGGAGAGAAGATTTTAGCAGATTTGTAAGTAGCCACATTAGCGGCGCCTAGCTTCTTGATACTAACAATACAATAGGGAGAATGAGTAAGTGGTCTAGGGGTTAGAAGTGTGTCGCCTATGAAGGTGTGTATATTGATTGCGGGCTTGGGAAATAGTGGTCAACAGCGGGTAGGGAGCATTATGACATGATCATTGGGCTGTACGTACAAATATGGGGCCATTGATCGAAAAGTCTCCTTAGCTTGTCTACTTGTAACAGAAGATCATCTTTTTTTCCTCCTTTTCCTCTCCCAAAAAACTTTATTGGTAATGAACGTCGGTGAAGATTTCAAGTGAATGCGATTTATTAAGTGAGTGATTATGAGATGAGAATCGTGTCGATAGTGGAAATAAGAATGGGCCTAGGGGTGGAGGGCTTGTCGTTGCAATTCTTGTTGTACACTTTTATTATAATAGTGAACTTTTGTAGTCGAAGGTTTAAGTGTGTTAAAGTGATTAAAAATAGTAGAAGCTATTCCATTTTGTATAATATGTTAGCATATAATATCTTTGATGAAAGACGTATGAAAAGATTATATAACCTTGTCTACTAACGATAGTCTTCTCGAAATTCCCTAGTTTATTACAATACACCCGGGCTAGGTCCCATCTCCGCCACATTGCCTCTTTCATATAAAGAAGAGTTCGCGATTGACCTATTCTACGTTGTTGTTTAACGAGTAAGGACACGCGGGGGAGAGCCAATTATAATATATCACGCTACCTTTGTTATTTGAATACTATTAATGTTTTACATTTACAGAGGTATATAGTAAACAAACCTAGCAGTAGGTAGATGTAAATAGACTAATTATATCCCGTAAGTCTCTCGAAATCCGCGGCTGGTTTCTCTAACTCTAAGCTCGAGAAGATCTCCAACTTGATGATCTGCGCCGCCGTTACCAAAGGAGAGTGATTAAACTCTCCTTCTACTTGCTTTTACTTTTATCTCTTCTCCTGATCGCTCTTATTTACTCCCTTCTCTTGTGAGGCTTGGATGGAGCCTTCTGGCTTGGAGGCCAGTGGCGAGATGTTGAGTCGGACTTTGTCGTTATCAAGGATTTGTTGGTGCAAGTCTGATGGGTGATTAATGGGTTTTGGGTGGCTTTGGCTTTGGCTCAGGTAGCAGCTACAGCAATAGCCCTTCCCGAAGGAGCGAGGATCTTTGATAACGCCGGCGCCTTGATCTCCATCGATGCCTTTGAGTGAGAAGAAGGGAAGCGTCAAGAGCAGTGGCGGATTATAATATATACCCACTATTAATAAGTACAAAAATGTCGTTTCTCCATTCTCTTTGATGCTCTCTCGATGCTGGTGAATTCAAGGCTTAATAAGAGACGACGAAGATCACAGCTGAACAACAAGAGCAGATTTAAATGGTTTCGATGACGAATACCAAAGTTTGGTGGAGCTGAAGAGAATAGTTTTGAGAGACTAAAACAAAATAGTAATCAGTTTAATAAAGAATAGAAACTGAGGTGGAGATGAGGAACAGGAACTGGGGAATAAGATCTGGGGAATAAGAACTAGGTGATCAGCTTGATCTCAGAAACTTGGAGCTTTTTAAGGTAAAACACTTTAGCAACGAAGGATCAAGTGAGATCTACATATTATTAACCATCTAATGACGAAGATTTTAATAGCGAACAGAAACTTAGAGCTTTTCAAAGTAAAATACTTTAGCAACGAAGGATGAGGTCTGCATATTATCGACTATCTGATGACGAAGATCTTAATAGGGAATAGAAACTTGGAGCTTTTCAAGGTTAAACAAACTTTGGCGACCAAATCACATCTGCCGCCAACAATTCTATTACAATCAAAAATGAGCCCGTGGATGAATTTGACATCCTAACAGCTCCAAGAGCACCAGTCCTAGTCTATTCTCTGAATATCAACGAGCTAGCTATTACTCGTGGATGAAGATGGTATCTTACCACCAAGAGCTCCAGCCCTGGCATGAAAGTGATAAATTGGATATGAAGATAAAGTATTATTAGGTAAAAACTAGAAGGCTAATGCTTTAATATCGTAAGGTTGTTTAATATTGTTATTATCTTATGTATAATTGAAGTCTAAGTAGTACTAGCTTTATTTTTCACGTGAAGAAATACGTAAATGATGATTAAATTACAACACAAGTGAGCAGGTAATATCTCTCTTAAAGAAATTTAAAGCTAATAGTAAACAACTGAAGATAGAAGTCTTAAAGTGTCTCGTATAAGGAAATGAATATAGTTCAGTTTCTATATTATCTGATATAATTTCATCTAATATACAACCGAATTTTATTTCTTTTATAAATTAAACCTAGCCTGAAATCTTCTCATCTTAAATTTCTTAATTCCACCCCAGGCTTAAGTTCCTAGTCTGTTAACCTTTCCAATTGCCAATTCTAACATTAATACTAAAGAAGGTATAGCTTTCTTCATCTCTCAAATAATGATTTGTATACAAGGGAGAGCTTGAAGGCTATAATTCTAAAACCAGATCTCTTTGAGTACTTAAAAGTTAAAGTATATATAAAGTAGCGCTTAAGAAAGCATATTTAAAGGCTGTTGAGTACGTTTAGTTTCTATGTTAATATTTGAATATTATATATTATCACATAACGTAGTTTATCAGCGAGTCGACTATATTACCGAGTCGTCTATTTTTCTCTATATTCTACCCTATCTACTTTAACACGCGTTTTCTTAACTACTATAAATGGAAATTCAAACCTAAGAAGCTTAAATTATTTTAGCTATTAAAGCTATTTGTTTATCTAAAGGAATTAATTCTTAAAAGGCAGTAAAATTGTATAGGGTCTCTTAAATAACACTTTTAAATAGAATAGTCAACTGAACTTCTTATAACGAAATATAATCTAATTATTATAAATTAAGTATCTTAAAGAAAGAACTAATTATTTAAAATATACTTAATTTAAATTTAAGAGGATTTACTCTTTAATTAACTAGTATAGAAGATATAGTAAATAATATCTTTAAATCAAAGGGGGGAAAACGCGTTAGTAAACTCTAAGTATATTAATTTATATAATAACAACTAACTTTTAAAACGTGTTTTAATCGCGTTTATAACTTTTAAAGGGCCTTATACAAAGATTCTAAGCTAATTAGCGTATAGTTCTAATTAGTTGAAAATATGAGAGCAAAATACGGGATTTTAGACTACAACTTTTATAACTTCGACAAAACCGGCTTTATAATAGGTATTATTTGCGCTATAATAGTTGTTACTTATATAGATTAACGTAGTAAAGGTAAAGTAGTTTAGCTAAGTAATCGGGAATAGGCAACAGCAATTGCTTATATTAATAGTAAGGGTTAAAGTATTCCTTTATTTCTAGTAGTTTAAGGTAAGAACTACCTTTTAAATTAGTATATAGACGGCGGCCTCTTACCCGACTAGGCTATTAAACTAACAAGTAATAGATGGACGAATAATAAGACGGGTTTAGAATAGCTAAAACACTTTAATAAACACACTACTACTTATATAAAAGGGCTATATCGAATACTAGTATTAGATGAGTATAAGAGTTACAAATCGGCTGAGTTTTAAGAGTACTATAAGACATATAACATTATTACTCTTAGACTACTACCTCATTTATCTTATCTAACCTAGCTACTCGATATTAGGTGTTTTAGTGTATTAAAGCAGGCGTACAGTCGGCAGATTAAAACGTTTATTAAAGCCTATATTAACTATATTACTAAAGTAGAGTTCTTTCTAGCCTTTACAGTAGTATACAAGGAATCTATAACAGTCTAAAACGCTTAGGCTAGATTCTAAGAAGCTAGCCTAGTGCCTTTTGACCCGTAAGCAGTGCTTTCAAAGCTTAACGTAAGGTTACGGACTCTAACTCCCTCTAGACCCTCTACTACCACTTCTAACCCTTAGGTCTCTTAGACCTCTTCTAACCCAACTGAGGCCCTTTTACAATCAACTCTCGTTCGAAATCAGATTGCTTGTTATTAGGGGAGCTTACTAACCCTACTCTTTAAAACAGTTACGACATTAGTAAAGGGTATAGAGCAAATGGCCTATAAGATAACGCTTCTATCTACTAAGGTACATACTTTTCGAGCAGCGAATAAAGCCTTAAGCAAACGTTGTAGGGCTAAAAAGACTCGTGTCCGTTAAGGGGGGGCACTTACAATAGAGGATATATAAGACATTTTAGCTTAGAAGGATGTGAATAAACAAGTATAACACGACTTATGTGTGGAAAGGGGTAATCGGAAGGAGGGGCAATCGTTTTCGCGACGTTATAGCACTTGTAGAAAAGCAGGTCACAACGTGTAAACTTGTTAAGTAGATATTAATATATCTAGTTTTTTAGATTCTTCTAAGCTATAGTTAATTTAATATGTTATAGTTAATTTATTAATATTTGAAGTTTAGTGCTAAGGAAAAATGGACGACTCGGTGATATAGTCGACTCGCTAATAAACCACGTTATATAAATGATTTAATATACTACCCTAAGACTCTAATATTCTTGTATAGAACGTAAGTAAGCATTTATCTCTCCTGAAGTAAAGTTTCCCGTTCGATAAATACCAAACCCAACAAATTAAATCTTACTGCACATTTTCTAAAGCGAGAAAAGTCCTCTTATAGCTAAACATGTTTTACGCAGCACTGAAACCTTGTTGTTGTTAATAATAGAGGAGCTTATATATTTCTACTCCAATTAGCGCCTGAACAATACTATATATCCCTCTACTCACATTCTTGCTGACACTGAAAAAAAAAAGGTTGCTATGCGATCTAGGCCGGATACATGCGGCTCGGGATTGATTGATTGATCCGAATATGCGACTTCATTCCCGACACGCGGCCCGAACACCCACCTCGCCGTATACATTTCTAGAGCTTCGAGTATACTCCCCCGTTCCACGAGCTCGCACTTTTGAAACTTGACTATAAAGACCAGCTTCGACTTTGAAGACTTGAGGCGAAACGCAAAATTATGTTAAAGAAGCACTCGTTCTAATAAAGCGAAGCACGGAATCTTAATTTCGTCTGGATGACTCCTTTTTTGATCTCATTTCATATTGTAGCTAATCCCTCGCTCTGTAATAAGTTGTCACGTTGAAAAAAAGGAAATGGTCCATAGGAGAGGTTAGAAATAGACGAAGGAGGTATCAATTAGCGAGGGTCGCAAAAAAGAATGTAGCCAAGTAGAGTGTTAAAAAAAAACTTAGGAAGATTGAACCAAGAAGCAAAACTTCCTGCGCAGCCACGTTATTGTAGGTGCGCATTCTTAAAACCCCGCTAGGGTTTGTATGGTTGTGGCGTGCCAGGGTGACTGGAATCTAGCGCCCAGTGTCTTTCTTCCTCGGTCCATATGCCCGCTCTACGCCCTTGTTGGATTTTTTTGTGTGTTTTTGTATGTATGTTTTTTTTGGCACCCTCAATTATCGTACCTTGGGTCCTATGCTAGAGGGTATTCTTGGGTTGTTAGTATTCTCATTTCGAATTGGGGATTTGCTTACTTTTACCGCTCGGCCATAGTGCCTAGTGTTTGTTGGGGCTAGCTTCGACTCTTATTTCGTGTTATAAGGACAGTAGGTGCGGCGATGTAGTCATAGCGAGCGAAATTTATAATTTTCACGACGGCGCGTGTAACTCAAGGCACTTTTATATTATAAAACCACGAAATACTTTACACACAAACCAACCATTTCCATTTCGTTATCAATGCTAAACCACAGCTAACGACCTTGTTGCTGTTGGAGCTTCATAAAGGATTTTAGAAACCTTCGTTTAATTTTGGCATCGAGGCATACAATGCTTAAGAATACCGAGTCCTTTCAATACAATGCTCGGAAGCTACAAGAATCCATTCGCCATATCTAGCCTATCCCTCTCTTGTAAGTCTTTACAGTCACAAGGGACGTGAATAAACTGAGACGGGGATAAAGCGAGACATGTATAAAATTGGATTGGACGATACTTTGAGCGACGTGACGACGATGAGAAACTTAGCTGAGCTTTTCAACGTAGGAGAGAAAAGAGGGACGAAGGGACATCTTCATTAATGTAATTAAGGATCTGCCATAATAAACACGCCCTTCGTCTTTAACTTGGAATCTAAACATGTTTTTTTTTCGCTTTTCTTATTCATTTCATGGTTTTACAGGGTATCTACACTCATCAATGAAGCGCCGAAATGCTATCCATCCCCCCTTCATTCCGTCATTTAATAAAATGGCCATTCATCTACCCACCAACGCCATCCATCCACCCATTTGTTCAAAGTGGTTTCTATTCTTACATGATACAAAGTACCCTACCCCAAACAAATACTGGTGTAGAAAAAAAAACATTCCAATCTAAGATCATCGGCGACGTGCATCATCCTGCCTCCGCTGCTCCTCCACTCTTCTTTGATGCTCTTGCTGATGGTAAACTTCCAAATCCTGGTATCGGCGATCACGTTCGAAGGCAGTTTCGTAGCGCTCCGGAGCCGGCTGTTGCTGCTGCTGTTGATATTGTTGCATAGGATGGGGGGAATAGCCTTGCTGTGACGGTGCAGGAGCAGTGCTTGCGGGCATTTGGTAGCGGCCATCAAAGCTGTTCTGTCTTGATCGATGGACAGAATGATGGGGAGAATATTGGGATGACGGCGAGGCAACATGCGGTGTGCTTTGACCGAAGGCATATTGACGGTGACTTGAAGGTTGCTGTTGTGGTGGCGGGTTGTGATACGGTCCCAATTGAGGCGACCCAGCACCAACATTTTGTGGCTGCATGAGATATGGTGGTTGAGATCGTTGATAATAATCACGATCAGCTGATGGAGTCATTTCCATGGGCGACCCAACTTGCTGCCTTGGACCTTGGGATTGTGGTGGTGGGGTTGCAGAATATGGAGAGTCTTTTAATCGCGGCTGCGGAGGTGCCGAGGCACGAGCATAGCCTGTTGCAATCCCATGCATATCGCCAAGGGAAGGCTCACGTCGAATTGCGGCAGGCTGAGGAGGTAAAGGTTGGCGCGGAGGAGGTTGGGCATACATTTGTTGTTGTTGTTGTTGTTGTTGTTGTTGCTGCTGCTGTTGCATTGGAGGTTGACCGTAGCTCCGGCTTTGACTTTGACTATCAAAGCTCGTTGGGGTGTAGCTGCGAGGGTTTCCAATTGAAGGCGTGTGCTGATGCATGATAAGCTGAGGAGGCTGTTGGCCATAGTGTTGTGAGGTAGGAACTTGTGATTGCGAAGCTTGCTGAGAGGCCATCTGCTGTGCCATCTGTTGTGATGGAATTTGAGGAGCGTAACGAGGAGGTTGTAGCGGGTGTTGTGGCGGCGGAGTGCGGGACTGCTGCAATGCAGAATTCGACACATCGCTTACACGTTTCATAGGCATAGGCTCAGGGGGATCATCGTTGAGTAATGACATGATGCTCGACGTCTTGCGTACTTCTGGTGGCCGGATGGCAGCAACAGGCGCAGGTTTCGGGGGCGCCTGTTGCGGAATTTGTTGCCCAACTTGTGGTGGAGGAGGTTGTGACGGTTGCGGGTGCGTAGGCTGCTGCTGGATAGAGGCCGAGTAGGGCTCATTGCTAGCAGGAGGGGCAGTCATGGGGGCCCTAATAGCTGGCGATGGGGTGGATTTGACCTCACGATTGCCCACAATATTCTCCCCCATGAAACTACGGATTGGCGGTGGCACACGGGGCTGAAATTGTTGTGCAGGCGGAGCTGTACGCCGTGTGTCGATGGGAGGAGGCTGAGGCTTAGGGGGCTCTGATCTCGATTGCATACTGCCAAGGAGCATTGCATTTGGGTACTGCTCATATTGGTGTAGGGTGGGAGTGTCATCTTCCCTTTTCATCAGAAGGCGCTCTCTTTGCATAGCCTGCTGCTGTTGCTGTTGCTGCTGTTGTTGCTGCTCTTGATGCTGAATTTGTACTTCCGCCATCTTCTGTTGCTGTTGGATACGAAGAGCAGATTGCTTCTCGAGTTGGGCTTCTTGAGCTGCCATCAACGACCGTTGCGAGGCTGTTGGATCGGCTTGTACGATAGGTCGTGGCGATTCAGTGTTAAAGAATCCTCTCGGTGGACCACGGGGAGCCCGCATTTGTTGTCCTTGCTGAGGAGCTGCCTGCTGGATCGGCTGAGGAGATAAATGATTATTCAGGACTGAGGCAGGAGTCGAAGGTTGAATCTGGGGAACAGGTCCAGCCTGAGCCAGTGCAGGGAAACGGGAAATCAAGCTGGACTGGGACGGAGAAGCCTGTGGTAATGGTGGGGTGTGAGTGGCGGGTAGCAGATCTTCAATTCGATCGGTGTTGGACATAGATCTTGGGGTAATCCCCGGCGTGGTTGGTGTCAAATCATAGCGTCTCTTTGGAATAACGGTGGGTTGTGGTAGGGGGCCAGTCGATTCTCCTCTCTCCCGCTTTTCATCCGCTTCTTTCGCAATCTCTTCCCAAAGCTTATTACTTTGTATTGTGCGTGTGTAGTAATTCTTGACCTGCGTCTGGACGTTAGCGACACGACGACTCTTGTTGGTGTCAGACGGTATAGTAAGCCATTGTTGAAAGACGGTTGGATATACCATAATGTGGGTTTTAGAGGTCATGTGTTTAGCAATTCCATGCCAATCTGTACCAAAATGCCTCAGCAATGCAGGGAAACTTTCCTGCTCCGGTACGCTCCAATAGCTGGAGGTTTGTTGATTACTGCGCCGATCTTGGTGTACATCAGAGACCGCTGGTGGGGCAGAGCCAACATGGTCTTGGGCCGCGAACGGCACAGGTGTTGTGTCGACGCTCTTTGCTGTAGGTGGATTAGGTCTCTCAGTTGAAATGTATTGGGGTGCGAAAGGAGGGTGAGATTGGCTACCCCCAGTGCCGTCGAATTGCGGGGGTAGCCCAGAAGGGCGTAAAATTCCATCTTGAGGGGAATTCTTCCATTCAGTAGGCGCTATTATATTTGGACTGGAGTCGACACTCGTAAAAGCAGCCACGACCGGTACTGGGGCAGCAGCGAGAAGTTGACTGTTCTTCGATTGCTTCGTAGACTTCTCACGTGTGGATTTCGCCTTCTTCCTCGGTGGATGATCCTTTTCGTGATGGGAGTCGCCTTTAGGAGTAGCGGCACTCTTGCGCCCTGGAGTAGGAGCGGGAGTCGCTGGCTCGCTTTCGCTTTGCGGATTTTCGAAAGAAAAGACGGGTGCAGCCGCCCTCCTCGGACGTCTTCTCTCGCCATTCTCACCCTCGGGTGTCTCCTCCTCATCGCGAGTAGTAGATGTCTCAGCAATCGAAGAAATCGGTTGCTTTTTGACCTTCGGGTGTCTACCTTTCTTCTTTCGTGGCTGTTTCTTAAGCTTCTCCTTGAGTTTGGAGGGGTGCTTTACCAGATAGTAGTGCTGAATGCATGCCTTATAATCACGCCTTGGGAGGTTTTCGGCAATCTTGCCCCATTGCTTCGGGAATTCCATATATGCCTTCTCAAAGAGCTGCTCCTCCTCCTCCGTAAAATTGTCGACGGGTTCGCCATATTGAAGGGCGGCGAAAGACCTTTCGAATGCAATCAAATGGGTATTGTCGATAAATTTCTTCTCGTCCCATTCGCTGATATTCCAAATCATGTCAGGGATAGTAGCCTCCTTCGCATTAGCAGTTTGAGCCCTGACTAAACGCTCATCCTGTTCTTTGCTTGCTTTTGCTTCTTGGGCAGACTCTTCCAGGACCCTCAAAATATCATGATCGGTGGCCCATCGACTTCCCGTACGACGTGATCCTTCATGCCGGCCGCCGTGACTGTGCGATGCTGCTGCTTTCTGAGCGGCAGCTTCCGCAGCAGCTTCCACTCTTGCTGCAGTAAATTTTTCTCTACTCCGAACAGCAACAGGATCGTCCGAAAAGTCTGTCCACCGTCGATATTCATAATATCTCTGCTTCCATAACCGACGTGCCTCTTCGATTACCCGCGTTCTGCAGGTTTCAGTCTCCAATAACTTTCGTCGAATCGCAGCATCAACCAAAGGATTTGCTGCCAAACTCTTGAGAAAAACGTTATCCTGGTTCCATGGCGTTGCATCAAACTTTGGCAGGCTTGAAATATCTGGTGTTTTCATTTGTCTCCGAACGGCCTCTAAAGCTCCCATGTTTTCTGCTTCGCCGTCTTCATCTTCATCATCATCAAATACATCCAAGGGCGGCTTATTGGCGGCACCATTAGTAATTGGCTGGGCTTGGGTGAAATCTAAGGAATTGGTCGTTGGAGTCTCAAGCTCTATCTTCTTCTCGGGTACTTCTTTGTTCCCAGTAGGGCCAGGGATCACTACCGGCAAATGAGGCGTTGAAGCTGAATTATCTGCCACTTCCGTACTAGGATGTATTGTCTCAGTAGAAGGCAAAACCTCTTCGGTATGCGAAACTGCGGGGGCAGCGTCAATATCTTTTGCAAGAGACTTGGAGGGGTTCACAGGTTTGACAGGTGTTGTAGACTTTGGAGTTGATGACTTTGTAACTGGTGCAATTGGTGAGTTTGGGCGGCTCTTTACCTTCTCCTTGGGTATCTCCTTGGGCTGTGGGGGTAAATCAATTGCAATGCTTTCAGGAGCAGGAGCTGGTTCCTTCTTAATCTCAGGCGGGATGCAAGGATCAACGGAATTTTTCTTGGTATAGTCAATGATCTCGTCGATGTTACACGAAATGAATGGCTGCAAGAAAACTGCGAATGGTTCAGGCCGTATCATGAGTGGCTCCTCTTTCTCTGCTTCTGCAATCTTATCTTTCACTTTTGCAATCTCAATGTCGAAATAGTTGTCGTCAAGGTCGTTATCAGAGTCCGAATCTGATGCGTTATCGGTCAGGTCACGTAGTGTGGAAACAGATGCCTTGGGCAGACGTCTGACGAGTATCGGCTTGCGCTTGAGAGCGGGTTGAGGCGGGGGAGGAGGTTTTGGTTGGGTAGCAGCTGGTTCAGGTACCTTCGAAGAGGGCGTAAATTTGAAAAGGTCGTCATTTTCCTTGCGGCCATCCTTCGTCTCAACTCTATCCGATTGAAGACTATGTCCTTGAATAGAGGCTGGTGAAGCACCTTTAGTTGGTGAAACAAAATTGGTTTGTTGTTGGATGGGTGAATCTCTAGATTGAATACGCTTAATTTGGAGCGAGGAGGCATTGTGCCCAGCCAATCCACGCCCTGTGAGTCTTTCAGAGCGTGGCGCAGTTGGGATAGGCACTCCTGTTAACGGGCCCGTTGCTGACGGGTTGAGAGCAGAAGCACCCAAAGATGAATTAGCTGACCCAAATGCAGGGACTTGTGGAGGGGGTGTTGCTGAGGGTTGAGCCCGGCGACTCCAATTGTTTGGGTCTGGCGAGCGACTCCGGCGTGGATATTCATCGTAATATCCTCTTCCCCGTCCCCGTCCTGCTGGACCTCTCGGCCTGCTGTACCCTCGCCCAAACGGTGGCAACAAATCCGAAGCAGGAGAGCCCCCTGATAGAGGTCCGTCTCTTGAACCTCGTCGAGCACGATCAATCTCTAGATTGGGGGGGCCGTCTCTCGACTCTCGTGGGGTGTATGTTGGCGACCGTGGCCTGGATGGTGGAGGTGATGCTCTTCGGCTGTTGTAACTGTCTCGTCCCCATGGTTCTCGTCCGCCGCGACCACCCCGCTCCTCTCGAAAATTTCGCGGTGGAGGCCTGTCTTCTCGTCGATCCCGGTAATCTCGTTCATCGCGACTCCTATCTCGAGGGTCCTCCCGCCAGCTTCCTCCTCGGCCTCTACCCCGTCCTCGGTCACTCCTATTATAATCTCCTCGATACCCTACTTCACCTCTAAAATCAGAACTGTAACTCGAAGCACGCGGGCCCGTCGGAACGTCCCCCAAACCTTTCGGACCTTTTGGTGGCTCTCGTGGTTCTCGCGAGAATTCTCGGGAGGAGTCGCGAGATACGGGCTCTCGATATGCGTCCCTGTTTGATGCGAAGGCGCCGTGGTTCCTCGCATCCGAAATCGACCTGCGCGCCTCGCCCCCTCGTGCTCCCCCATCTCTGAAATCGTCTCTCTGACCATTATAACGTCCTGGTGATTGCTCTCGCGGAGAGCGACGAGACTCACCCGAGTCATACGATGGTTGGTACCTAGACCTGCAGTGGAGGTAAGTTTTGTACCGAAAATACGGAGGCATTCATGTGGGAAGATGTCTTGCATACATTCATCTTTATGGGCAATGGCCCCCGAGCATTTATAGGAAGACTCCGCGGCTAGATATGACGATGCGAGGCCCTAGTAGAGAGCGCTGATGTGCGTTTAGCACAGGTCTAGAACGGAGGATGCCTCAATAGCGGAGAAGTAGTGAGGCGGCAGCCCCAGCCTGTTCCAAAACTCAAAAAGGGGATGAGTGAGTCCGTGAGAAGAGCGTGGTTTAAGGAGCGTCGTAGAGCGAGTAGCAGTGAGGGGATCGGGCGATTCAAGAGGGAGTCTTGCGAAGAAAAGAGGTCGGAAGCGTCTCTTTGAACGTGGTTGTTGACCCTCTCGACTTAGATTTCCACATCTTGAATGGTCCGCGCCTAGAGCTTGTGCCTCAGGCCGCAGCCACCCAGCACTAACCCGAACACGGCTAGAGGCGTACTGGCGAGCCCCTGTTCACGCATGGGCCGCTTACTCGGCTAAGCACAGAATTTCTGCAACATCATCCCTTCATCGTATGTTGGACCAGGGCAAAATTCTCTGCTGTGAAAACATCGCCAAAATTATCGAGATCAACTTGATATATGGACTTTGAGACACAGGTTCTATCGAGATCGCTCGCGTATTCTGCTTCTTCGCATTAGTTAAAGACATTCAAAAGTACCTTTCTAGGCTGGATCCACCAAGTCATTCCCTTGAACAGAATTTACCTATTGCAAATATCACCTAGTGACTACTAGCTGCAAACACACATCTTTCAGGAAATCCATACACCTCTTGTATAGGAGCAATACCTTATCAGGACCAATCCAGGTCTTCAAGTGGTCCCAATTTTGAGAACACGCGCCGAATGAGAATACGCCCGCATTGAGAAGGTCCCCTCCTACTTAGATACTGACTCCCCCTCCTTTCGTTCTGTCATTGTACCTACAACACCACACGTCAGCTCCCCTTCATCCACTCTCCTCCAAACT
Source organism: Ascocoryne sarcoides NRRL 50072 (assembly GCA_000328965.1). Taxonomy (NCBI): domain Eukaryota; kingdom Fungi; phylum Ascomycota; class Leotiomycetes; order Helotiales; family Gelatinodiscaceae; genus Ascocoryne; species Ascocoryne sarcoides. The sequence continues at coordinate 2,276,267 of KB205947.1, read as the reverse complement.
TATAGGTTTCAAGCCTGAGAGAAGTATCCTCCTGAAACCATCTCTTTGCTCTCCTCACATCCTCCTTCAGCATGACTTCAGACAATGACATTCCAGCCTCCGTGGCGGATGCTGTTCTCGTGCCTTCGAACGAAATGCCGGTAGGCGCCCAAGAGGTCGAAGAGCTTGATTTCAACAAGTTCGCCGGCCGAGCAATTACCGTCGATGATTTGATGTCCGGCATGAACCATATGGGGTTCCAAGCCAGCTCCGTAGGAGAGGCCGTCCGGATTATCAACGATATGGTAAGCGCCCTCCCATATTCGACATATTCATTCCCCTTTCCCCATCATTTTCTCTCCTCCTATTCCTCCAAAACCCCAATACCCAGCTATCTCTACCTCCCCCACTAACACCCCGCCCAGCGATCCTGGCGCGATCCGGAAACCGATGCAAAGACCACCATCTTCCTCGGCTACACCAGCAACCTCATCTCCTCGGGCCTCCGCGGCACCCTGCGCTACCTCGCCCAGCACTCCCACATCTCCGCCATCGTCACCACCGCCGGCGGCATCGAGGAAGACTTCATCAAATGCCTGGGCCCCACCTTCCTCGGCCAGTTCGCCACGTCGGGCGCCGCCCTGCGCGCAAAGGGCCTGAACCGCATCGGCAACCTCATCGTCCCGAATAACAACTACTGCCTCTTCGAGGACTGGATCATGCCCATCTTCGCCACCATGCTCGAGGAGCAGGAGGCCTCCAAGAACACCGAGGAGCCCATCAACTGGACCCCCAGCAAGGTCATCCACCGTCTGGGCAAGGAGATCAACGACGAGCGGAGCGTCTACTACTGGTGCTACAAGAACAACATCCCCGTCTTCTGCCCCGCCCTCACAGACGGGAGTATAGGTGATATGCTCTACTTCCACACGTACAAGGCCTCCCCGCTCCATCTGAAGATCGACATCGTAGAAGACATCCGTAAGATCAACTCTATGTCCGTCCATGCCATCCGGGCAGGCATGATCATCCTCGGAGGTGGGATTATCAAACATCATATTGCGAATGCGTGCCTGATGCGAAATGGAGCCGATAGTGCCGTATACATCAACACGGCGCAGGAATTCGATGGAAGTGATGCCGGAGCTCGACCAGACGAGGCAGTGAGTTGGGGAAAGATTAAGCCTGGAGCGGATAGCGTCAAGGTGAGATTTTTCAATGGCTTTTTTCATCATGTATCCCCCAAGCCGGGGGCTTCAAAAAACATTTTGCATTTGCATTTGCATTTGCATTTAACTAACTAACCATCCTACAGGTCTATTGCGAAGTAACAACCGTCTTTCCCATGATCGTGGCATCTACCTTTGCCAAAGATGCCTGCCAACCACCCAAGCCCGAGGAAAAGCCCCAGGGAAAAGCATCAGAGGCCAAACCATAATAATGCTAAAGCCAAGGAGAAACCCCGCCTAAAGCAAGAAGAGCGGGAAGAATAAAAGAAATATTCAAGTAAAACCTCAAAGAAGAAACTTTTCCACCGTAACACGCATGCTCCTCGCCCTCCATGAACAACCTGAAAAATTGACTGTGATGCCAGGTGACTGTGATGCCCGCTCCAAATAAAACATGCCCATCTGCCCAATTCCCGCAAGCCATGCTCGATGCAACCAAGAAAACGACAAAGAAACCCAATCCTCCCTCCCCCGAATACTTTTCAAAACTCCAACCACAGAACCCGCAAGACGCCTCAAGATCGTCAAACTCGCCAGCCCTGACCCCAAATCCCAAGCATGCCGATGGATATCCGTTAAAACAACCTCCTCCACTAACACCACCGAGACTATGAAGTCCCGAACCCAAGTACTGTACAACCTATGGTTAACGCCACCCTACCCTCCCCTAGCCCATCCTCTCACGCACCCTTTGTCTGAGCTTCCTCTTCCCTCTCCCTCCTCCTCCTCCTCTCCTCTTCAATCTCCCTTCGTACCTTCAACCTCTCCTCATGCCTGCTCCGCTTCCCCTCCTCATCCTCCCTTGCCTCCACCGCATCGGCCTTAATCTTATCCGGGTCCCACCTCCTCTCCATCATCGCATCATAAGTCTCCTTCTGTCCATCCTTGATATAATCATCTACCAGCACTCTCTCGATCTCCTGCTGCGTCTTGAAGTTCGAGTACAATTCCTGCATCTCCCTCTTGGTGGGAGCCACCCTCCTCGTCGATGACGACTCAGCCTCCTGGGACAAGGTCGAGGATAGCTTCAAGTCCTCAGATGGGTTATCCTCTACCTCGGCCTCTTTCTCGATAGAAACGAGAGCGGCCCGTCTCTGATGTTTGAAGTCTTCTTTCTCGAGGTGCTTCGCGATGGTCCTCTGGCGTTGGGATTCCGGTTCGCCGTTCCAGCCGCGTTGGGAACCTACATGCATAAATTAGTCTGCATGTCCCAGACAGAACGAGATCCATCGAGTATTCGAGTCGAAAATACTCGTCATGTATTTATGAGCTATGTCACGGATCGATGGCGGCGCAACCCTACCCATGACGCTATTCCCGAAAGGCGTTCTTGGACAAAGAATCGGGAGCACCCAAAACGGCGAGACCACAAAACATACCTGGGAAATCCCTCAAACCCATGAATTGTTCTTCCTCGTCTCTCTTTCGCTTTTCTGCCCTTGCCTCGTCCAATAATTTCTCGCGTTCCGTCTTCGGGGTTCGCGATTCGTCTACAGATAGGTTAGTAGGCTAGTGGGATGCAAGGGCAGCTACCAAATATGCATTACCAGACATTCGACCTATATTCAGCTTTTGTTTTGTATACGAGCGTTTTGCTTTTGAAGATGTGGTGGGATCCGTATTATTCGATTCTTCCTGTTTGGCAAAACTGACAGATACTTCAGGTTCTACGAATAGGTTGTCAGTGTTGATATTTTTGAAACGCGCGTTAGGAAACTGACCATGACCAGGTTTTTGCAGAAAGGTAATGACTTTGGCGATGGTGTTATCGTGACTCGGGCTAGGAAACCGATAGCGTTTAGTCTTTTGGGTGGTGAGGAGGGACTCGTTGAAGTGACTGTTTAGACCGCTCTGGGATGTGTCATCCTCTTCCACAGCTGCGTGAGTAGCGGCGGTGTTGTTGGCGTTTTCAAAATATGAGGTGGAATAGATACTACTTATGGGAGTTTCATCAGATAACACGGCTAGTTGAAGGGCGGTAGTCTCTTTTCTGTCCGAATCTTCAACTTCCATACCAGCTCCCTCGACTGCCTTGTCAGAATGCACAGGAGCACAGCCGAATTCGGGACTTGGAGATATGATAGTCATTTTGTTGTTGAGCTCTTCGGTAGGAGGGGTAGGGAATCGAGCTTCTCCGGCGGTGCTGTTAAAAGGTAGTAATTTGCGAGGTCGACCGCGCTTTTTTGGTTTTTGAGAGGTCATAGTTTCGTCGTTTTTGAGAGGTGCCTTGGAAGGTCTACCGCGTATTTGTTTTGGTAGTGTGCTTGTTTCTCTGCTATTGAAATTTCCTTTAGCTTTCTCTTGTTTGGGGTTATTTTGCCCGGTTCCTCGAAACTCTGAACTACGAGAGTTAGAATAGCGATTTGGAGGGTATAGTGGCCTTTGAAGGTGCGCGTAACTATGATCTGATGGATTGCTATATCTAGATGGAGGTATAGTTTGAGGACCTCTAATGGGTACTTCATTAGGCTGCTCTGGTCTAGTAAAGCCGCCGTGTTGCATTGCATACGGCACCTGGTATTGTTTGCTAGACATCTCGTATGGATTTGACGTTGTATGCATTGTTTGGTGTCCTCCAGTATACCCTCCATTCACATATGGATTTGACGTCGTATGCATTGCTTGGTGTCCTCCATTATATCCTCCATTCGCATATGGATTTGTATACATTGTTTGAGGTCTTTCAGCCGGGTTTTGACTTGCCATTGCCATTGCATACGTTGTCGGGGGAGGTGCACCAGATACCATGTTCGGTCTTGAACTTGCTGCCTCCGGAACCTGCGTTAGTGGATGCCCTCTAGGAGGGACTACATTTCCATGCAGCATTTGATAAGTTATCTGGCCTGGCCCGATGAATGTTCCATTTATTATTGGCGCTCCAGAGTATAATAATGTCTGTGGTGCTCCAGTAGGTCGTCCTTCATTTGCCGGTCTTGGTGTCCAATCTGCTCTAACAACGTTCGTGCCATCGGGTAGTTGCATTATGTTGTTGGGGTTGGCGTATGCGTCTGTTCGGTTGTCGTCAAAGAGATATGATGGTGGGCCATTATATGTTACTGCTTTGCTGTATTTAGAGATCTTCCTTGTAGACTCTGTGGCTGATTCTGCTTTCTTCTTGTCGGACATTTTCTGTGGCGCTATTGGGGATGTCAGCTTATCGATGTATGAAAGCGAGGAATGAATATCGAAACTATTACCGGTAAAAGCTTCTAATTATGCGTTTGAAAGTCCAGGTCTCTAGCGAAAGTCATGGACTCTATGATTCAGTTTCGGACTCAGTCTTGTCATCGCTCTTGTTTTCGTCTTTAATGGTATTGTTTTTGAGCAATATCCCTCTCGATCGAACAGGAGTTTTATCTGAAAAGGACTTTATTTCATTTTTTGTTAGAGGGGTTGGGGAAGGTATGACTGCTGCAGCTTTGGCTGGGACGGCCTTGGGAATATCAAATTTGACCCGCTTTCGAGTGCTTGGTCGTTTTCGGGCAGGTGCAACTACCTCTTCAACCCTTTGGACTTGCTTCCTTTTTCGATTGGATCGTCGTAGCCCTGAAGCCTCGGGTGGGTTCTCTGTACTCCTGGTGCCGTTTGGCGAACGTCTTCCTGTTGAAGGGAGAGTAACAGTTGACGAGGAAAGGGCTTTGTCGACCTCACTCATGCTCAAAAGTATACGAGCAGCCTCCTCAATTTCAAGTCTCGCTTCTTGCATGTTTTTATCCATGCTATCGACTACCGGTACTTCTCTCTCTTTTCCCTTTGGTCCTCCATGTTGCATTGTTAGGGCATGCAAAGCTCTGCGGTTTGCAAATTTGATTTTGACAATTAATGTCGCAATAGATCCACGTGTGTCTTCCTCTTCCTGCTGGGAAAGATGACCCTCCTTGGCAGAGGTTGCAGTGTTGGCCAAAGGGACTAGGGATGGCGGGCTTGATCTTTGGCTAGAACCTAAGAGGTCTCCGCCTCCCATAAGGCTAGATACTTGCAGAGACGGCAGCGACCGACTAGTACTTCGAGTATCTTCACCTTGCATGCCGGTAAACGTCTCTAAATTCGACGAAGTCATTGGGAGGACGACAGGAGACTGGGACTCGGCAGGAGGCGACGAGGAGGCCAAAGGCGTGGTTGGAAGACCAACCGGATTGGAAGCCAGAGGGGATAGCTCTGGAGACACGTAGGTGCTTCTTAAAGAAGGAGCATATGGATTGGGATAACCGATAAACAAGGGACGCTCTGGAGACGTTGCGCTTGCCATCATTAGGTTTGACTGTTGGGGATGCCGCTTAAAAGTATCTAATATACTGTAATGGTAAGGAGGAGGCGGTGATATTGTTATTACGTCAGAGGTTTTGATAGACCTGGAGTCAACTACGCTGTAGTACTGTGCCCATGATTAGTAAAATGCTAAGCAGTTGAAGCAGCGCGATTTTCACTTACAATATAGTTGAGAGTACTGTGACAGCAATGGCCTGTTATTCTTCTATTAGCAGAAAATAGTTTCAAGCTGTAATAGCTGTCCTAAAGTCTTGATTGTCTCAGAAAGCGGAGCGTTGGAGTGAGGTGATGGTTATTATGGCTTGAACTGTAAGATTGCTGTGACAATAAATTTAAGGCGTCAAAGTTTGTGTGTGATTGCTTGGATTTGAAGTGTGATCTGACCGTGAGGGTGTTCTCTTGAGGGGTTTAAATATTTTGCCAGTATGGGAAGAATTTTGCTTTGTTAGGCAGAAATTCAGCGGCCTTAGAGCTAGTTCTCATTTAATTTCCTAGGCCAGCGAACACTCGAACGGATTCTTATCTGCATGATGCCTTAGGAAATACTAAACGTTAGGTGTGGGTCAAATCCATGGTAGCTCAAGTCCGTCGCTGTTAGCGCCCAGGCAGGCGGGCTCGCAGTCTTCAGATTTATCTGCCACTGCCGAAACGGGTTCCATTAGCTCCATCATATATGCCAGTTATACCTCAATGAGCCTAATAATCTAGGAACGTTATTCTTGCCCCGAGCTACCGGTACAGTACCTCAGTCGGAACTTCTTAGTCCGTACTGCCTATAATGAAAATGTATCTAAAGGGTATAACCCCTTTAGTATCAGCATTCGTTTTCATTTATTTACTCGCTGATTATCTAATTATTCTCGTCGTGAAACTGAATCCTTCGTCCTCATCAAATTTCACCTTGGGATCTATGAATTAAGTATTACCTAGTTGAACGTGTTCTGGACAAAATCGACCGAGTTCAGAACTATGACAGCCTTCAAAATTGTAAAAGCGTGATTGGGTATTACCTGGGAACGGCTACACTAAACTTACCGGACATTGAAGGTGGTGTTTAGTGTAGAAGCAACCAATCGCGCAAGCAACTCCACTTCTCGGGAACCAGCCATCATGTTATTATCGTCGAACTTTACATATTGTCCGCTTGGACATCAAACAAACGGTTTGAGGTTCAAGCGAGGAGCCATTCGGGTTTTCTTTTTTAGATTCCTTATCTTTGGATTTTCATATATTTCAGCCTTGGTTGGAGATTCCCCTTCTCGGGTATTTAGTGCCAAGACGTCATCAGAAGCCTTGGGGGAAAACCCCATTGTAAAAAAAACAGTCCAGATCCACTTAAGTGAAACCTTGATTCCGTTGCAGAAGCCGGTAGCGAAGGGTTCCGAACTTCTCAGGCACACCATGGCAACACTAGGAAGTAGTCACACTTGGACTGCGATGAATGAGAATTGATTCTCTACTTATGGGCTAGGGGGGCGATTGTGTTCAAGAGGTAGGATGTTAATGGGGATGTAAAAAAGTTCAAGATGTAATCGACCTCGTTGCTGGAAGGTGAAATTAGGGCCATAATAAAAAAGTGTTCATTGGTTAGCAATTCCTATTTTACCTAGCTTTGCTCTGGACCCGTCTCTTACTGAAAGAGATGCCTAAGCAGACTAAGCGAAAAAGCTAAGTCCAGCTATGAGTTTCTGCAATAGACCGCGCTCCTGGTCATTGCCACAAGGGAGTTTGGTAAAGTGGGCCCTAGCGTTGGGAAATCCAAAATTCTTTGATTTTTAGGTTATGTGGTAGTTTCCTTTGAGTTTCTGGCGCAGCTGTCGAGCTTTCCAAGAATATAATTTCAAGAAAAATACAAGAATTTGAGGCATTGGCCTTCGTCCAGGCACTTATACTTGCCCTTTTCAGCCACGGCATTCGCGGCTTGTAGTCAGAAATACTAACCATAGATGCCAAAAGATGGAACCCTACTGCCTGCACGCCCTCCAATATCCTAACTAGATATTGAATAGGTTTCATCGTTTAACAAATGTAGAAATGGAACTCGAGATTTGAAACATGTCTAGGGCGTAACATTTTCTAGATAAATTGTGTGTGGGCTTTTTATATTCATGATAAGTAACAGGTAGTGGTTAGTCATGGAAGTCAAAAAGTTTTAGAGCCTTTTGGTGCCTATGGAATCGAAGGGGGGGTGAAAGTAAGCCATGAATAAAACGATGCACTAATGGTATTAATTTAATAATTTAGATTAAATGGTTCACTTTCGGCCGTCTTGATAGCCTAGTATGAATTATTGTCAAGCGATAGTATGCGCGCGTAGTTCAATTTCAAGTAAACTATTGAAAGGAGTGCTTGAGCTTGTGAATGAATGTCGTCGGCTCAGCCAGTCAGAGATCGGAGAATATTGTGGCCTTGCGATTGAGGCTCGCATCGACCTCGAACCTCCAACCTCTATTTCGCCGTCGTCGAATTCAACGTCAGGGCATGAATCATATACAACGTTATAATTCATCGTGTCTGTTAGCTCGCACGCCTTTAGTTCACCAATATGTCATCTCTCTACAATCTCGAGCCTCAACCCACTGCATCTTGTATCTTCCACACCACCTCTGGCGACATCTCCCTCGAACTCTGGGCCCAGCAATGCCCGCTCACATGTCGGAATTTCCTGCAGCATTGTATAGATGGATATTACGACAACACGATCTTCCACCGTCTCGTCCCTGGGTTCATACTACAAGGAGGTGACCCAACGGGTACCGGGTCGGGCGGGGAATCGATATATGATGGGGGTGCATTTGGGGAGGAAGGGGGCGTATGGCCGATGGAGGAGAGGAAGGGGATGAATGCTGGGCAGAGGGGAGTGGGTTTCAAGGACGAATTCCATTCGAGGATTAAGTTTAATAGGAGAGGGCTGTTGGGGATGGCGAACGAGGGGAAGGATAGTAATGGGAGTCAGTTCTTTTTGACTTTGGGGGATACGGCCGAGCTGCAGGGGAAAAACACGTTGTTTGGCAGGGTAGAAGGGGAGACGATATATAATGTTGCGAGGATGGGAGAGATAGAGGTAGGGGAGGGTGAGAGGCCGGTTTATCCTGTGAAAATTACGGGGGTAGAGGTTTTAGTGAATCCCTTTAAGGATATGGTTAAGAGGGCACGGATAGCGCCTGTGGTACAGGAGAAGAAAGCAGTGGAGAAAAAGAAGAGGAGGAAGGCGGGGAAACAACTTTTGAGTTTTGGAGACGATGGTGATGGGGACGATTTTCAGCCTGTGATCAAAAAGGCGAAATTTGATACGAGGGTTGTGATGGATACCCAGGAGAGCGCCGAGTCCAAACCAAAGCAACCGAAAGAACCGAAGAAGAAGGTTGTGAAACCAGTGTCTATCGAGTCGTCTCTAGAACCAAAGCCGGCTTCACCAAATCCTCTACCAAACCGACCCGCCAAAACAGAGACTCGAGACATATCATCCTCGCCAGAGCCCATCCAAAAGTTTAAGTCAGGTCTTGATCGAATTAATGCCGAAACAGAAGCTCTCATATCCTCAATGAAACGAGATGTACAGACCGCCCCAGTCCCGGAAAAGAAGAAATCGGCTTTAGCGGCCATGATACCTGAAAACACTGTTCGTGGACGAAAACGCCATCCGGGAGAAAGTGCACCAGCTGATCAACGTGCACTTGATATTTTAAATGCATTCAAAGCGAAACTAGAGCAGGTCCCTCTAGAAAAGGAGGTTGCAAAAAGACGAGAGCAGACAGTCGATGAAACGTTGCACAAAGATGGCGTAGTGCCTGATGACGAAGAAGCCGCGCTTTGTGACCTACATTTCATAGCTAACTGCCAGTCTTGTAAAAAATGGGAAGCACAAGAAGAAGGAGAGGAAGAGGATGATGATATCAAAGGCGTTGGGTGGATGTCCCATGCGTTGAGTTTCAAAGAGGACAAGTTGGGGAAGGATTTGAGTTACAGGAGGAAGGCGGAGGACGAGATGGTGGTTATTGATCCGAGAGAGAAGGCTAGGACATTGAAAGAGGAGAAGAGGGCGCAGAGGGAGGCGAAGGCAGGGGGGAGTGGAAGGCAGTGGGATCAGGCCAAGAACGATAAACTGGCAAGACAGTCAGCGTTAGCTGGAAGGGGAGCAAAATGAGGGAATGATAAAGACTATTTCATCGACTTGATGGAAGAAGAATTCAACGAGGCATCAAATTGTTCAGATTACTAGGCAGTGAGAGCTTTGGTGATGAGTCAGTGATAGGCGTATGTATGCCTGTCAACACGTACCTTTTAGCATATCAACCTAGCTTCCATAACACCATAGATGAGGACGACTCATAGGCTCTAAGCTTGAGACTTCACTCCATTGAAGCAATTATGACACTGGTGGTCATCTTGCAACCAACTACAATGAGAAAAGCACCAAAGTATTATCGTCTATATGTCTCAACTGAGGTAATTCCATAATGAAACTCCTTTCTCGCCCTATAAACGATAAAGTAGGCCTTGTTATGATTGAAAATGTCTCTCCCTTTGGTAAATATAGCTTTCTAATATAATTTCCCATCAAAGAGCAAATAGACGAGAAGATAAAAAATCCCAACAAGATCTCACTTTCTTCCGTAGCCTCAAACACCCCACCCTACCTCAGCCTTGTCAAATAGGCGGTCTTGATTGGCTTGTTAAACGAAAACGTGGGGCTAAGTTCTTGATATCGCAAAATCGAGCCTTTCTACGTCAGTGTAGATGGATCATACAATCATCCGACATCCAAAGTTTGAATTGACAAGAGAACAGAATCCTCAACACGAATTTCTATGGCACAAACCTCTTTCGATCTTCTTAATGGACCTGGCCAATGCTGAAACCTATGTTTAAACTTGCCAGGGTCTCCGAAATCTACGAAGCGGCCACAATCAACAGGTTCCCCTACTACATCCCGAAGCATCCGCGTTGATCTATCAATCGCGATTTTGTGGAGCAGTTCTCATACCTTTGTTTATGACAAGAGGGCGTCAGTTAGAAGGTGCTCAAGCCATCTAGCATTGATTGCAGCCTTCTCTTTGATGCATTTGCTGCGCGTTACACCTTAAAAGCACCTACCGCTACCAGATTTCAATCCAGCGCCATCTGCTCCTCTCCGGTGCAAACGACAATCTCCGCTTACTAGAGCTAAGAGTGAGCAAACAGTCGGAAAGCAGCAGAGACGAGAGAATAAGATTCAGTCGAGGTTCGATCGTGGGAGAGTCTTAGACGGCCAGGAAGGCTGCAGCCAGCCTCGGCCCCCCGAAACAATTCACACTCGTCTGCAAGGCCGACAGCGACCACGATACCGACGAGTCTCGTTCTAAACCGTGACCTCTCGGTCGCATATCCCAACTGATGCCTCCAGCCAACCCCCGGAAACGACCAGCACCAGGAGCATCACCAGTCATGCAGACGCCACAAATACCACAGTCATATCCTGCATCTACCCAGATGCCAAATGATGGATTCCCATGGTCCCCGGAGAATACGGGCTATCCCGAGTCATCAACCTACCCCTCGAATATGTACAATGAAGCGCCTCTGTCGCAAGCTCCATACCAGCTGCCTGTTCAAGCATCTTCCACCCAGTTGGCGCGCCGGCCAGTGAGTCGGCAACTCGTTCAAACCGGACAACGACAATACGACAACTCGCAGAATCCTTGGGGGCAGTTCGGGGACGACTCGATACTCGACCCAGCAGAAAATGGTGGGGTGATGGAGGAGAACGATAATATTGAGCTTCTTGAGGCGAAAGCAGTTATAGCTAGAAAGGAAGCACAAGCGAAACGAAAACAAATCCCGCCGTTTGTCCAGAAACTAAGCAGGTAAGCGTCTAGTATCTTCCGAAGCCGTCCTTTTTCTCGAACTTTACTAACTTGGTGTTTTAGCTTCCTTGATGAATCGAAGAATACAGAACTCATACGATGGTCGGATCGCGGGGATTCGTTTGTTGTTTTGGACGAGGATGAGTTTGCTAAGACTTTGATACCCGAGTTGTTCAAACACAACAATTACGCATCCTTTGTACGGCAATTAAACATGTACGGTTTCCATAAGCGGGTTGGGTTATCGGACAATTCAATGAAGGCGAGCGAGCGGAAGAACAAGAGCCCCAGCGAATACTACAATCCATGTTTCAAGCGGGGCCATCCTAATTTGCTGTGGTTGATTAACAAGCCCAAAGGTCAAGGCAAGAAAGGCTCGGATAAAAAGAGGGTCAAGGATGAGCAACAACAAGATGGGGATAGCGATGATGACGGCAGAGATGTAGAAGAGGTCTATGGCAATAATGTGCAGACTACTCGGGCCATTTCTGCAGCTCCTGAAGCTGGGCCATTGCAACGACAGACTTTGGTCTCGATCCAAAATCAAGTTGCGGAGATGGAAGCAAGGCAAGGGCAAATGCTTAATGCGATACAACGATTACGGAAGGACCACAATCAACTCTACCAACAATCTGTAGCTTTCCAGAATCTACACGACAGGCATGAAAACTCGATCAACGCCATCTTAACTTTCCTCGCTACAGTCTACAACAGGAGTGTGGATGGGCAAGGGGGAATCCCTCAGAATATTGCACAGATGTTTGCTAATGGTATGCCACATCCTGAGCAACAGAATCAAGGCAGCGTTGTGGATATTGGAGATATTTCAGATGTGGCGAGCCAGCCACAACCTCACCCTGGGAGCATGAGTCCCCACCGGAGACAACAACGTTTACTCATGCCCCCTCCAAATTCTGCACGTGGCTCAACGAGTTCTCCAGCTTCAGTCTCGGCCTCTACACCTCAAGATCTTTACATGAACAATGTCAAAGCTGGCAACCAGCCCGGCTCTATCGAGGAACTTTTCGAATCCTCCCCCTCTGACTCCACTCATCCCAACGAACATATCCAGAGCCAAAGAGCAACAGCCCAAGGCACAAATATGCTTTCAATAATCAATAATTCAAACGCCCAAAACTCAAGTTCTTCAGGCCACTCCCCCGCCATGGATTTCCCGGAATTGCTTAACCAGTACGAGAATGCCAACGGCAATAGTCCACTCACCAATGAGCAAAGAGCCAACATGCTAAATATAATGGCCAATTCCAGCTCCGCAGCAGGAGGCGGAAGCAATAGTGCGGTTGTGTCTCCGGCGCCACCTCGTGCTGCAATGGCTCAACTAAACAATGAGATCCAGATGACGCAAGAAGATATGGACAAGCTGCTGCGGCTGCAGCAGGAGCAGGAACGGGCTATTCACAATGTGAAGAGCGTGCTAGAGCCGCTGAGTCCGAGCGGCAGTATCCCGGGCCTGACGGAGAATGGTGATTACTTCAGCAATGGGAATTTGGGCGAGGATCCCTCACACGCAAACTTGGACCTCGATCAATTCTTAGATACGGGTGCATTTTATAACGGTAGTAGTCCGCTTGGCGGCGAAGGTTATGGGGGGTACGACCATCTTGATGCGAGTGGGGGGTTAGGGAGCATGGGGATGCAAGGGATGGGGGAGAGTCATTTTGACGTGGGGATGGACGGGGTGGTAGAGAATGGGAGCGGGAACGATATTCCAGAAAACTTGAAAATGGAGCCAATGGGGAATGTGGGAGTGGTTGAGAGTGGCAGTACGACAGCAGATGAGGATGGGGGTGGAAATGGGTTAGGTGGCCTTAATCAGATGGTAGGAGGACGGAGCCCAAGTAAGAGGAGACGGAAGAAGTAGGCGTTGTGTGTGTGTAGGGTGGTCTGGAGTTGGGGTTAAGGATGGTTGGCGTTGATTGGATGGCTGGGTGAATTTTTTGGACGACTACAAGTCGGTATGGAAAGTTAAATGCAGGGCGTACAATGCTGAGAGCATGAGAGCGTAATTGAGCACTTTTGTTCTTGTATGCATGGAGTAAGATGATATCCAGGAGTGTTGGCGGCGGTATTCAGTAGCGGCACTGGATTTAGGCGGAGCGGCGAGAAATGAAAAATGAAAAAAAGCACAAATAAGCAACAGAGAACATATAATGTATTAGACGATTGAATGAGATGACGAGATGATTGTTTAAGCGAGCGAGAATTGAGGTGAAGGAGAGGAGGTGTTGTTAGTACACAGTATATAAGGCAACAAAAAGCTTCTCGACTCAGTTGATATTTAGGGTTTGTGGTTTTAAAGAATTGAGGACCGTGGGTAGGTTTCTTAGTAAGGAAACAAAATGAGGGTGAAGGGGTGCGAGAAGGTGTGTATTTATACTCGCTGTATAATGCCTGGCGAAGCGAGTCTTACTCAAGGGCTCAGGGGGTCATAATCTACACTTAGCGAACTCATTACTTTACCATCGTACCTTTACGTAACTCCCCTTTTCGTTTTGTTGTTTAAATAATATTTGCTTTATAACTCCATAGTAAATGTCTACTACTCGGTATTCGTTTCTGGTCGTAATTCTCTTGTTCAGTCATCGAGCTTCTCAGTCCTAATAGTGCATATTACAAGGGGGAAAGATAAAATTGTATATTGCAATCGACCGGATTCAACAATAGCAATGGTAGGAAGGGCAGATATATGTCTATACATAATGAACAGCCACATTTTCTATTACTGCATAGCCGTCTCCCAGAAGGAGGTCATACTCGTAACTCAAGCCCGAGGCGGAAAACTAGGAGCTAGAATGCATATCTTTCATTTATGTTTTGGGGCAGAGAGACTGGATATCTGTTTGCCGGACGGTGTAATTAAAGCTAGCTTGAGTCTAAAATGGAGATTTCGAACTATGTTTATTTAAGAGAGGATGTTGGGATTGTCGTTTAGAGATTGGTGTACTTGTTTATCCAAGGTGAAGATATTGGTTGTATTAAACCTTAAGCGGAATAAAATGGAAGAATGAATCTGTCTCTGTACGGACTTGTAATGCTAGTTTTTGTTCTGCTGTGAACTTCATATTTAGGGCTAGGAAGGATATTTAAATCGGATCATGTTTCCTCCCTGTAAAAGCTCGAGACAAGCAGGCAGGCAATTTAAAATTTGAGGTTCTTAAATCTCAAGTTAGGGGTGTTTCGTCTCATCTTTATTGTTTTCTTTTATTTGACTTTTTTCTGTTAATCTAATATAATTAGTTTAGATTAATAGATGTAACCCCTTCCCTTTGTATTACCTGTTGATTTGCTCTGGATGGATTTACTCTCCGTACTTAAGGGACTTAATAATACCTAAGGATGAATCGTCCATCTTAATACTAGAAGAATTTAGGGCATCCAGCCTTGTCGTTTAGTATGTACATATGCTAAACACAATCCCTCCACAATTTGCCATGTAGACTTTCAACTCAACTAGAGCAGGATCTAAATATCTACCCTTCTATGTCCTTTATCTCATCTATCATCTACCAACAACAAATCTCACACTAAGCCAAGTTCCTAATATCATTCTTCCCACTATTCCTAAGTAATTTAAATCCAATGCATCCCATTGACATACATGCTATAAATTTAAACCACCAAAAACTATCATCTCATCTCCCAAGCATACCCCCTCCCCGCCCCCTCCCCGCCCCCCTCCCCGCCTCTAAATCCAAAAAGTCAAGAGAGAGAAAAATGAACATCTAAACAAACCAAACAACACTCAAGAACTTCCTTTCAATGCATCTAACCTCATCACTCCTCAACCATAACGATATTTAAAAAATATATTACAATACCAACAAACATCTAGAATTTAAACCCAGCGGCCTTAATCCCAGAACCAAAGTTAGCTTCAAACTATTATTCTAAAACTCTTCTTAAGATCTCATTCCCATCCCTCCCTAGAGCTCAAAATACCTCTAGTCTACTTGGGTCTAACACCCCTTCTCCCTCTCTTCCTCTCTTTCTCTCTCCCTCTCAACCATGTCAACCCTGTCAGCCCGTATCTACAAATATATAAACCCTACCTACCTCCTAACCAACCTCCTCTCCTCTCCTCTCCTCTCCTCTCCTCTCCTCTCCTC
>KB205947.1:2212706-2260155 GCA_000328965.1 Ascocoryne sarcoides NRRL 50072 | reverse complement strand
TCCTCTCCTCTCCTCTCCTCTCTTCTCTTCTCCTCTCCTCTCTTCTCCCCCTTCCCCTTCCTTTTTCTTCCCTCCTATCCATCTATCCATCCCACCTCCCCACTCCCCACTCCAGATCCTCATTTAAAACCTCACATTCACCCCCCTCACACTATTAACACATCAAGATCATAATACAATAAACCCAGTTACCTCCCCGCCTTCTAATCTAGATATATACACACCCACACCCACACCCACACCCACACCCACACCTACACATACCCACATACCCCCTCTGTGCCCATCTTCTACCCACCCAAAACTAAAACCACCACCCACCCCATAACCGAAACGCTATCCAAGCCCGTCAAAAAGTTATTTGTTTGAAATCAAGAATATGGATAACGATATAGTTGTCTCTATTACTTCTCTCTCTTTCTACTTCTCTCCGTGAGTTGGTATGTCCATATAGGATATCAAATCATCATATCGCATCACCCTCTCACCCTCTCACCCTCTCACCCTCCCGCTATCTTACCATACTAGTACGACTACGACCCAGAAACGAAACAGCCAGAAACGAAAAACCCAACAAATTCACGGATATCCCCACAGAAGATGTTCCCCCGCACACATATTTTACACGCAATTACACACATACGCAAACAGGCACACAAACAGACACGAAAACGGTAATAAGCAGTTCCAATTTTAGCCTCGCATTCAAGACACCAGCCAGTCCCTCCTCCACACCCGCCTAGCCCCAAGACTTCGAACCCACATCCCCAACACATAAACACTATTAAAAGCACATCCATAACATCTTTATCTTCATCTTCATCATCATTTTCTTCAAAAAGTCCAAGTAAGTATAGGAAAGATATTTTTTTTTAGTCTGTCTGCGGGCCCTACATAATAACAAGCACCGACAGCATCCCCACCCCACCTATTCCTCCCTCCCATCTTGACAACTACTTCTCGATTGACTAATTGATTGATCTATTTCACCCTATCCCACCCACCCCACCATCCTAATCCACTCTACCCTACCAAGACCATGAACTCGAAACAAAAACAAGCCCAGGAGCAGAACACAACCCCCTTCTCCCGGTTGTCCAAGCCCTCCTATCTCATACATAGCCTAGACACGATATCCAGACCACACAAGAGCGACCGGAACCCAACACCAACACTAACACTAACAACAACAATATCATCTTGAATCAACCTCATATAGACGAATGAATGCCTGTGTCACCCACAACACACACACACACACACACACATAATAAAGAATTCCAAGGTAGAAGAGAAAAAACAAGCAGGCGGAAACTTGCAAAACAGGCACTAAGTAAGACAGAAACTAAACATGATCAATGCGATAGAGTACAGATAAACACATTCGCCGCCACCCACTTCAAACAAATCCCTGCCTTTCAACCTAAAACCCCCAACCTCCCCCCTCCTAAAAAAAGACCGCTGCTCCCGTCATTTAGTGTACGGCGAAACAGGGGCTACATTCCCCCACAGCAGAACTAGAGTGGTATTTGGTGTATGAAGTTTGTGATGAATAATTCGATTCTCGAGACTAGTTTTTGTAGTTGGCGACAGGTGCGGTTATGTTTCGTAAAAGGGCTCGACAGATATGTAGACAGATTCGGGGTGCATATTCGAAAAAAGATTGCAATCCCCCATTAGTGTCATCGAGCCGCATCCCTTTTGATAAAAAAGGACGCATGTCGTAGCAGCGTGATTCGTAATGGTTGCCCAACCACTGTAAATGGTATCCTATCATCGTATTGATTGTAAATTTTTGGGGGAATCGAAATCGAGGGGCGAAATTCCCGGACATGAAGCAAAATCATCATCGTTTCTCGTCCATTTTTTTTTCGCAGTCGCATGCCCAACAAATATGTATGTACTGAAGCTGAAAACCGACTGAAGCATGAAGCATGTCCAATCTCCATTCACACCATTATGTAGCGTGCGGAGAGGACCTTATAATTAGGTACAATAGATCAAAATCAAAACGCCTAGCAATGTTTAGACCAACACGGTGTGGGAATCCGAGAACGCCGTTCCTCTCATGCATCCGGGCGCATAACAGGTCGTCGACACGCTTCTAGAACGCTGTAGAAATGATGCTTTTTAAGGTGGTGACAAGTGTGCAATGCAATGGCTCACACATTCAGGTCTAAATTGCCGTTTCGTAACGTCGTAGTCGCCCAGGGTCGAGGACTTAAAACCGTTGGAGAGATCCGCCGTTCACGTTTCGATCCGACGAATCTTGGGCTCTGTTATCATCCCAGCCCATTTCAAAGCTGTTGAGATCAAGCTCACCACTCCCTCTGTTGACATGACCATTCTGTCGTGGTCTTGAAAAGCCATTTCCAGCCCCCCAGTCACCCCCGGGCCCTCGGGGTTGTCTCTCAGGGATCGATGTAGTGCTGTTTCGCGGCTTGTCATTATCATTGTACGTGTGGCCATTGACAGGTCGTTGACTGCCGATTGGCCCTGCACTCTTGGTATTTGACTCTCGCTCTTGACCGATACGTCCATTTGTCTTTGAACGCGGGTTCCCAGGCCGCTCGAAACCAATAGCCATGTTGGTCATGGCCGCGTTGAGGAGATAATCATCTTGGTTATTCATTCCGCCACCCGAGGTTGGGGTGAGACTCGGGGTTCCCGTTGCTGATTGGTTGTGGTCAGTGGTAAATTTTGAGATGTTTTGTGCCAAGCTGGTAGGAAAACTGGCGTTGGAGAGCGCCGGTGATGGGGTATACGAACGCAAGTCAGCGAATGATTTTGCGGCCCTGAGGTTGTGTGGGGCGGAAAGGCCATTTAGTCCTGGAGACGCTGGTATATCCAAGAGACCGGAGCCTTGTCGCCCGAGAGTATGGCCATGCATGCCCGAATTATCTCGATATTCACTGAAGTCGACCGTCGCTGCGCGATTGAGTGCTCGTCGCTGCGTATCGAAGGCGAACGTCTGTGGCAGTTGAGGAATGGGTGGGCTGGTGAGGGCATCTCTCTTTGAAACCACTACACAACGGGAATCTCCGACCCCTTCAGATCTATGCTCGAGGTTCATATGTTGTGCGAGCATGTGAATAATGGTACGCTCGGTCGGGGTCTTGGTGCTGTCGAAAACCAAGTGGCTTTTATCAGCGGTGATTTTGAAGACCATGAGCTGGTTGTAATACTCGAGCTGCTGTGGATCGTTCAAATCCGGAGTTTCTGCAGATGTCAGCAAGAATTTCACCAGCGACTGAAGATGGGCATTGAAGTTGGCCCTTTGGGGGCGACTGGAGGCTGAGAGGAAGGATAGGGAGATACGAGAGAGCACTTGAATCACTGCGCACAATGGTATTCGATGGGAGGAGGACAGTGAAAGAAAGTTCTATACATACGTAGGTTAGATGCTTGGGGTTGTCGGAACGAAACGGGCGAGGGCGACGTGGGAGGTTGTTGAGCGGAACTCAAAGAATTCATGGAAGAGCGAGGCTGTAGGGGGTTCTGTATCTGTCCCGGTGGAAGAGGTTGATGTTGTTCCTGGAGTTGGCCACGCTTTTGTCTCTTTTCTCTCTCAATCCTCTCTCTCTCGTGAGCAGGGAGCATCCTCTTGTATTCAACCCGCAACTTCCTATCCTTGACCATGAGATTGTTCATCGCCTGTATTACGGTTGCAGTCTCATCGGCTGTTGTGAAATTGGCAAAAGCAAGCCCCCGAAAGACGCCGTTATCGAAATGGTAGTTGAAGGCGTACGGAAGTGGCAGACCTATGTCAGTCATCATCGCGAGGAGTTCTTCCTTTCGGATCGCGAAGGGAATATTCTTGATAACGATGGCGGTGGGAATCAGTTCATCCTTTTCGAGAGGAGGCGACTGGCTTTGATATGGGGGCATCATTTGCGAATGGTTGTAGTCAAACTGGTAGTTGTTCGCGTTCTGGCTTTGGGGTACCGACTGTTCCATCCACGTCTGGCTCGTGTTAGTCCCATGTCCCAACGGATTTACATGCACAGCAGGAGACTCACCGAAGGGATTTGACCTCGACGAGCGGAAGAGGTCTTCATACGGCCCGTTCCGCCCATCATGGACGCACCATTGTTATTGGCCCCTCCATATCCCCAAGTTTGCGCTTCATATGCGTAGTTAGAGGGAGCGACGACAGAAGGCATTCTACCATACACGGGTTCAGGCTGTCGTTGCACATAGTCGTCTGCGGTGTAAAGTTGCATCTGGCCGCTATTATAGTTATCGAACTGTCGCGACGTCTGGCGATTCAGCGAGATGTTGTTGCCCCCGTAGCCACGAACGGACGGCGGCGACCGATTGGAAGGATAATCTTGATACATGTCTGCGTAATGCTGCGCCATGGCGATGCCTCGGCGAGGGGGGATCGGAGGAGATCGAGAGAGAGCAGCTCGCGGTGCGAACAATGTATGCAGGGAGCCGGCAGTGGCACGCTGTGGACACTGGAAGTGCTTTGCCCCAGCCCTCTCCCAGCTTGCGGGTGCAGGAGGAGCGAACCGCGAAGCTTCAAACGGGGATTCTGCGCAAAGCTGGACGGGGTTGCGATGCAGCTCTCTGGAGGCGTTGCGTCGACTTCGAGGCAGAGGAAATTCTCGAGATGTCGTCGGTACTTGGGCAGCCTCTTCTCCTATTTGCCGAGAAGGGCTTGAACGGGGGACCGCGTCGTTGAATGAACGGCGGCGAGGGGAATCGGAATCGCGCACTTCGTAACCGTCGTTCTCGTGAAGCCGTCTCAGTAATGGAGGGTCGTCGTGGTGGATGAGGAATTTCAAAGAAATGGGGGCAGAGGAGTGACTTTGAACGATCAGTTCGAAATGCTCGAGGGCGCTAAACCCGATCTGCTCTGGACTGCTCTAGCTCTCTGGGAGATTCGCATGCGCGCCGGCTTCATGAGAAGAGGAGAGGAGCGCGCGAGAGGGGACGAGAGTCGGTCCACGACGCAGAATCGACGATGGCTTGCTTTGCTCGACCGTCCGGTGGTGAGGACGAGGTTGAAAGTCTCAATCAGGGCCCACGGTTGAGAAGTGTTGTGGGGAGTTCTCCTATGGTTGTCGGACTACTGGCGACGCGAGCGAAGGCTAAGGGGAGCCGGGCGATTTGCAGAGAAGCACCGCAACCAGTGTTTCCGCTATTTTCCGCTAGACAAGAGTTTGTCTAAATGAGGTTAAAGACGTCGAGTTTTTAGTACGAGTGTACGTAGGAGTGAGGTCGGAGAAGTAGCTCTGGGGCGCGACAATCTCAGAGGAGGATAGGACAGAGAAAGGGGGGCTCACGGGCTTTGACCGGGGCTTCTAATTTCGAAGAGAGAATGGAGAATGGTTTAATCGCCTTGAGTTGCGTTGGATTGCCTTGCTCTGCTCTGCTTTGCTTTGCTCTTCTTTGCTTGGGACGGCTTCGGTTTCCTAAGCACGAAAGGCTCGAGAGCTTGCAGCTTAGATCACGGTTTCGAGAGGGCTACGACACATAGGACCGATGCATGATGGTAATCGCCGCGGGGTTCTCTGTCATATAGCGTCCCTATAGCTTCCACATGGGGATTTATATCATTCTATCCATGTCGACGGGCTTTTTCAGGGGGGTACACGAGGTTTGTAGACGGGAGCTTAAGGCGCATTCTGGCTGCTCCGCCAAATGTCAAAGTCTGCTCTCGAGGAATCAGAGCCTCGATCCAGGTTGGTATGAGCAATACGAGTTTTATATAAGACGAGGATATCCAACTACTCCGCGCATGACGAGAGCGCCCGTCTCTCTTCCTCTCCTCCCCTTGCTCGCGCAAAATCTCCCATCGTTTGCTGGAGCATCTTCAATGCCGTGTCGTCCAAACAGAGCCACAAATCGCATCCTTTCCGCCATCATTGGCTCGTGTAACCGTTGCTGTGGGTGACTGTCAGACCCATCAGCATCTTCGGTTCCGCTTTTCAACCGAGAAAAAGGACTGAGAACTGAGACCTCTGGTGCGGCCGCCTTGGAGAATTCATCGTGGCGAGGGGATTACTGGTCTGGGAGCGTCGAGGTCGACGATGTCAATAGAAGTTTTTTCAACGCAAGAGGGGAGGGGATGCAAAGCGGCTGCGGGAGGAGTGGACTGTGGTTCAACAGCGGGTCGGTGATTTCCGACGATTTGTCCTCATCTTTTTTAAGGGGAAGAGGGAGAGGATTCTCGATTGTCAAATAAATACCGAAGAAGGCAAAGTAGAGCACGAATTATACCTCTCAATGTCCCTCTCAATCTATCTTACAAGAGTATGAGCTGTTATGAATGTAGATGAGGGTCGACTTCTCATCCGCAAACGTTTTATCTGAAATGCAGAACCGGAGGATTTCCACGTCTCTTGCAGATTTGTCATAAGAGGGGGGCGTGGTGATGGGCTCATGAATGGAAGTGGAAGATAGGAGGTGGCCAAGAAGAGCCGTAAAGGAGACGGATATGCGGTGAACAACATTTTGGCTTTTTAGCCGTTTGGAATTCTTACAACTTTACATTATTCTTCACTAGCTACGAATCAAGACTGTCTACCTCCTTTGTATATAAGCCCGTCGGTTGAGGCGAGGTAAGCTTTGATATATAGACTCGCCCGCACTTATTCCCCTTCATGCATAATACCTATGATATATGTCGTAAATTCGACGAGAAGCCGAGCTGAGCTGTCGACCATCGCGACGACATCAGCCGCCATCGCCTCCGTTGAACCTGTCCTCACATCATAATAGAGTCGGAATATTTATTCGGTCATCTCATCCCATCCACGCCTTTCCCTATAACTTGTCACTCCTCCTCCCTCCCGTCCTCAGATCTCGTCGGATGCGTCTGGTTTTCCTCCAGATCTCCCTCTTTCTTTTCCTCCCTTCGTCCTTTTCGCTCTTTTCATATCCGAAGTTGTTCTCTGTGATCAACCATCGACCGGTGCATAACATGCACAATCCAGGAGACTTGTCACCCTTCTTCTCTCTCTCTTCCACCATCGGTGTGCCCCGCTCCTCTGAATCGATTTCGTCGCTGACGATCAAACCGGTAAGCCTCGCGGGGAAGAACAAGTCTCTCCGGTTGGCATCGAGTCGGGCATCATCAATCATTTCCTGGTCTGGATCACCACCAGAATGTCGCCCTTGAAATTTCCGCTATCAATCTCCCTCGGCTCTCATTCAACATCGTCACACTTTCACATCGACATATCTCAAGTGAAGAAAGACGAGTCAGCACTCAAACCAACCGGATGATTCCCTTAGCAGTCTGGCTAGTCATCTCCAAACTCCACACTTCAGAGTTGCTTTAATGCCCGGAAATCCGGACAATTCCATCCAACACACCTGTACCAATCGCTTCCCAAGAGGGCACATTATCGTCTGCCTACACGATATCCGACCCTCCCCTACGGCCAGTGCCAGTGCTAATACCAGGCTACTACGGAGTATACCAGGACCACCAGGACTCTCGGAGACCAACGTTACGGATGCAACCTCTCGATGCCTAGCACCATGTTCCCACACCTTCGGACCGTTCTTGTCGACCGAACGGCAATTTAACCCTCCATCATGCCACGCGTCAACCTATCGGATCCTCTATACACCCCCTTTGGCCAACATGTTTGCAAGCGGCGTTGCAACGACAGGTCTCCTGCTGCTGAGGCTTTCTGCAAAAGTCGTCTTTTGTGCAAAAGTCGTCTTTTGGAAGGCCGAGGCCTCAGAGAACTGGTGCTGCAGGGTCTCGTCGGTTCCATGGCAGTGGTAACAGTCATGTGACGAGCGTGTTGGAGTGTCAGCTGGAGGGCTCTCGTGAGTGACTCGAAGACGAAGAGAGGGGCGACTGAGACGGTGAAAGCAGGAGGCATGGGTTCATGTGCCACCGGGTTTGGGCCGGGACATTGAGATTCGAGAATACCGATGGGATCGTCCGGGATCTCTCTCGGTACATAGAGAGATATTGCATTGTCCGTCTTCGACCGATGTACAGAACAAGTTTCTCAGCTGTTGGGACGCCATCATAGATGCTAGCTTAAATGAAGAGAGCCCACACGGGAAATTCGGTCCAGATTGGAACATGAAGGTCGATCTCTCCGTGTAACCAGCCAGGTTGACAACCGGGGTACCATTCGACGACTCAAGAAGCCTTGTCGCCGATTCATCTGGTACCTTTGTATGGTGGTAGTTGCACTCCGTACTACTGTTTAATATATTTTAAACCATTTCGGCTACAGCAGGTCCAGGAATGTTCCAGCCGCTTGGTAGTTGGGATCCGTCACTGCTCACCAACCACAAGGCCGGAAGACCAGAAACATCCGAATTCCTTCCGTCCCTTTCGTTAAACTGATATGTACGTTATTCGGCTTCTAGAAGTCTGACTAGACACCTCGGAAAATTGGATTGAAAATACATCGACGGGGATTCGGAATATCTGCCGACAAATGCCTGCGGCCGAAACCGGAGTAAAGTAAGTTGGCAATTACTCGCAATATAATGCGTAGGTATTTCGACTTCATGCTCTCGATTGTTGGTCTAAGTCTAACCCTACCTACCTGTGACGGTAATTCCAAATTCTCGTGAATCAGAATGCCATCCCTGTGGATGTGCCATGCTCATAAGTCCCGATTTGGGAATGTGATCAAACAACGCCATGGTTTCGCACAACTCCCCAAGACTTAAGACTAAATTTAGAGTACAGCTCAAACAGCAAGGCAGATTCTGCTGTCCTGTCTGCTGTACAACATAACCATACAGCACGAGCCTCTGGGGCTCGAGAACCTCAAGATGCCCCCCTGCAAAAACAAAAGTTGAGTCTGATATCTTTCGTCTCAAATTACAAGTTTATTTATACCCCCCTCACTATTGCCAATTTCTTCCATTTGTAGAAAGTGGCACCGGAGCCGTAATGTAAAAGGCACTGTTGCGCCCGTTTCATCTCAAGAGGCTGTGCAATGTATCATTGAGTGCTCCACGATTGTTCCAAAGCATCATCTCGCGTTTCCCGAAAAAGAACCTCTTAACACCCAATCTTCCAGCCCAACGGACGATCGCCTTCCCACAGACTCCCCGCTAGTAAATCAAACTGCTTTCGTTGTTTGCTCTAACTTCTATGGGTGTTTCGCAGATGCTTGTCTCTGTAACTTTGAGACGGCCGCAGGCAGGAAAATCCGGTCTGGGTTTCGTCTCGCCAATGTTTGCTTGAATATTGGCTTCCGAAGAGTAGGCTGGACGAGATGTCATTGGCTTGAAACTAATCTGCTGTAACTTGGCAGAAGCTTCTCTTAGTTCGGGGCTTCAGCGCACGTCCGTCTTACTCATGAGCTGCGATGAAGAAGCAATATTCCATTGGGGGTTGAACGAACGTGCGGGGAACAAAGCAAGGCATTGAACTCTTAGTAAACTAGGAGGGTTTGTAATATTATTCATCAGACCTATCCTAAAACTCCTAGGTTTTAACCGTGACATTCAAAGCTGGTCTTGACCACGAGGCTATTGGGATCAAGTAACCTACTCATCCAGATGTTGAAGTTAGAGCGACAGAGCGTGAAGGGCATCAGAACCTTGGTACTTTCACACCTTGCTGCCCGCACGCTCTTCAAACTCCCAATCGAGTAACCATGAAACGATTGGCCTTGATTATCCCTCTCCATCTAATAAAACCCAGCTCCGCGATACGACGATTCTATTCCCTAATTTCAAGTCGTGATGACATTACCATGGCTGAGTAGATATAGCCTCTCATCCAATCAAGTTGTAAAAAGCTCCATTATGACTACTCCGCCCCTATCAGTGTTCAAAACCCCATACCATCTCTCCCGGAAACTCCAATGTTTCTGTTTCCCATACACCAATCGGGAGCAACCCTAGAGCAAGGCTTCATTCAATCGTTTCTCCAAAGCCAATCAACAAATCAAGACCCCCGATATTCTCTAGATGCTAAATAATAATAATAATAATAATAATACCACTCGGGCTCTCATCTGAATCAGCACGGCCGTCTTCTTCTTCCGATCTGATCATCTCTCTTGATGGGTTCTCTTTTCGGGTCAGTTAGAGTCTCGCTCGCCTGCGAAACTTGCCCAATATGGGATTTTCTGGAGTCTTAGGTGGGATGTTCGGTTGGGATAATCTTGATGGTGGGTATTAAGATTGTGTACGAAAGGAATTTGGTTGTGGGTTTGAGATGTGAGTGGTGGGGATAGTAATGTAATATCAATATTCGGCAGTTGGTCGAACTCGGCTCGATCATGAAGGCTGAGTTCTGCTTTTCCTGCTCTAGATGTTTCTCTGTACGCTGTTCCTCTCAAGGTCTTGTCTGGATCTGGGTCTGATATCAATGTTTATTCCATCACTTCTTGTCGTCTTTCTATGAACTGCTATTTAGCATACGGTGTAAGTCTCTCTTCTTCGAACTAGTCGCTCTTTGTTCATTCGGTGTGGGTAAAACTCGAGAAATACAACACTTGACTTGATAGACTGTCCTATCGATTTCAACTAGTCTAATATCACCCCAGATATACCTAGGTGCTAGCTAATATCTCTTTAGAATCTAATTCTTTACTGATTGCCGTTCTATTCACCCCGCCGACAAAAGTCAAAAGTCATCATCGGGAGATACTTCGCCATAACCAAAAATGCAATGCCTACTTTCACAACCGGTAATACAATAGCCATCAATCCGAGCACATCAAAAAACCACTCATAAAATTCATTCGTACTTCTACGGCTCCGGCAAACCCAACGAATTGAAGGGATTCTAAAGTAACAGCAGAAAGTCGCCAAGTGGGAAAAGATCAAGTAGACCACACCCCCTTTGACGATTGCGAAAACCGCAGGAAGAAGGACAATGGAGATAATTATAGGTGCTACATACGGGCCAATACCTGAAAGCGTTATTCCTACAAGGGCAATGTAACCTCACTATTACCACTATAGAGACAAACAGCAACAGACAATTATCTCTTGCCCCAACACCCCAGCGCTAGTAATTCTAGATCCAAATTGCGACCAAGCTCTAAATTCCATCTGCCCGTTCTCTACCAACTAGAATTAGCCAGAAAAAACCAAACCCTCTCCTCATCATCCGTACATTTATCCGCACCATCCATCTTGCTCCTACCCCAGAAGAACATCAAGGTATCCTAAAACCCGTCTATTCCAACCACACCTACCACACCACCCACTACACTCAATATCTCAACCAAGCCCGAACTTCTCATCCTACATCTTTCTACAAATATAATTACATCGTCTGACAACCTTCCAGCGCCTCTAAACCCTATCCTATCCGTTTGCGATTCAAACTCATTTGCAGAAGAGAAGGATTAGTGTTTGAAATAACCGGATTAGTAGAAGGTGGATTTAGTTACCATACGAATGACTATATCGTATCTAGGCTTCGGAATCCGGCGTTTGTACTACTGCTTCGGATGATATATTCCTAACGACTTGAAAGCGGGAATGATAGAAACGGCGATGGTGGTGCGTCCTCATCCTCTGGCTCTTCTTCGTCTTTAGGGCGAGTGTTTCAGATCTAGCTTTGCAGAATAGAGCTTAAGAATTATTAGACATGGAGCCGCAGGCCGAGTTATCATTTCGACGGTCCGCTACTTACCTCGACTGCCACTTTCACACTTCCACACTTCCACACCTACCCTTTCCACAACATCTAAAGACACCGAGCGAAAATAACAGACCATCACCTATAGTCCCAATAACCACGACGATAGCTATCGTTCTAGCACAATCTACACAAACAAACTGGCAAGAAGGGAAATAGAAGGGAAGGAAGTTAGGACATGATACCCGTTTATGATTTTGAAAGTGAGAGATCTACTGCTATATCTCTCCGGCAAAAGTAGGGTCTAGCAATATATTCCCAGCAGAGACAACTTTGCCTAGAGTGGGAGTGCTGGATAGTGGACCTATATAACGAATGGAACTGCACCCCTCCTACCCCCCCGCCAACTGTTTCTGTATCCCACTTACATCCACCGCAAGCCTACTTCTATCTTATCCCAACGAACACACGACCGAGCTAAGGAATGCTGAAAACTCAGATTTGAGCAAGAATGGGAAGGGGGTGTGGGTTGTCAGGGGAAAAAAGGTCAGTGTGGTGGAGGAACGGAGTAAGGAAGAGAGATATGAGAGGAGAGACATAGATATGGAAGAGTATCCAGCTGCAGGATCTAAAGTGGAAAAGATAAATAAACGATGTTAAGGGGTGTTTAATAGGAAGGGTTGGGTTACTAGTAGGCTGGTAGGTAGTATAAGATATATATACAACTCAACTGCACCTAATAATTTTCTCCAGTGAAAGCAAACACACTATATCCCCCAAACCCATTTCCCAATATTTCTATATCCTTCAAACTTCCATATTCTCCCTACATCTCTGTGTGATCAGATGCAAAGACACAACTGGCACCGTACTGATATTCTGCACAAAAGATAAAAATATAAAAATAAAAAACATACAACAGCAGGTATTCGCTGGTGGTCACCCACCCAACTACTAATCTGCCGATTTACAGCTTAAGTTCAGGAGAGCGGACGGGATCCTCTGTATTCTGTAATCTATGGTCGTATGTACCAGGGCTTCTTTATTTTTACTTATAAGGTACGTGTTACAAGTACCATTGGACAAAGTAAACTTTACAACATACTACTTTTTCACTTGACTTAGCCACTCGTCTTCCTTCTTCCTCCAAGATGAAAATAAAATGAGCGTTTTAATGAGGATTACATGAACGAGAAATAATTAGTAGAGTTGGAACGTGGTTTTTGAAACAATTTAAGTTGAAGGTCGAGGAGATTTGGGGGGAGGGGCGGAAATAAGATGTTCCAGTCCGAACTATACAACCCTCGCTTAGACAAGGGGAAACATCTGAGTTTAAAGAATGTCAGAGTTTTCTTGGAATTATATCTATACTAGAGCTCTCAAGGCATGGAAATTCTCCTAACTGAAAATTTTTTAATCGTCCATAACGGGAATTATTAAGAGACTCAGTTCTCACTGCATCTCTCTAGTGATGTTTTTAGATTACAATATATCAATTTCTGTTATTTCAGCTGTGGTCAAGACGGAGAGTGTAATGATAGTATGGATCATTCACGGGTAGGTAAAAGTCCGCTTGGTTTGCATTTTCTAGTACCGGAAGAGATAAGACAAGTGAAGCCTGAACATCTGTAATCTCTAATATACCTACCTAATTTAATAAATTGGCTTAGATCGATGGAAGTAGCGTTTACTGCTTTAGAAACGAGATAACCTTGGAAGTTGGTGACTCCATGCATTGAGAATGAGCCAGCATAGTTTTAGGACAAAGTTATATGAGTATCATCACCGTAGAAGACAGTGTGGTTGTTGTGAAGCTGGTAATCTTAGGTTTGATTGTTGATCACAGCTACGCATGCTACTCCAGATGATGCGGCCGACATTACTTCTTTAAGGACTCCATATTGTATCACAAAAGGTTGGAATGGTGGAAATATACCAGCAATATTTAGGCTCACAGACAAAGCTAACCGTGATGTTAGAAGAGTCTACAGAATCACGATAATTATGAAAGCTTAGCGCCGCCAAAATTGGAGCTTCCACGCAGAAGTCAGCGGGATATTGAAGCAACCTACGGAAAATAGAGTCATATGATCTGCTGTGTTGGTTAGCGCTTTTACGGATAAATCTAACTGTTACCATGGTTCCACGATTATGGAGATGAGCATGCACCGGTTTATATGTCTGCAGGGCATATAAAGCTGTTGCCGAGATTGGAAGTTGGGATCTTAACGTGACTCTGAGCAATATGAGTAGATCGCGAAGGGATAAATGAGACGACTCTCGCTTATGGAGTAGTCTCTCTCACATTCTCTTTTCATAAAGTCAAGGCTCCAACTCAGATTGGGGGGCGATGGTTTTTAACATCTGCCTTTATGAGGATGACTGATAACCTTTAGCAGATCTTGGCATTGTAAATATTTGTAACTAGCTTATTTTCCTGCTTCTGACCTAGTATTTTTGTCTATCTTGGGCTTCTTAATTAAGGTCGAAAATTTTTGGTACACATAATTTCAACGAGGAATTTGGCAGGCTACGGATGAGGGGAAAATATTGCAGTGGTAAAAGCATGTATGTCCAGGTCTGATTCCCTCACGTCTTGGCTTGAAAATGGAGCATCCCCAAGGGTCTGCGTATTTAACTGTTGGATAACAGAATTGTGACTTGTGCATAGCTGAGTACGTATGATGGAACAGAGTTGCTGATTCTCGCATTTCAAAAATTCCAGTATCACTTACCTTCATCTTAAAATTGACGGGGGTAAGGTTAGACTCAAGGATATTTGGACGTCTTCCGTCAACCCAAAACTGTCTGGCTTTCTCGAGTCCCCCCGGCTTGCAGAAGCACAGCACAGATGTTTGGCACATAAAGTGTGAAATGTTTTAATCTTGCGAGGATTCTTCTCCGTATTTAGGCATATATGTCCATGTCGAGGTAGAAGTTGGAGCTTATCATCAACAAATGTTCAAACCAGATCCTGACGTTATACCGTCTTTTATTCTCCCCTAAACCAACCCCAAAGAATCCAGCTCTGTCACTAGTATAATTACATCAGTAAGCGAGCTACACCCTTAGGAACTTTAGTTAAAGGTGTGACCACTTCACTATTCACATTTTATAACTCACAGCAAATCGAGAATCTCCCCTTAATTGGAAAGTATAGAATTACCATCTGTAGGATAGGTTTGAGTATAAAGCAACGTTTGATTTCTTTGATAAAGCTAAACAAACAACATTCAACCCCGCAGAATTCACAAGCCAATTTTCATTCTTCATAGTCAATTTGTCTCCCCTCGAGCCTTCGTGACTCATGAACTTGTGCAATTGTGTGAGTCACAGCCCAAAATATGTATTTTGATCCCTCACCATCTCAGATCAAGAGTTCTCTAAGGTAGGATGGTCTTATGCAAGGCTTGACATTCAACCTTACCGTTTTGGAGAAGATCCAAAGCAGCAACGCCGACCAAGTTGACTTCATTAACCAACTGCCATTCCTCTTCGGACTCCTTTGGCGAAAGGATTGGGTAGAAATCGTTCTTGGGCTGGTCATCTTTGACTGCTCCTTCTCCCTTACTTGGTAAGAGCAATGGACAAACTCTTTTATCCGAAGTAATGGTGTGCAAATTCAAGGCAGAAGACGAGGGGTTGGCGTTGCAATTTTTTAATATAGCTGACTTCAAGGCGCTACACTCATGGCGATGCCTTGATCCATCGGTAGAGGGAAACGCAAAAATATGGTTGACAGGCGCTTCTCTCACTTCATAGCTATCAGCGGGGACGGTCTCTGGAACCGGAGTAAAACTGCTAAAGTCTTCCTCCTCCCAAGGCTCTTTTCGTTTCCAAGACATTCCCAGTAGCAGGCCCCATTTCTCGTTCCAAATTCCTCGCTTGGACTAGGTGCTCTTGACATTTTCATACGCCCTCGTATTAATATCTGGGGCATCAGCAGCACCTTCTACCTCGGTAGAATCTGCTTGGATTCTTTCTCGCTCCTTTGATATTTGGTAGATGAACTGATAATATGGACGAGAAGCCTCGCGTTCGCGCTCCAGCACAGCTGGTCTCTCGGCAATTGCTCGCTTTTGGTCATCGGTCTTCGGTCTTCTGGCTTTGGTGCGAAGGAAAACGTAGGACTTGAGGGTTCTCTTCTGTGTCTATATCTGATTCTGACTCGAGCGGTTCTTCATGTTTCTAACTCAAAGCGTTTATGTACGATCCAGATGCCACTTCATCATCTCATTGCTGTTTCCAGATGCCTTGCTTGATCAAGCGCTTTTTGATTGTTTGGGCTGCCTCCATCTCTTTGGGGCCTCCTATAGATATGTGGACCATCCAATCGGTACGTGGATCTTTTTGCCAAATCTGTCCTTCCTCTTCATCTCTTTGGGCTATGAATTGTTGTGAAGGACGCGAGGCCGCGCGCTCATCCATAAGCTTTCGTTGTCGTTGGAATTCTGCCTCTAATTTCTCCCACCGCCGCCACTGCTCCCTTCGTCGTTGTTTGTCGCTGATAGGCTTATATTTAGCAGATTCAGTAGTCATACCCCATGGGTTCGATACATACGATGGAGACTTGCTAAACGGAGTTTTTATACCATCGGGCCCTAGCGGATCCATGTCCAACGATCGGGAACTTCCAAAACCTCTGGGCCACCCATTTGCTTGAAGGGAACCGGCAGGCACAGACATAGCTGGATAATATTATTTGGAAGGAGAGGTGACGCGGAATAAAGAGTTTAGAAAAGTGAAACAAATGGTAGTCGAATAAGCACAACTCTAGCTTTGCTGATGTTAATCTGTTGGATGGCAGTGACGGTCTTTTGTATAATGAACAAAATTACCATGTAGCAGCATTAACTTGGATGACTCAGAGTACAGCTTACCTCCCCGGAGTTACCTCATGATTCCTTTCCCCACTACTTCGCTTGGATTGAATGGCGGATTATGAGATGAGTCGATCATACATTCAATTCACTTGGGCCCTTATAGTGGATAGATAGGACTGCATTTCGCGCTTCTACGTACGGTATGCTTTTAGCTCTAATATTCGCCTTCATTTAAGCATTTGCCATTATAAACATGTGTCTCTGTCTGCATCTTATTTTCTTAGCTTGTTTTTCGATAGACCTTATAAACCTCGAGCCTACGATATTACTGCCCGTCTTAGTAAGGCTTATCTCTGTTCAATATTGCCCAACGAAAATAATACACTCAACTGACTTATGTTTCAGTGGCAATAATACATCGCTTAAGTGTAGATATTTCCGTCGAGTTATTAAATAAGAGGATCTCAATACTTAGAATTTCTTGATTATATGAAGTTGCAAATCATTATGAAGATGATGGGATGATTTGGTGAAGTAAAAGAAATTTGTACAAAATTTGACTTTTACTAGATATCATAAGTCGGCATATGTTATGAAACTCGATCATTCTCTTAGTTTTGGTCTTAATGCTGTGTTGTTTAATCCACATGAGCTTCCTGAAACCCTGTGCCGCATACACACTGCCAAGATCAAACTATAAGGAACTGGAGCCTTTAAATGGTACAATCACTTTATAAGCTACATAAACAACTTGGAAAGGACACATGAGAACAGAATGGGTTTGAAATCGCAAGTGTCTTCCTATCATGCGACCCCTATCGACTTAAACCATCAGTAGCAGAAGAATTACTAGCTAAACCACAGCAACTACGAGACGAGATATGTACTCATTAAGCTTAATGTCCAGTAAATTAGAAATAACTAGTCAACTCTCCTTAATGAGAACCCAAAGGCCTGGATTTCTTTACTCTGAGAGAGCTTATCATAGCGTAGAGACAATAAGCGAGGCGAGAACACTGCATTGCTTTCTCGCCCCTATTCCGCGATTATACTCAGAAAGTTGAATAAATGTACTCTGAGAAATATATAGGAGTAGCAAAACGAGCTGTTATCAGATTTTCTTTATACTAACTACAGGCTACAGACGACGCGACAGGTAAATGTATATTAAATATCCCCATGTTATATCAGAAAAATAGAATGAATTGGGCACCTTTTTGAGCTCCACAGCAAATGATATTGTAAACAGAGCACATGCAGGTTAATCAACCTGATCCAACATGCATAGACTCGCTGTCACTCAGGTACTCCTCCCCACTTGGTCCTCGAGGCGGTGACCGCAAACGATCAAATAGATACCACGTCAATCATCCAGCATACGGTACCTATGTTGAAGCCAAATCTACTACTAGATTGAGATTTATAAATGAGCTCTAAAGCTGATTGATTTGTCTTTTTGACAAACGAAACGCATCTCTCCACCTTTACGAGCAAACAAAAGTCCGGGGTAAACTTACAATCGCCATCCCTGCCCCCTCTCTCGTGCACAACATCCCTGCGGTCCCCGAAAGCACCGAGGTACGAGTATCATCAGCACACGCGATAGTGATGCGCATGATAGCGTAATTTCCATTCCATCCCGACACGAACCTCTTCTTTCTTTCCTTCTAATCTCTTGCGATTTTTGAATTATTGTACATTGTTTTGATGCTGCATTGCTATGGGCGGCAGGATTGGAGTGAGAAATACGTGATTATTTGGATAGGGTTGGCGCGCGATTGGATCGCGCCTGGGACAGGAGCTTTGGGAGATACGGAAGTCGAGGGTACATGACAGAGGAGAGGCAAGGGAGAGGCAGGCAAGATGGCGGATTCTATAGGTATGTATTGTATCCCTTCTCTTGCTCTTCTCCTCCTCCTTCCTTTTCTTCTTCTCCAAATATCAGATTTCGTTGGGGAGAGCAGACACTAATACCATGGTTGTTGCAGACCGAGTATTCGTCCACGCCCTTAATACGGTCAAGAAGATACCTAAGACAGGCGCATCGCGTCCGCCGAACTCAGATAGACTGCGCCTCTATGGTCTGTACAAACAAGCTATGGAAGGGGATGTGGACGGTGTAATGGAGCGGCCCTTGAGTGTTGCGGAGGGAGAAGATGGGTATGAGGAGGCGAAGAAGGATAGGGATAAATATGATACTTGGGATGCGCAACGGGGGCTCAGTAGGACGGAGGCAAAGAAGAGGTATATTGAGGCGTTGATTGAGACTATGCACAAGTATGCTAGTACTACTGCGTATGTTCTATCCCATCCCATTTTTGCGTCTGCAGGAGGGAAGAGGCTGATATCAGCACAGAGATGCAAG
Organism: Ascocoryne sarcoides NRRL 50072; assembly: GCA_000328965.1. Taxonomy (NCBI): domain Eukaryota; kingdom Fungi; phylum Ascomycota; class Leotiomycetes; order Helotiales; family Gelatinodiscaceae; genus Ascocoryne; species Ascocoryne sarcoides. Next base: position 2,241,428 of record KB205947.1, on the reverse strand, counting down.
AGCATTGGTCGATGAGCTCGAGTTTGTATGGGATCAGATAAAGAATAACAGTATATCGTCATCTGCATCTTCGCCTGGCAGGAATAATATCCCATCGTACTCCTCGCAATCGCGAACATTCCAACAACCTATGTCGGGTAATGATGGCCCGATGCGGATTCTCAGTCCCATGTCGCAAGACGATGAAGCAGAGCAGCAATCGGAGAGGAGGTTGGGGTATAATGATGAGTACGATGATGATGAGTTTGATGATGGGGAGAAGAAGGATAAGAAGACGAGGGCGTGGCGGAAGTCGGTAGAAGCGACGTTGGTGAAGATGACCGCTGAGATTGCGGCTTTGAGGGAGCAGATTGCAAGTGGGAGAGAGTATCAGGGGAAGAAGCAGAGGACCGTTGGAAAGTGGGTCAGTTGGCTATTTTGGATAGTTGTGAAGCATTTTGTGGTGGATGCTTTTGTCTTGGGTTTGGTTTTGTTGTGGCTGAGGAAGAGGAAGGATAGGAGGTTAGAAGACTTGGTGAGACAAGGGTTGAAGATTGGGAGGGAATATATCAGGAAGATATTACCTCCAAGGTGAACGTTGGATATTATTCGACATCAAACATCATATCTCAAGGGGTATATACGACTTCTCGGCCACGGGGTAACACCGAGACGAGGACGACTACCATTTAAGGAACTAACTCCACAACCTGCAAGACGCCAGACTCAATAATCTAAGACGAAGAGATGGAGTATGTTAATATGGAGCTACGATAATTGTTCGTTATATTCACATCGACATATAACAACTCCTCTTTATCCGTGTTACGCGGGCAACATACCCTCCATTTGAGCAGCTCCTTCGACAATAGATATCCACGACGGCACTCTTCGTCCAGTAAACAGTTCTCTCGCGGGCGTGTTTTTCAATGGCTAATCTATATCATCGATAAATCTAGCCTTGATAACAACTGCATCAAGGAAAGAGGGGTCGTCACGGCAAGGTAGTGTCACAGTCGCCGTAGAAGTAGGAAGTGATTGGGCTGCCGGAGTTGGCGGCCTTGGATAATTTGTCTCGATGTACCTTTTAAGTGCAAGTGGAAGCAAAGTTGGTGTAGAGTGGGATGGAAAGAGGAAAGAGGAAAGAAGGAAGAGTGACATAGTATCAGTTGAAGAGCAGAGGACTCACGTCAGACTCAAGCTTCAAGTTACTCTCCTAACGGTGGCCTTATCGCTATAACGGGAACTAGAGATATTTCTACATTTGAAATAGTGGCATATAACATGGGCTGAGGCTTGCTATGTATGAGATTCGGATTCAGGAGTAGACAATGTAATTAGAGTTTGGACTTCTTCTCGAATGAGATGTATAGTCATGCTTTTTCACCTGGACATCCTCTAGTAGACATGGCGATTGATTTATTCTTGTAGTATAGCTAGACTTAAGTGATATAATTGTTGTCACGAGGAAATGCCTCTTTTCCCTATACACTTCTAATCTCTACTCTATGCATTACAGTGTTTGAAAAGTATTTGAAAACACACAACTATCATGCATCATTAATAAAGGACTCTATCACCAATCCAATCCATTCGCCCCATAAAGAACGAAATCCCAAAGTGAACATCAAATGAGATATGATGTTGGATTGGTCCCCGATGTGAAGCCGGCCGAAGCTCGGGTTTCGGCTCGGGTCGGGATTATTTTTGCATCACCCAACGTCTACTTGCCATCGTCTGTTTTCAAACCATTCCTCTGGAAACACAAACGAATTGATATATCAGGAACAGCTACTCAACTCAGATTGAAATTGAAAAGACAGGCACACAATCGTGTCACAGTTACTACTTCGCATATTCGTGAAAGTTGAGTCAAAAAACGCATCGACATGGCGCAGACAAGACAGCCTCCGCTTCAGGTGCCGGCTCCATTTGATGTACGTATATATCCCGATCTACTTTTATGCACACGTGATAATTCGCCCCGTGATGCTCATCTTAACGCCAATTTACATGGGGAGGAAAACGTTAGCAGCACAAGAAAGCAAGTTAACAAATGCTATAGTCATTCTCGATCTCGCCTTCAATCTTCATCCCATTCAATGGTCTCGAGTTAGAAAACAATAGCCCGATATTAGACTCCACCGAGAAACTCAAAGCGATAATTGAGAACCTAAATAAACAACAAGATGCCGTTCGAGGGAATATGGTCTACATGTTGAAGCGGCAATCCGAAAACTTGATTCAAAAGGCTAAGGAGGAGATTGAAGGTTTAGGTGATGGGGATGAGGATGATGAAACGGAAGAGGAGAGGAAGGTTAGGGCGAAAGAATGCGATGAGATGATTGAGAGGATTAGTAGGCGGGTGGATGTGAAAGAGGGTGTGAAGCCTGAGACTTTCTTTGAGTGGAAGGTTGGGAGTAAATGGCCTGATAGTCCTACCCTTCCATCACCCGCGCAAACAGCAACGGTGGATGAGAGTGGAGATACAGAAATGGGAGGGACGACAGGTACGGTACGAGGCCCAAAAAAGAAGACGAAGAAAGTGATTGGGGAGGAGTTGAGTACGGCGTTGAAGGATCTAGTTGATATGGGTTGTTTACAGTTACGAGCTTATGACAATCATGCAGCTGAGACGACAAAGCACTATCAATGTGCGTTAGACAGGCGAGTAGGGAAGATGGGAAGTGGTGGGAATGCTAGGAATCTGCACAGAGAGAACACCATGCCTACACCAGTCAGCGCAGGGCCTCGACCTACCCCTGCCCGGTTTGCGAGTTCAGAGTCTGCCAGGAAGGTGACGGTCGACACCGATGTGCCGTCCGTGTCTGGGAGGCCGAGTGCGGTGAAATCTGGGGGTATGGGTAGCGCGAGCACGCCGGTTAGTGCGGGGATGAAGAAGCCAGTTGGAATTCTGAGGAATAAGAATGTGGAGAGCCCGGTTGATATGGCGGCGTTGAGGAGGATGAGCGATGATAAGGAACGTGCTGCACCATAGTCGCCTAGAAGGTCTGAGACGATAGAGGGGAATACCTAGGAGAGAGCCAAATGGTAAAGGGTGAGCAGGGCGACATTTAGGTCGTGGAGGTTCACAAAGTGTCCACTGGACTGCGAGCATGGATGGAAAAAGCCCGTTTCTTAAGGAATTCTAGTATATGAAGTATTAGAGTCAGATACTCCAAAAATTCAATGGCTGAAATGGGGGTGGTTCGAATTTCGCGACGGATTAGAGGTAGCAAAAAAATAACTAACTTTAGCTGAGACGATTGAGAAATGAAATATACATTAAATACAAAATCCTTCCGCTATATGAATATCATCATCAAGTGAATATATCCCACAGAAGCTCAGACATATGACAATAGCATAATACTCTATTTAAAATAACTGTAGTGTTTCTCCTATTTTACACCTCGAGTTTCGCAAGTACTATACAGCAACCAAATCAGTCTTGAACTCGTGAATTCTCCTGGTTGCCAAGTCAACACAACCGAGCGCTAGCCAGATCTGCTTAGTAGGTTGTGGCCGGCGCTAACTACTCTTATTCTTTGAAGTGGCTTTCGCTTCCTTCCTGCAATTTAAGACTAGACTATCTCCCTCATTTTAACATCAAGAGATGGCTGGATTTATAGCGTATATACTGTTATAAGACTGGTGTGTCACATCTTGGTTTATGACGGATGTGAGATTGTTCGCTATTTGTCTTTGATGGTGGATCTAAAGTGAAGCTTTGGAAGATGAGCAATAAATACCCTTACAAAGCGGGTGCAACAAACTGATGTTTTGTCTGTAATTGTGATGCTTAGGGATTTACACTTTGTACTAGGAGTGGAGGGTATTGGTATTGGGGGAGGTGATTAGGAATAAATATCTTCGATGTCCTCATAATTATCATTCGAAGTCAAATTACAGATTTATTCTAAACTCAATATTTAGTCAACGATAACAAATCTACAAGATTCGTCATTAGCTTGTGGTTAAGGACATGGTTTTAAATTATTAGTATAAGCTACTGGGTTTATTGAGCTGCTTTGGTAAAATTATGTGCCCTGCCTTTTCAACTCATTAATATATCATACTAACGAAACAAAAGTTAAACTGGCCTCACAAGTTTTAATGCGTATGCATGCACTGATATCAGTAGCTGTCGTATTTTCTTTCATTGCTGGGACTTGCTCCTTTAGGCTTTGGCTTTAGGGGGCTCGGGGGTCAAGAAGTTCCACGTCAAAGTTGAGACAAAGTCACGTGCATTGCAATTCGCGCGGAGAGACTACTTTTTGGGAAAGGAAACAGATGGTGGCTGATGGTCTAATCATGATTGCCCAGGCCAGATATTTCTGTTAGGAACGGAGCGGGTTTTGTTTTCGAGGTATTGTATTCAGCATCTGGTGCCGGTGAGTAGCCAGGTCACCTGCCAAAACTTCGATGTTGTTTTCAATAGAGCACTTAACTTGGCCGGCTATTAAATAGGACCAGATTAAGCAATGCACGAAAAGTGATGAACCATCTCCGAAAAAAGAGAATACAATCTCCTCGGCATCAAAGCCCAATCTACTACTTGATACTTCAACATATAATATCCCTTCTTCGCAGCGCTGCCAAAGGCAACACGCACAATGAAAAGAGGTCACAGGAAACCCATGTGTATGCAATCAAAAATTCCACGAAAAAGAGCCCCGAAGGACACTCAACGATTCTTCTGTCCCCGATGTGCAATGGAGCAGTCGTATCGTGATTTCAGCCATTCTTGAGCGGCCGAAATCTTCATAAGGTAAGTATGAAGAGGAAAGGTTGAGGTTGTGGGGGGAGCGACTGTTATATAGTCAAAGGATGGCGCTAGTGGCTGTGCGCTAGAGGTGCAAACACGAAAGTGTTTGCATGAGTAGCAAACAGGGCAAACATGTCACGTGGAGTGTGAATTTCATACCATGTAGCCTGGTGATATCAAAGCTTTGATATTGCTGGTTCGAAGATAGTTGCATGAACACACCTTTGGAATAGATGACTACTGCCTAGCCTCCGATTAAGAGGCTTTCGAAATTTATTTTCTGCCCGATCCACAACGATGATGCTGATGACGATGAAGTTGTGACGATCCTTTTAGTGAAGCGAAAAGGATGATGACACTTCACGATTAGCACCTCAACCGTTGAAGATTTTATATTTAATCAATACGAAGTGTTGCTTAGGTGGCTAAATTTTCGATATCTAGCGTTATTATTGCCTTATGATGAGCCTGTATTTCTTGTGGTGTTACGTCACTCGCCCCAAGTAGCTAACTGGTCTTCGGCTTATCACCCCTCTTAATACCAATTTTATTCTAGATACTATCACAACTATACAAATTCTAGTCCGAACCCGTCAGAATTCTAGATTTTTTTGGGACTTACTTATTGTAGCCCTTTTCTTTCTGATTTCACTCCTAAGTTCTAGTGCATCAAATCGGCAAATATAAATACTTTTGCGTAACCTTTAGCCTGACATATTTAGATCCTTCATACCCCACAGTTTGATCTAACACGATATCTATAGAAAAACTAGTCTTGCACTTCATATCCACTTGTTATTCATTTGAAGAAAATGCTTAGTCTATCATCTTCGGGACAAGGAATTAAAGCATAGTAAGCTAATAATTACCATATGACGTTATTTGGTACTATGGAAGTGGGTATCATTTACATCGGAGAATAGTAATCTTGCGCAGTTGCTACGAGTTACTATACTTGCCTAGCTCACTGCCCCCTAAGCGGCCAAAAACCGTTAATTTCAAGCATACCTTTAAAAAAGTATCAAATTCGAGGAAAAATACCTAGTGACACACTATTGACCACCAACGCCCTAGCCTCAAACCGCTGAACTATTAGTTGTCAAAAAGCCCACTTAGTTAGCAACTAAAGCTTCACCGAGCCCTGATCTACGCCATTATTCTGCCCACAAATACATATTCTCAAATTTCAAAAAACCTTAAGATCCTCTCATCATCACTTGACTTCCTTTCCTCTATAAACCTTTACACGCCACCACCAAATTCAAATATAAACATAAAAACTCCAAACCCGAAATCATCATCACGAATCCTCCAACAATGCCTTCCGCCGGCCCCGAACTAGACCAAGTATGCCTATACGGTCTCACCCAAAACTTCACCCTCGTCAACTTCTCCACCCCTGCTCTCCTCTCTTGCGCCTACCCTGAGGACAGCAGCTCGTCCTTTGGCCGTTATTTTGGCTTGGTTTTTCTGACGGCGTGTATCGTGGGAGCGATTGCGTTCTCGCTTCATGGGTTTCTGTGTAAAAAGGAGAGAGAGATAGAGAGGAGAAGGAGAAGACAAGTGCAAATGTGGACGGGGCGGAATTATGATCATGAGCTTGAAGTGAGGTATTAATAGGTTAAAAGACGGGGGGGATCGTGGGGTAGTGAAAGAAATCAAGAACTTGGTTTATGTTGGTTGGGAAAAGAATTGTGTCAATTAGGTTTTGTGACGGGAGTTGGGTGTTATAGAGAGAGACAGGACTGAATCGGAGTATTCAGAACACCTGAATTTCGTGCTGTTGGATGTTGGAATCGGCATCGCTAGACCTCTGTACAGTATACTCTAGGGATCCATTTCTAATAACGAAACACCTAATACGCCGCCGAATAAGTATTATTGTTATACATACCCCCATTATACTGCATATCATACTGCGCCGCCATCAAATTCTCCACGCTCACACCCCCCACAAAATCCACCTCCTCCATCCCCAATCCCCTCACTCCCCCATAGAGCTCTCCCTTTTTCGGCTCCCGCAATCGATCATTACTCGTCCCCGCATAAGAAGGGCCACCAATCCCATCCTCTTTATGTCCCCAAAACATCCTATCATCCCAATCATCAATCAGATCCGCCAATGTCTGCAAGTGGCCAAATGTCGCGGGGAGCGGCCCAACCGGTCTCCTCAAACTGACAAAGGTAGCAAACAGAGCGACCATGAGCGTGAACGCCGTGAAGTAGAATATTTGGGGCGGATACATGTTCACCCCGAGTTTAAAATCGTTATTGATACTCAGGCCGAAGAGCCAATGTACCGCAGCTTTGAAAGCGAACAACGTGAGCGTTTGCCAACTTGTGCAAGCTGCAAGAATGGAGCTATAGCGAGGATCGGTCCCTTTCTTTGATATCGCTTTCCGGAAAACCGCTTCGTCGCGGGAGAGGTTGACTATTAGCTCGGCGCAGTGGAGGGCGAGTGTTAGTCCGGATTGGAATGCGGCGATGAGGAAGATGGAGCCGATAGAGTCTGGAACTCCACTGTTTGCTGTCCAGCCTACATTTAAGACAGAAGTACCGTCGGTGCATCGTGCAGCTACACAGCTAGAAAAAACATCACCCGTGAAGAGAGGAAGAAAGGTCCAGCTATCTCCAAGGACACCATGAGGGTTACCCTTGATGATCATTGTGTAGATAGCTCCTCCCCAGACTCCCCCAAGAGGGAACAAAACCCATAACAGGACGAGTATCCATTTGACTTCTGGATGAGCGGTGCATGCTGGTCCTTGTTTCCATTTGGCTTGGATCGGATAAGAATCTTTCGTGATATCGTGCACCGATTTCATGCATCGATCTTTCCTCCTCACAAGTTGATTTGGGTTTGTCACATCTGTGCATGCATACACAGTATCTAAGGGGTTCGAAGACCATGTCGGCACCGGTATGGAGACCAAGGCCCAAGTCGATAAAGCAGCTTGCCCCAGAAGGCTAAGTCCAAATAGCACTAATGCGACACCGGATACTTTGATCATGTTCTCGGGGATATATAAAGGGTCATCGGAAGGAAGGAAGGTTTTTGCAAGAGCAGGGTTCCATGACAGAAATATCAGGGAGGTCGTTGCATATGATAGGATAATGCAGAGGAGGAAGGACATATTCGAGTACCATTTATTCGCCAAGGATCGGGATGAGCTTGAGAGAAGACGAAGATTGGAATTGAACGTAAGCCGGTTTTCGTATTGAAGAGACCATCGTAGTGTTGTACTGTGTATATACCCCATGCTTTCGTTGAACAGAGTGACCACCACGTTCATGGCGAGAGGGAGGACCTCTTTCGCAGCATGGGGAAGCACAAACTCGGCTTTATTCTGAGCATCATCCTTATTCCGATACATGCAGTATCCTCCCCCTGCGATAGAAACAATACCTGCGACCCATGATGCACAAAGTCCAACTACGCAGCAGTTGCGGGTTCCGATCGCCTTGTCGAGTTTGTCGTGGTGATGGTGTGACATTGCCGAGCTCCTTTGGATATACTGCACATTGACAGTGAACGTTGATTCGGGATTATCTTGAGTCCCTTCACTTGGCTTTCAGTAAACAAAACTGGACAAGAATCCCATGAAAGACAACAAATTAAGGTCGGCATCCATTTGAAGCCACGCGGGTGGAGCACTAACTCCTCGTCTTGCCCAGTCCATTTATCCCTGGGAGAGCCTCAAGTACCCGTAGTCTGGGTTGTACACATTTCCTATTGGCAAGATATAATTAGCCTAGGCTCTCTAAGCCCATTATTGAACCCTTGGTGATGTGAGTGAGGCGTCCAGCTGAATGGTTGCTGTTCAGCCTCGCGCCACCAATATTCCACCCGCACTGCAGATGACAAGTAATTTCTCACTTGAGCAGAACTTCCTTCGTTATTAATAGAAATGCAAATACGGGGCCATTGCACAACAGTACACCAATCAAGGGTAGTATGTAAACCATAAGATGCCACGAACCGTCATGATCGCAAAGTGTTTTGACTTGGAAGAAACAGAGAAAACTACATCCAAATATTTCCCGTTGCAAATAAAAAATAGTCCGCCAATTAAAATATGACGAGATGTAAGCCTAGTGATATTCTGACAGGAGCATAAAAGCACGAACAAGAACAAATTATAGGAAATAGTGGCTTTAAAAGTCAAGCAAGCACTAGCATTTTACTCATTCCCGGCCGTAAAGATTCTGCAATCAACAATTCCAGTGGTCTGTCGACTCAAATAGATTGACGAAACTAAGATCAGTCTTCTTTCACTCCTATCTCTATGACCAATTATCAGTAGCATAGCGATTCTTCCAAAAACCTCTGAAATTCTTTTGCTTTCCAATCTCAGCGATCTCCTCCACTTCCTTCGGCGTTAGCTTGAATTGTGCAACCTTCTGGTACCCTTTTAGCCTCTCTTCACTTCCACTCGTCGTCACAGCAACAACACCCTGATCAATCGTCCATCTCAAAGCGACTTCCCCTGGCGTAACCCCATACTTGCTCGCTAGGTGCTCGTACGTTTCATCCAATGGTCCGGGTTTTGCTTTCACAGCAGCGGTTAACGGTCCATAGGCTGCAGTAGCAATGCCTTTTGCCTTATGAAACTCGAGCAGATCGCCATGTTGGAGATACGGATGGTACTCAATCTGGTTAATCGCCGGAATGATCTTCGCAGTCTTCAAAATAGCCTCGAGGTCTGGCTTCAAAAAGTTGGACACGCCGATAGTCTTCGCTTTTCCACTAGCATGGATCTCTTCCATATCCGCCCATTTGTTTTGCAGATCCTCTGGGGTCTTGGCAAAAAATGGGGCATGGATTAGATACTGATCAACGTAATCGAGTCCGAGTTTCCGCAACGATTCATTAAAAGCTTCTTTGGCATTTTGGTTTACGGTGCCTATAATCTTTGTGGTGACATAGAGCTTCTCTCGTGGGACTCCAGCTTCCTTGATGGCAGCTCCAAGTTCGGCTTCGTTTCCATAGACTGGGTAGCAAATGCGTGGTCAGCTTCGGTTGCGGGGAAGATGACAGCAGCACTAAGTACCTTGTGCACCATCCAGATGGTAGTAGCCTGCTTTGATTGCCATAACAACGGTCTTTATGAGCTTTTGATCCAGGGGTCCGTTTAAACTGCCCTTGTAGTTGGCGCTACCTAGGCCGTACCCGAGCTACTCAGGAACACTTAGTCAATTAGATTGAGAAGATAACTTCATGGTTACTTACCATTGGTATCTCATTCCCATCATTTAACTTCAAGTTCTGTAACACTGCCATTTGCTTGGGGGGCACCACAGAGTCACCGCCGGCGAGGGAGGTTTGATATGCAGCCGTAGCTGAGTTCATGATGAATCGGCGGGGGGTTATGAGGGGAAAAGAGTACAGTCTTGCCAAGAGTTTTGCCTTTAATGCAATTGACATAGATACTTCTTCGTTTATTTGTTAATTTTATTTAGAGAGTAGAAGCTGTTATCTATGATGCAATATCAAAATTACCCCACCCTTCGTCATTGAAACTGTCGCTGTCTCAGTCGTTCACTGTCGTGGAGACGGCTCGAGTACGGCGAGGGACGGCAGAACGGTTCATTCGCATCTTTGCCACATAGATTTCCAACCTTCAGTCCAGACCTCAAATTAGCAATCATCATTGTAACCTTTACTCTTTAAAATCTCCTCTTTTTATCTCAGTCTAATATTCAATATTAGATCTTCTTGTCCTTTTCAATAGCACAGCTCTCCTCTTTTTTTTATATGCTTTCAAAACTACTCTCTCGACCTTTGGTACCCCGCATGCGCCTCGCTCAAATGGCAACTCATCTCTCAAACGGCAATGCTGTAAATAGCACATCTTATCCTGGAGTCTCTCTCGCAGACCTACCCAAGTCATGGACTTTCACCTCCTCTCTCCCACCGGACCCGAAATTCCCAACCCCTGCGGCTTCACATAAAGCTCCACGAGAAGATATAGGTCCCCGAATGGTCAAGAGCGCCTTATTTACATGGGTCAGACCCGAGGAGGCCAAAGAGCCTGAGCTACTAGCTGTTAGTCATGCTGCAATGAAAGATCTAGGAATAAAAGAAGGAGAAGAGAAAACCGAGGAATTCAAGCAGACCGTTGCAGGCAATAGGTTGCTAGGTTGGGATGCAGTGAGTGAAGAAGGTGGATATCCTTGGGCACAATGTTACGGAGGATGGCAATTCGGTTCCTGGGCAGGCCAATTAGGTGATGGGCGTGCAATATCTCTGTTCGAAACGACAAATCCGAGCTCGAAGATCCGGTATGAATTACAACTAAAGGGGGCGGGCATTACTCCTTACTCGAGGTTTGCAGATGGAAAGGCAGTGTTAAGGTCAAGCATAAGAGAATTTATCGTCTCCGAAGCTCTCCATGCCTTGCGGATACCTACAACTCGAGCGTTGTCTTTGACACTACTCCCACATCAAAAAGTACGCAGGGAAACGTTGGAACCAGGAGCTATTGTAGCACGATTTGCCCAGTCGTGGTTACGAATAGGCACTTTTGACCTGCTACGAGCCCGAGGAGAGCGCGACTTGATTAGAATTCTTTGCACATACATCGCCGAGAACGTCTTCGACGGATGGGAATCCCTCCCTGCTCGAAATCTGGCAGACGATGGCAACAACGAGGAACCTCTCGGCACAGGCATCCCAAAAGACACAATCGAAGGCCCACCAGGTCTCGAAGAAAATCGATTTACCCGTCTCTACCGCGAAATAGTATGTCGAAATGCAAAAACAGTAGCAGCATGGCAAGCCTATGCCTTTACAAATGGTGTCTTAAACACGGACAACACTTCCATTTTTGGTTTATCAATTGACTTTGGTCCCTTCGCCTTCCTCGATAACTTTGACCCACAATACACGCCCAACCATGACGACGACATGCTCCGCTACTCCTACCGCAACCAACCCACCATCATCTGGTGGAATCTCGTGCGTCTTGGTGAAAGCTTGGGTGAGATAATGGGTATCGGATCCGACGTCGATAGTGCCGAATTTATCGAAAAAGGCGTTCGACAAGAAGCTGCCGATGACCTAGTTTCTCGCGCGGAAGGACTGATCACCCGTGTCGGAGAGGAATTCAAAGCAACTTTCTTAGCAGAGTATAAGCGTCTAATGACTTTACGACTTGGGCTGAAAACACACAAGCCGTCCGATTTTGAGGATCTGTTTAGCGAGCTACTTGATACGATGGAAGCATTGGAATTGGATTTCAACCAATTCTTTAGAAAATTAAGTAATCTCAATGTCAAGGATCTAGAAACAGATGAGCAGAGGAAATCTGCAGCGGGAGTTTTCTTCCACCATGAAGGCATAACTGGTCTTAACAATACCGAGGACTCGGCACGAAAACGCATCGCAGATTGGTTGAAGGTGTGGAGTGTAAGGGTTCATGAAGATTGGGGGCCAACAGGGGAGGACGAGGAGAGGCAAAAGGAAATGAAGAAAGTGAATCCAAAGTTCATACCTAAGTCTTGGGTTCTGGATGAGGTGATTAAGCGGGTTGAGAAGGGAGGCGAGAGAGAGATCTTGGATAGGGTAATGCACATGGCTTTGAATCCCTATGAGGAGAATTGGGGATGGGACGAGAAGGAAGAGGAGAGATTTTGTGGGGATGTTCCGAGGGAAGATAGGGCGATGCAATGTTCTTGTAGTTCATAGATGGGGTTGGTTGAGGCATACTGTAATGATATGAGTCTTTTGATGAGGCTTTGCATCTTTCCTCTTACAACGTTTTCACCTTACGCTGTTTATAGTAATGACATCGGCCCCTCTAGTCCAGCAGTGCAGAGCCTATAGGCGTTGTGAGACCTTGATGAGTTGATGACTTGTTTCCCAACGCTTCATTGGTATATCAATATCAGGCTAGATATAGAAAAGGTAGAAGCTATTAACCCATCGCCCGCTACTGTATGTAAATGTCATCCCTTGTGCTATAAATCCCGAGGAATGATATGTCTTCGCAGCCCATGATATCGATATCTGCTCAAGGTTCCCAACGATAACTCCATCCATATTGCTCATTAGCTCGCGCAATAGCACTATATCAATCCCATGCCATGTTCATCACCTTGATCTCAGCCACCAAACCAACTCACTATTAACTCCAGGTCTATTCCCAAGTTAACCTCCCATCCGCCCACATAGTTACTCAATTCTCAGGTAGCTCCTGCTCAATATACTCATCTCTCTGATCCCCAAATGTCCCTCCAATTGCTCCACCATCCTTCCCTGCCAATTGCTCCTCCGGCACATCCTTCTCCCACGGCTTCCTCCGCTTGGGTAGCGTCGGTTGGGATGCTTGATCAGTGAGCAGAGTGTTAGGAATCTCACGAATGCCGGGTATGGGAGCGCCAGTTTGGATCAGCTCGACTATTTGTGCGAAAGTAGGTGGGTAAGGAGCGGTCTTCTGTTCCAGGGGTGGAGAGGGGTCAAGGTGGGGTTCTGGGTTCGAGGAGTTTGGAGGAGCGTCGGCAGGAGAGATGGACATTGTGGTTGTGGTATTTGGGGGGGTTTCGGGCACGGGTTTAGTAGAGAGGTAGGCTTTGTAGGCGTTGAAGTCGATGGGGATAGAGCGTTTGCGAGAGAGGTAGAAGCATTGGGCTCGGAGGGTGAGGTCGTAGATTTGGGAGGGCAAGGGTTTGGGACCTAAGATTGCAGAGAGTCCACCCTGAGAGAGAACGGTCAGCTACCTGCTGGGAGTGAAGTAGAATTGAATAGCAACAGACGTTAAAAGAACTCAAAATGGTAAAAGAACTTCCGGAAACCCAGAGAGGTGAAGACAAGAAGAGTATACAAAGCCAGAATTGCCGAGGCTGAAGAGGAAAATAAGGAAACGCAGTTTCCACCAACCTGAAACTCTTTGTCATTATCCCACGGATATTCCTCGAGCTGTCGAAATATCTCGAGATCATTCGCAGCACTCGAAGCCTCCGCCATGCTTGTGTATGAAGTCAATACTCTCCCATCACCATGTTTAGGTAAGGCTGTGAAAACGTGACTCAGGTGAATCAGAGCTGCGGTTTGTGTCCAATCAGAGCCCCGGAACAAGCGAGCCCAGCCTTTTCACTTTCCTTTTGCGCTAGCTCCATCTCGGAATACCACCAAACTTCCTCCACCCTCCACGTCTTCAACTTACACACATCAAACCCTTTTCTTACTTCAACTTGTTGCGCGCCTCTCCGACCACCCTCTTCTATTTAGTTTTTTTTTCCTTTTCCGCAATCACACAGTCGAGCTTGCTGCGAGCTGACCGAGCTGAGCGTAGCATTCCACTACAATGACAGAATTCATTGGGTTAGTCGGAGGAACAGAGCATGCCGCAGAGTGTTGTCCTAACGTGTGTTGATTGCAGAGCGAGGATATCCCTTGTTTCCAGGAGTGATATTCGGTATTGTACCCCGCGCCAGTGCGCAAAAAGACGCAGGCTAACGATGCATCAGCTATGTCGGTGTTCTTCACGAAATCAATTCCGAGGCGTCGACCGTGTCTCTCGAAAATGTCACATCCTTCGGTACTGAAGGGCGGATGGCAGACCCGACGAAGGAGATCCCACCTTCGGACACAATCTACGAATACATCGTGTTCCGCGGGACCGATGTGAAGGATCTGCGGATAGAAGAAAAGCCTGTCGCTAAGGAGAATCAACAGCCGCCTCCCAACGATCCAGCAATCCTAAACGTAAGTACGAATATCTCGTTCGGCCTATACAGCTAGCGCGCTAGCTTCAATGCTTTTAAGTGATGAAATATTTCGGATGTTAACTCATATTGTCTCCGAGAGCGCAAAACCATGTGGAGATTTTCCGTTGCCTTCCTTCTGATTTTAAAGCAAGATTTTTACTCAAAAACTGGATATTAAAATTTTGTATTTTGCTAATTGTCACCCTTGAGCAGAGCGGATATGAATCGCGCCCTAACCCTCAACCTCAACCCGCCCAACGTCAACAAGGTGCCCCCCCCCAGTTACCACAAGGTCCTCAAGGTCCGCAAGGGGGCCCTCCGTTCGCACAACAACCATACCCTCCCCCATTTTATCAACCACCGCCGACCGGATGGGGTCGTGCAGGGCCCCAAGGTCCTGGTGGCTATCCTCCAATGCCATATGGTGCACCGCCACCAGGGTGGTATCCTCCTCCACAAGGCTTCCCTCCTGGACCATTCCCCCCTTATGGCTACCCACCAGGTCCGCAAGGTCAATTTCCTCCTCAGCAGCAGCAAGCCCCGCCACCAAAACCGGCACCAATTGGCCCTGGGTCTAACAAACAATCTACCCCACCTACTGGTCAGCCTTTTGAAAAGCCTGCAGAGCCAAAGCCAATTGCAAAGCCTGCCACGGGAGCTGCATCCCCAGCGCCTAAGAAGACGCCTTCGCCACCCGTTGCATCAAACGCTGCGCTGCCATTTAATGCCACTTCGATATTGAAGGCCACTACCAACGCACAAACCAAACCTGTTTCCGTTGAGTCAAAAGAGGCTGTCGCTACGGCTCAACAAAATGTAACGACATCTACTTCTATCTTCAAGGCAACACCCACTGGGCCAAGAAACAACGGTCGTATTCAACCAGTCATTCCTTTACAAACTCCCCCCGTCACCAAGGCTCAAGCCGCTACCAACAGTGCTCCAAAGACCGTAGACACTACCGCAAGTTTGCGTGATGCAACTCAAGCTGCAACTGCTGCTGTGGCTGCCGCAATGGCAAAACTTCCACCTGCCGGGCACGTCAATGGAAATGCAATGGAGACTCTGACCAAGCAGGTCAATGAGATGAGAGCTTCAGATCACGTTCGAACTTCCAGGCAGCCTGGGACTGCTGGTTCGGGCCCTGGATTTGCTGGACGTGGAAACCGTGGTGGTCGAGGTGGACGAAACCCACAACACAAGATCGAGGTCCCAAGCACAGATTACGATTTCGAATCAGCGAATGCCAAGTTCAACAAAGATGACTTGGTGAAGGAGGCCATTGCGGGGTCGCCATCAGAAGCTGAAGCACCAGTTGATCCACCTGCCGATCCCACCTTACCCGTTGGCGGCTACAACAAAGCTAGTTCCTTCTTTGATAACATATCATCAGAGAGCAAGGATCGTCTGGAGTCTAGCAATGGACGACCAGGGGGACGGGAATGGCGTGGTGAGGAAGTGAAGAAGAACCTCGAAACTTTCGGCCAGGGAAGCGTTGATAATGGATACCGGGGTGGGTATCGTGGACGAGGACGCGGTCGTGGCGGATATCGTGGTCGAGGCTATGGTGGAAATGGCCAACCAACACGTGGACGTGGGAGCTACAGGGGTCGTGGTGATTCCCAGGGCGTTGTGCAATAATTATTGATGCGGGCCTCTAGGAGTACATCGGAATTTCCTTGCTTTGTACTAAAAGCTCTTGGTAACGGTTTTGCTTTTTCGGTCTCCTGCGGTTTAAAAGAGGCAGATTTCCGGATTTCGAGGATTTCTTTAGGACGGGATAGTCATTAGATCCTCACGGTCGGGAAGTCCGAGCTCTATGCGTTTTGTTTTTCCTTTTTCCTTTGCATGTATACCAGGAGCATGACTTCGAGCGGAATGAGCTGTCACGATGGGATCGTTGATCTTTTTTCCAGGGTTGGGCGGTGGCAAAACTGCAATCTGAAGCGCATCGGACTTCCAATATTTTCCAGGTTTTCCCTTACGATGAAGTGGCGATCAAGGCTTTGCGCGGATGGATGAATGGTCTGGGCTGAACTATAAACGGAGTTGGGGTGGAAATTGAGAAGGGTTTGACCAGTGGTTCGACTGGCTCTGCCAGTGCTGGCTGGATTTGGTTGCCTTCTCTAGAGGGCTGGATCTGTATGGACACGGGTGATGAGAAAATGATTAGTTGGGAAATAATTGGGGATGGGTTTGTTGGTTAGGCATGGTGGGCAACTTGATACTTTAGTGCTCAGTTCAATATAAGAGACCTTCAAACCAATATTTCGTCTTAGCCCTCGCGTTTGTTATGCTTGTCAACATTTCCTATTGAAATTACTTTAACTTTAATTTTAATTTTGTCTTTCCACAAGATTCGGTCGTTTTATGGGGTTTAATTCTTGGCCTTTGGCTGAGCATCTCTATGCATGACGTTATAATGTATCTTGCTATAAGGGTTTTATTCCTCTTTTGCTTTGTCTCCGTCGAGCTCATGCATATTCTGAGCAATTTAATCAAGATCTCATCCCTCTATCTCCCCTAAATCCCCTCCATCACTATCTCCCCTCCAAACCCCTCTATCCTCCAACTTCTCTCTCCAACCTCCCTCTCACATCCCTCCCTCCCACTCTCCCTCCCCTCAAAACCCACCGACCCACCCGTCCATCCATCCATCCATCTATCAACCCCCACCCCTATTATCTTAAAACACCAATAACACCCCTATCCCAATACCACCAAAACACCAAACCAAGTACCTACCTCCCCACCCCCGACCCCCAGGGAAGCAAGCAACCCCAACAACCCCTTCACCCACGCCAAATATCTCATTACTACTACAGTAGTTACATTATACAAACCAACCCTTTCCCTTTCCCTCTCAAACATACCTCTCTCAAACATACCTCTCTCAAACATACTCTCTCGAACATCCTCCCCTCTCAAACATACCCCCCTCTCAAGCCTATCCCATCCCATCCCATCCATCCCAGCTATCAATGCCACCAGATCTCGCCTCTCGTCTAGGAAACGTGACTAGATGGGTGATCTAGCATTTGAAATGATGTATCTAGAATATTACAGGATACCGATCCGATACCCCTACTAGAGAAAGAGTCAGCGTTATTATTACATGAGCGAGTCCTTTGCTGGTGTAACTAACTGCTTTAATGTGAATGGTTGGGCTAGCTTGCGCACTTTATAGCTGGCTTAATACTTACAGCTAGCAAGCATCCTTAGAACTCACTTAGATCTCTATAAAATGCGAATGGTAATAATAAATGGTACAAACGTACCTACTCCTTAAGAGTGAGGGTACCGGAATTCTAATTCAGGTTTGGCAGGTCGGATATTAAATAACTGACGCAAACCTACCCGGATCTTCTACCCCCCAACATTAATTTCCAAATCACTCCAAGAATCACAGCGGCATACTTTTGAAAAGCTCTTTTATTCCGTAACGACTGTCTAAGTAACAAAGCTTATGTGCTGGGCCTTCCATTTAAAACCCTCAGGAGCAGAAAGAAACATCTCAGCATAATAGAAGGGCCCCACCAAAGAAACCCACATTCTGGTCCGTTATTCCACAGAAGAAACGAAGCAATCTATTTCTTCCTTCCATAACGCAAGTATACAACCATACAAAGTTGTGTTGCAATCTGTCTAGGTGAAATAGCAACGCTGCCCAGAGACAACTATCACTATCCCAGATAACACAATGCAAAACTGTAACCATGATGTGTCCAAACCAACCGCAGGCGAGACGAACCCACAGCGTAGGATGATCTGTAATGGTAGAATAGTTTGTCGGAGAAAATGTTGATAAAGAACAGAAAGGAAATATGGTAGGTACGAGTGGAAGTCGTAGAAAGACTATTACTGGCCATCACAAGGAAACAAACAATGCCGAACGGTGACTGTTGTAGGATGTGCGAAGAACCAAGGGACAACATCCGCAGAGATGAAAAGACCAAGAGCAGAACCGAAGACCAAGCTCGTTCGAATATGTCGTATCGTTATGGTTGTTGCTTGATATCGTGCCAAGTAAAGATCGTGAGGTGAAACAAGACACGCAGAGCAATGTGACTAAATCAAACGGGCAAGATGATATGCCGATACATCCTAACGATAAGCTCCGCCGCCACCATAGCGAGTATTTTGTTGTGGACCCATGCGAGGAGGAGGCATACCGATCGCAGGGCCAACGCCAGGACCAGGACGAGTTTGGATGGCGGGGTTGGTGCAGAGCATACCAACTCGGGAACCGAATTTGGAGCCACGGAGAGAAACCATGTGCTTCCGGATGTGTTGAGCAACGATCTCACGGTGTTGAGGATTGGAGTGAGTGAGAATGTACTGGATCAAGTAATTGCCGTATTGATCACTGGCAATATCGATCAATGGGATACGAGGACGATCGAGTCGACCCTCACAGACCCGATCTAGATATCGTTGGAGGAATTCAACTCCACCAATCTTCAGGCACTTCTCCACAACCTTAGAAGCAAATTGATCCATGCTGTACTCAGAGGCATATCGGATGACATGGTCAATGGCTCGGCTCCGGTCAGCTGGTGCACCATGCTCGCAAATGTGCTGAATGCACCAATTGCCAAATTGGCCATGGGCAACGATGTCGATGCTTGCAAGAACTTCCTCAATGCATGGCCGCTGGTTATTTGTTAGCATTTCTCGACGGCAACCGGAGCAGATCACATACCTTATCCTCCTCGAGGCAGTTCTCAAAGATGTTTTGGACAACTAAGCTACCAGTCTCACCAAGTGCGACTTCATGCCACATGCCACGGAGAGCTTCATTAACATACTTCATGATCTGAGGAGGAGACTCAGACCAACGAAGCTCAAACAACTTCTGCCAGACGTGGCAAGCATAACGGTGAATGACAGTCTCAGGGATGCGGCGGAGAAGTTCGTGAACCATGATAGCCTTGTAGTCTTCGGGGACAGAGTCAAAAGCCTTCTGGACAACATGGCAACCGAAAGCGTCCATGGAAAGGTTCAAGGTATTGCCTCGAATTGCCTCAGCAATCTTGATGACTTGCTCAGGAGTTCCATGCTCAAAGCAACGTTGAACCAAGAAGTTGCCAAAACGATTGACCATCAATGGATAGGCTTGGGCGACAATAGCTTCTACAATATCGTACTTTTGCTCAGTCGTACCAACCTTGAGCTTCTGTTGAAGGAAAATCGAAGCCTGTTGATCGTTGTTGCAGACAATCTTGTCAACAATGTATTTCCAGTTGCAGTTGACGGTGCGATCAAGGAGACGGCGGTAGTTTAGCGGCTCGGTAGTTGGCAAGTAAGTTTGACCTTCGGTAGCGACGGCCTGCTGCATATTTAGTATATAGATGAGTGGGGATCGTATCAAGTTAGACTTACCTCGCCCTTCCATGAGCCACTGGTTGAAGTAAACTCCGGTGCATGTGGTGATAGAGGTGTTCCAATTGGTTGGGGTTGATACCCACCATACATGCTGGCAGACATGGCCATGGCTGTATTCATGCCAATTGGTCCCATTGGAGGTCCCATCGAAGCACTACCACCATTCATACCAGCAACAGAGCTATAGGGAGTTGAGCTGGGAGTATAGCCATCAAAGGAGCTATTGCTGCTAGCATATGGAGGATAGGAGCCAGCGCTGCTGCGGTTGTTGAAGCGTCCGCCACCAACACCTCGACGACCAGCTGGAGGAGCCATTAGAAGCTCGGGATCGGGCATCATTCGGTCGTTGCGGAAAGCATTCACTGGAGGTGGGCCATTATAAGAGACTGGTGGCATCGGTCCCTCAACGAATGGTTGGCCATAGCTGCGATTCATCCATTGTGCTTGCGAAACTTCCGCCGATGGCTGGAATGGAGGAACTGCACCTTGGATTGCATGGAAGGTAGACTTATTCGCACCGTTGCTCCAGATTGCGCGGGCACGGTTAAAGCCGCTGGCAGAGAGAGCATCGCTAGTATCAGACCGAGCATCATCCTGGACAGCCCACGAACCTTCGCGTTGAAGCTGGGGACGAAGGGATGGTGGAAGAAGGTTTGGACGGTCCTCCATGAGAGGATTGAGTGGAAAGTCCGCCTCCGACGCATTGCCAATTGCTTGATCAATGGTATGCTTGGTAATTCTCGTCTGCGCAAGCTCTTGATCCATGCGAGCAATCCTACCCTTGGCAGCTTCGAGCTCGACCTTCAAGCGTGCCACTTCGCCGAGAGAAGTTCCAGTCATATCATCACCAGAAGCACTTGGTGGCCCAGTTGTCGGAGCCGTACTGTTGAAAGCATCTTCGGCAGGCGTCAGAGGAGTGCTGCAAGCTGCGGAAACGTATTCGGCAGTGCGGAGACGCGATACCATGGTTTCCTCAACATTCTTCATAGCTTCGGATTGTGATTTGAGAACCGTCTGCTGCTCGGAAAGTTTGGCAAGGAGCTTGTCAAGAGGGTTGATCTCGACCGAGGATGCATCGTGGCTCAGCTTCATCTTCTGTATACGTTAGCGGGATATTCGGATAAAACGCGGTATTCTCCCAATTGACCTTGGGAGCGGCCTGGTTGCCCAGCTTGTTTGTTCTCAAGGCCGAAGCCGTGTCCTTCAATGCGGGAAGCATTGTTTCCTTTTGGTCTGAGGTCAGCAATGATGCGTACATTATGCTGTTATTGCCTCCAAAGCTGCAGTCAAAGGATGATGGGAAATAATGGATGCACAAGGGGGGTGTGTAGAGGAAGAGGGTTGGTGTTGTTGCAAGGCTTGGGATGGGAAAGGAAAGAGACGCGTAACTTGGTGACCAGGTGCGTGGGAAAAGCCAATGGGCGATCACCGACTAAGCAACAACTTCGCAGGATCATGTGAGACCTACACTGAGTGTAATGTTGATAGTATCCTCCGGTTCAAAGCTATTCTCTTGGGAGACGCTTCTGCCAATAGCAGTACGGCGAAGTTTTGGGGAACCAGTAGAGGCTGCAGCAGACATCTCAGTCGATCTGTCGGAACCGAGTTGAAGAGAAGGCGACTGGAGTCTGATAGATGGCAGTATCTCGTGTTGAAAAAGGAGGTTTGACAAAGACCTTTTGCTTGGAGTTGGTGGAGTAGATTGCAAGGAGAGGAAATGAGGAAGATCAAACAAAATATCGAGAGGCGTAGCTCAATCAGTAGATATGGAAGGAGGCCTTGAACTTAGCGTCCTTCAAAGACCCAGCCAAGGCTTCCTATTGTTGGTGGAGATGGATGTTGGAAGGAAGTTGGAAGGAAGTTGGATGTTAGAAGTTGGAAGTCGGAAGGCAAGAAGAAGTCTAAGAGAAGGCGCGTTGACAATAAGCGGAAGGGCTCGGAACATGGATTATCCGACCTGATATTGTGATTATGACAACTGAACTGATTGGGTTCTCTGGAAGACCAATGAAGGGGAAATGGTAGTTGCTGGACTCTTAGCGAGACGCTAAGGTCTGTAAAGAGCAGCAGCTCACGCTATTGTTTCCATCCCACATAAGGAAGGAGCGAGAAGCGAATGTAAGAGCGCCATCCTTGTTCAGACATCTTCCTATCCTTTTCGCCGGACAAAGATATCTGAGGATTCTGCGTTTGCTCTCCTGCAATGAAAGGTTCTTCCACCGCAAATGTTCTTTCTTGGAGTTTTAGGAGAACCTTAGGAGCCTCACAAAAGGAAAGAAAAATGAAACCTCATACTTGAACTTGCTAGAAGCTTGATATGTACCAAGCTCCGTCCTAGGAGCATACGAGATGAAACCCTCTGAGCCAAACTCTAATGTTTTATCCAGACCATAAAAGACTTGTTTTCATAGGAAGTAGAGAAGTTTACATGACGAGTTCAGATAGGGAGTGATATGCCCGAGTTGCTCTTAGATCACCTCTGCCCTTCCTACTGCTTGGAGAGAAGACTAGATGGAGAAGGGCGAATAGGAGAAAGTGCGACTAAATGCAGGAACGACGGTATGACTATGAAGCATATTACACAAAGGAATATTATAGGGGCCATTGTAATCGGACTTGACATACGTTCGTTCATTCGAATTCTGTTGTAGTCCCGTGGAGCCACAGCGCATCCGCTGGCCGAGCATTCCTCTGTTTGGTAATTGAGAATAACCTTTGGTATCATATACAGTCATCTCTTCCCCATTATGTGCCCATGCTCCCTCCAAACGCCGGTGTTGTTACAAGAATGCCGTGAATCATCGCAAGACCATTCACTTCTTCTTGCCCTTGAATTTCTTCGATTCTATCCCAATAGTCAGTTTATGGCCCTACCATTCTATAGACCCAGCATACCTTCAAATGTTCTCTTCTTCTTGGGAGCTCCTTTCCCTCTAGCCTTGAGACTACACAACAATCAGTACACAAGCTACCAACGTCCTCGGTCGAAGAACCCACATTTTAATCTTCTCCAACCGATCCTCTTCCTCCTCGTTATAAAACTCAATTTCAGGAAACACCTTGCCCAAATCCTTAAACTTGACCATCCTCCGGGGGTAGTATGCTGCTACAGCCGGGCCTTTCAAACGTTGACGGAGGACTTTATTCCCTAATCGAAGGCCTTCCGGGTTGAAGGTATGGGAGAAGATTCGGCATTGAACCTGAGATAATTAGCAAATAACCGACACCAGACCAAGCTCCTATAACCAACCTTCATCAGATCCAAAAGCCGTGCTCTTGGGACAGACATTGTGGATGCAATTCCTTGTCGACGCTGCTGCTATCTTTGTCTGAAGCTCTTCCGACGTTGAAGTGCCAGGGAATATTTTAGCGTGGCTCTCGGACCGAGAGTTGATCCGACAATGTTCTATCATGAAACTTTTCGATCAACTTGACGGACAAGCACAGAGCGCATTCAAAATGCAAAAATACGTTGATAAGCTCAAGCGTAAACGCGATGATGATCATAATGGAAAGGATGAGCCGGTTTCAAAACAGCATAAAGTCGGCGTAAGCTTGCTCTTACTCTACATTTCTATATTTACAGCTACCATACTAATTTTATAAACAGAAACATCATGAGCCTGGAACGAAGACATCACACTCAAAGGAGATAGGTGTTTCATTATCTTCAGTCCCAAGTTCAATCCCTAAGGAACTTCCGGATACGGCTCAAAAGATCAGAAGCCTCATGAGTGAACTGGATAGCATTTTAAACGAAGCAAGCAATGATGAGCTTACAACAATCATTGGGGATGAAGCGTTGCAGCAGTGCCGAGGCCTTCAAGCATCCTTGCACCAACAAAAATCGAAAATCGAGTCCATCTCAGGCCCAGCAATATTGAAGTCACATGGTGTTGCCAACATCCCCAGCTCCATCTCACCCCTTTCAGTCACACCTTGGAAATCGTCAATGATACCAACTGACCTACCGCCTCTTCCACAAGTCCTCGACCCAACTCTCGAGGCATCGGCTTTCATTCATACTAGTCTAGGTGCGGGTAATGTAACCGATTTGAACTACGAACGCCTCGAATGGGTTGGCGACATTTACCTCGAGCTCGCCGCAACACTGCTCATCTCGCAAACCTTCCCCTCTTGGACTCCTGGGAAATGCTCGCAATTGCGTGAGCGTCTAGTCAAAAACATCACACTATCCGGCTTCGCTCGACGATATGGATTCGATAAACGATTCAGAGGAGCCGAGGATGTCCTTGCAATGGCCAAAAGTAGAGACAGAGAGCACATGTATACAAAACTTCTCGGAGACTTGTTCGAAGCCTATTTCGCTGCTGTCATTCTTTCTGATCCTACCAATGGGGTGAAGAGGGCAGTGGAATGGGTAAAAGATCTCTGGGGAATGATCGTCGCCCAAGAAATCATCCAGGAGGAAAGAAATGGACTAAAAATCGACAATCCCATGTGGAAACTAAGAGGGAATGCGCAGCCGGTTCAGGACGTCATTGGCAAAAGTGCCGATCTACCACTACCCCCTAAGATCCGGTTACAAAAAATGATATGTTCCAGGGGCATCAAGCTCACCTATAAGGACATCGCACCCGAGGGGAAAGACCCGACCAACAACTTGGCGCTGTTCACGGTAGGGGTCTTTCTCGAAGGCTGGGGGGAGAAGAACAAGATGCTGGGCTCGGGCAAGGCGAATGGCAAGAAGGAGGCTGGTGCCAAAGCTGCAGAGATGGCATTGGCGAACAAGCAGCTGATGAAGCTATACGCGGAGAAGAAAAAGTTGCACGATGCTCAGATGGCTTTGGAGCAGGAAGCGCTAGAAGAGCACGAAGGCATATGAATGATGGTATTTACGTCGCTTTAACATGTACATTTAATGATACCCAAAATTACACTTCTCGGGCTTGTAGTACCAGTTAAATAGTCCGAGGGTCGACTGATGTCTTCTAGGCAATCATGTACAAATAGGAAAGAGCTCTTCCCCTCAGAGGGGAAGCACCGAGCTCGAAACTCCAGATGAAAAACGCAGAGTCTATAGTGATATTCGGGTGGTTAGAAGCCGTGTAGGAGATTTCAATTGTGAATTACAATTAAATGAGGCTCTCGCAAAAGGTGTTTTTTTTGCTATCGACGTGCTAGTTACCTAGTTGCCACTTGCTCACTGCCGAGAGAGAGGATGAGGGAAAGACTATATGGAAAAAAGAGGTTAAAAGCAATATTCCAAAAGGGAAAGGGTTCGAACGTAATGAACACAGCCTGAGTATCTCGTTGTACATCACTTAAGCCAATTTGAGTTGGGCGTTGCTTCAATGATCCCTTGGGATATTTATACTCATTAAATTATACGATTTTTCATCACTCATAAGACATTACTCTTCTCACTCACCCAGCAGCATTCGCAAGAGTTCGCACCACCTCATCTCGACGCGCTCCCGCCATCCCCGCTCTGCTCACCGCTCTGCTGCTCCCGCACCCTCTTCATCCTCTCCTCCGCCGCTTTCGCCAAGATCTCCCTCCTACTCAGACCTTGCGTCTCCACCGTCCCCGTACTCCCCGCCCCCCCAGATCCACTCGCACCAAGCACATACTCTCCACCCTCCCACCCGCCCTCATCATCCGCCTGCTCCCCACCCCCCTCATAGAACCCCTCGCTCCCCCCCACCGTCTGGCCCCCACCCCGCCAATCCGCCCCCTCAACCTCCCTCTCGATCTGCTTGCACAGGTCCCAGAAATTCCGGTCGTGCGGTCCATGCACATTATGCGCCATCTCATGACATAACGTCTTTCGGATCGTCTTGTAGTCCCTATACCCATCATAGGCATCGGTCCTCAACCTCAACTCGATCACCTCCCCTCGATTCCTATTCAGCCCCAACGTCCTCGTCGTCCCCTCATGCGTCGACTCCGTATGCTCAACGGGATTCATCTCCGTCAGCAACGGCACCGTGAATTTATGCTTCCGCATCGCCGCCTTGATCCCCGCATCGTCTTTCAACCTCTGCAGAAACTGCAGCGCGCGACTCGGGTTCGGCAGATACGGTAGCGGGCGCAAGGTGGTGAAGGTGTATTGACTCTCTTCCTGCTCCTTCTTCCAATCGTGCGTCTTGTAGGCGTGCACGACCCGCTGCATGGGCCTGCTTCGCCGTGTCGCTCGTCGGGCAGCATGTGCTTGTGCCTCGTCTATTGATAGCGCTTCGGTTGCGGTGCTGCCCAGCAAGGTGATCTTCTTGTCTGCAATGGAGGCGAGCGGGAGATTCGGGTCTTTGAAAGGCGGTTTGAGGAGGCCGAGCTTGGAGATCATGAGCTTTTGGTTCGAGGCGGGGATAGAGAGGGTGTCAGCGATTTCGTCCGAGAGGTCGAGGATGGTGGCATCGGGGTGGAAGGAGAGGGTCTGAGGTGTTCCATGGAGTGTAAATGTGATTTCTAGATCCTGAGTGTCAGTATCCATCGGGGTCGTCTTTTCAGAGTCAGTAGCCATATTGAGAAATGTCACAGAAGTAAGAGGTAGACAGTGAACAATGGCTTTGTATTAAATTAAATACACAATAGGAGCTTTTTGTCGAAGTTTCCAGGCGTCTTTGCTTCGTCATCGTCACATTGCCTTGCCCATCCCACTTCGCCACGGACCCTCGGGATCCTCAGGTCGCGCGCTTGTCGCTTCGCGCCAATTCGCTTCTTCCCGTGCCTAGCGCGAGCGCCAGCCACTTCTTGGCAAACATGGGGCTTTGGGAGAGAGTTGACTACGGTTACCGTGAAATCTTCCTGCGGGAATGTTAGCTCCATAGTCAGAGCTGGAATTGACAGAGTCGATGGTTCTCAAAAAAAAGCATAGATCCTTTCAAACATGAGGTTCTTGTTCTCCTCCTAACTGCTCTACATTTATACAACGCGGTGTCTGATACTCTCTCTAAACCAAGAGTTGGGAGATCACGTTGGCGCTATGCCCTACCATATTGTTTTTCTCCGCATAATTTGCCCGCTCCCTAAGGAGATGACGGCAAAGCCACACTCAGCGCGCTTTCTTTAGCATCGCGGCTCCTCGTTGCGTGTCCTCAATCCATCCTATTTAAAGATCACCACCAAGCGCATCATCCATAAGATTCTCCATTGATACAACGTCGCCCGAGCTGCTGCTTCATCGCAGCTATACATTCCTTCCAAATTTGCACCTGAGTTCGAGAACGCCGCGGCGTTAAACACACAGCAACATGAATCTCTTTCGCGTTCTGGGTCAGCATGGGAACTCCTGAATATCCGGGCGCAGAGCTAACAACCAATGCAGGAGATCTCTCCCACTTGATATCTATCCTGATATTATTACACAAGATGACACAGACAAACGTGCGCTCGCGCTCCCTCTCCTTGTCCCTCTCCGACTCTCTCCATGCCCGCATCCCGGCGCTTCCAAGGAGTTGGATCAAGAAGCTAACTCCCATCAGTCCTGCTCTGGAATATCATTCAAATCTCAAGCCCTCTACTTCCTCGTCTACATAACCCGCTATATCGACCTCTTCTGGACCTTCACCGACTCCGCCTACAACACCATCTTCAAAATCCTCTTCCTTGCCTCCTCCTCCTATACCATCTACCTAATGACCACAGCCTACAAACCCACCCACGATCCCAATCTCGACACCTTCCGTGTCCAATACCTCCTCGGGGGCTCCTTAGCCCTCGCCGTGATCTTCCCATACGCCTACACGCCCGCTGAGATCCTGTGGTCCTTCTCCATCTGGCTCGAATCCGTCGCTATCCTCCCGCAGCTATTCCTCCTCCAACGCACCGGAGAAGCAGAAACAATCACAACACATTACCTATTCGCGCTCGGGAGCTACCGTGCGCTCTATATCCCGAATTGGATCTACCGTTATTTCGCAGAGGGCCACTGGGACGGTATCTCGGTCTTGGCAGGCATCGTTCAGACGGTGCTCTATTCCGATTTCTTCTGGATTTACTACACCAAGGTGCTCAAGGGCAAGAAGTTCCAACTACCCGTCTAAACGCACCGATCTCGGGACGTTTAGAACGAAGGAGACCGACCGGCCCATGTAAGAGGAAACCGCACGATGGGAAAGGGGTCTCTCATATGTACGACAACTGGAAAACCGGGCTCGAAAAGGAGGAGCGGTTTTCAGACGAGAGTGCTATTATATGCGCGGTTGTGCCACCGAGAGCAGAGGACCTGCCACTGCATGGATGGCGTTTAGGATGAATGGATGAATGGATGGATGGGCTAGACTTCGACCCGACGGATGGGACGATTTCTCTATCCCCCATGGGGTTTTTTGATGTACAGTATACAAAGCTAGAAAGCCTTTTCGACTATGTTCCCCCGTAAGAATTGAATTGAATCGAATTGAATCGACCTGACTCTTCCCCTCGTCAATATGAGATCATAGTTCGTGATGAAAAGAAAGCTTTATTTTCGAGGCCGTCCGCTCATTGCTCGCAAGGGAGACTTGGCGCCACGCGTTTCGTCACCTTTGCACCCCAAGTTCGCGTCAGATGGATAGATAGCATAGCCTTGCCTTGTCCCCCCTCCCTCCATTCTAGCATTCTCCCTGCGTCCAGCTCCCTCTAGCGGTGCACCACCAAACCCCGATCCCAAACCAATTGAATTTTTTTTTCCCCTCTCTCACCCTCCCCCTCCTTTTCCATCTTTGTTGCACATCTCACCAAATATTGAATTCCTCCCCCTCTTCCCCTTTCGGATCCCCCATGCTGCCCCCTCGCTTTGTGCGACTTTCCCAAACGGAGCGCGCTACTATAACGCAGAGAGGCATCTACCGGTACCGCACCATGGTTCATTCCCATCGTCGGATTGGAGATGGGAGGCGGTCGATCCACACACACACACACACACACACACACACACA